>OX578282.1:240845-702140 GCA_951217055.1 Gerris lacustris | reverse complement strand
ATACGGATAGTAAACGGTCGAGGATAGTGGATAAAAGTTGGTAAATAAGCTAGTGCGGTGGTAGAGTAGCTCGACCACTCGACGGGCGAGTAGACCCCCCACCCTACATCAGTCCTAACATTGAATACTTCTTCTATATATTAATTGCGGGATTATTCAGAACTAGAAACGTAATAACCTCACTTTACTAAGGCTACTATCTCAAGCACGTGTGAACGACTTTAGAGTCACTCTACCAAAAAACAGCACACTATTTTACTCTACCGTCCCTTGTGCTGAAAAGTAAGCTAGTGCACTCGACCCTTTACTCTACCAATGTAAACTAGGCTTTATTCGAGTGGTTTTGGAGAGTGACAGCTATTAACGAAAAAATGTTTTAAAACTTTTATATTCTCATTTGCAAGTGCTAAAAAATCCGGAGAGAATGCATTTTATGTTACAGGAGCTGGGGAAGGACACGGCTATATATTTCTGTACCTAATATTTTCCATTAATATTGGATACATTGCATAGTGCCCTCGAGCAAAACCTTCTCACTGTAAGAATAACCTGACAACCTCAAGGTTAGGATAGGTTATTTTATTTACCTATCCTTAAGTCTAGGTAAACTAGGTGTGCAGTGCAGTTGTCTGTTTGCAATATTGAGCTGAGGTGTGCATTTTAATCTTAAACAATCAACATTTTTATTTTTAAACAGCTGGAATCGGATCAAAAATAGAAATATATCTAATTTTTAATTAAAATAAGCATTTTTCCCCTGTTTTTCTATTTGACCCCCCTTTTTAATGAAAACATGTCAAAAGTGAACATAACAACAATAACTGTACTCTTAAAGAGCTTTCCAACGACATGCATCATGAAGAGCATAATATACTATTTTAACTTTTGTACCCCGTACACCAATTTGGACCATTCCAGATTTGTACCTTCCTGCGGTTGTTCACTATGACCGTCCGAATTTTGTGCAGATCGGTTCAGCCGTTCAGGAGGAGTATGTGTCCAATCAAATGCAAAGTGTAGTATAAGAGCTTCCCTTCGCTCAGCTCAATAAATATTTCCATCTTAACCTCGAGGTTTAAAAAGAAGTATCCATCCTAACCTTGTTTCCGTAATAATTAATTAGCAAAATTAACGAAACTCAAAAAAATAATACAAGCAAATGTTTAATTCATGATTGGTTTTTAATGGTTCAGATAAAAGGGAAAACCTACGACTGGGAAAGACACTTGGAAACAGTTGAGATTCAATCGATAAAACAACACATCAATAAATGCAAAGGAAAAGGTAACCATTCCAAATTATATTAGTGTCCTATAAGTATTTTACGTGTTGTGATTGTAGCATATTATTTAAATTTTTACGTATGGTCTTCTAGTCCAGCCAAATTGTCTTTTGAGAAATGTTGTAGATTATTTGTAAACTAACATAATGGTTTGATAATAATTGAAATTAGCAGTAAGTGATCACTGTAGAATGGAACATTTTGATTACAAGCCAGTGGCGTAGCTAGGGCATTAGGGGCCCCCCGCAAAAACTTTTTTGGGGCCCCTCGCCAAACAAAATTGACGAGCAAACAAAAAAGAAGAAAAAACCTCTTGCGTTTAGATGATTTAGGGGCCCCCCAAAATGCGGGCCCATAGTTACGCCACTGTTACTAGCTGTTCTGTAGCACACTTCTGAGCGTACTATACGATATACTTGCACTTGATCCATTTTATAACTGGCTTTTTCTATATTATTTGTGATTTAATGTTTCAGTGAATGAAGACAGGTGTGAATTGGCTCATGAAATTATGTCGTGTCTCAAAGTGGAAGCGAAAAAGGTTCGGAACCCAAATTTATTTCTTTTTCAAAATCGGATTTATACCGATATGTTCATATCGAGACGGAATTCTAACGAATAAGTGAGCTCATATGAACCTGTCCACTGTGGGTACGTTGAACAAAGGCATAAAGACGCCCGTACACACTAGGGTGTAGTTGAGAGGTGAACCTGTACATGTTGACACGGCTGCCACCATTATATTGGTTAACAAACTCGTGCTATTTGTTTGATTGCCCGCGGACCCTGGGTCAACTAAAACCACATACTGGGCCACTTTGCTTCCCCACATCATTTAACCCGGAAAATATATTATATTAAACCAAAGCGAACGTTGACAGGAAAAATTAAGAACTTGGAAAGGCTAGGGATTGCAAGGTCTTTAGTGACTTTAGTCCATTCTGTACATTAATATTCGGTGCATCTACTTATTTATCTACAGTGAATTTATTTATGTTTATGTTGTTTTTCTATATTTCTAGTTGCAAGAGGCAAGCTGAGCCACATCATTTTCAGGAAGGCAAAGTTGGAAACTAAGCTCCATCGGTTTATAATTATATCTTATTTACAATTTTGAGAATACTGATGGAGAAATAAAGTTATTCTTGTTTATGATATTTATGTTAAATAAATATGGAAATAAATGTGAAATTTAGTTTTATAATTTAATCTCACGCACTGTTAGAGAAGCTAAGGAGGGGGGGGGGGGGGGGGGGGGCTAAGGATTTGATTCAAGGTGGGGTGAGTTGTCGAGAACAGAGGACCAAGACCTGAAATGATCTCAGGATATGAATATTTTAAATAAACGAGATTTTACTTACTTTCTTTGGACAATCAAATAAAATCACAGGGAAGTACTCGCGTCCAACAACTCTTTAGGGTTTCGTAGATGATTAAGCATACCAGTTATATAATTATGATTTTTTTCTTCGACCTCAAGGGTCCCTGGTTCGATCCCCCGAGGGGTTACAATGTTTATTATCGGTAATAGCGACAAAATAAATGACATATTTTCAGGAAATTTTCATCGCCCCACCATAAGGTATGACCATGAATTATTTCAAAAAAATTAGGACCAGCCATTATATTGTGGTTAGGGGGGGGGGGATTTTTCTTTTGGGTATATTTAGACTTATAAAACCAATAAAGAATCCAAATTTTAAAAATAATATATATTTTAAACTACTATTCAGCAGCTTTCATTTGATAACCCACTCGAAAATTTAAAATAAATATTCATTTTTGCGAATTACGCATGCGCATATTTAATTTTTACTTCTATATATTTTTCCTGTGGTTGGGTCCATAAGATGCGCCAGTGTTTCAAATTTCCGCTACACATTTAGCTTAAACGGTTCGGGCCCTATGAACCAAAGAGCGACACATCACCCTCGGCATAAGGGTTTTGAGAAGTATCTACAAAACCCTAAAAATAGATTTTATTTGTGGATACATAATCTTGAGACACATTTTATACACAACAATAAATACTATAATAACACGTGTCCTGTTAACCTCCGCTTTGGAAGTATATCGATATATACATATTTTTGATTTACTTCTGTCTATTGCAATAAAATCCAATATAACTCTTCAAGATACGGTCTTGGCCATTAGAAAAGTCATTAAATATCACACATTTGCTCCTGTAGCTTTATTTAAATATCACACATTTGCTCCTGTAGCTTTATTTAAATATCACACATTTGCTCCTGTAGCTTTATTTAAATATCACACATTTGCTCCTGTAGCTTTATTTAAATATCACACATTTGCTCCTGTAGCTTTATTTAAATATCACACATTTGCTCCTGTAGCTTTATTTAAATATCACACATTTGCTCCTGTAGCTTTATTTAAATATCACACATTTGCTCCTGTAGCTTTATTTAAATATCACACATTTGCTCCTGTAGCTTTATTTAAATATCACACATTTGCTCCTGTAGCTTTATTTAAATATCACACATTTGCTCCTGTAGCTTTATTTAAATATCACACATTTGCTCCTTTAGCTTTATTTAAATATCACACATTTGCTCCTGTAGCTTTATTTAAATATCACACATTTGCTCCTGTAGCTTTATTTAAATATCACACATTTGCTCCTGTAGCTTTATTTAAATATCACACATTTGCTCCTGTAGCTTTATTTAAATATCACACATTTGCTCCTGTAGCTTTATTTAAATATCACACATTTGCTCCTGTAGCTTTATTTAAATATCACACATTTGCTCCTGTAGCTTTATTTAAATATCACACATTTGCTCCTGTAGCTTTATTTAAATATCACACATTTGCTCCTGTAGCTTTATTTAAATATCACACATTTGCTCCTGTAGCTTTATTTAAATATCACACATTTGCTCCTGTAGCTTTATTAAAAATAACACATTTGCTCCTGTAGCTTTATTTAAATATCACACATTTGCTCCTGTAGCTTTATTTAAATATCACACATTTGCTCCTGTAGCTTTATTTAAATATCACACATTTGCTCCTGTAGCTTTATTTAAATTTCACACATTTGCTCCTGTAGCTTTATTTAAATATCACACATTTGCTCCTGTAGCTTTATTTAAATATCACACATTTGCTCCTGTAGCTTTATTTAAATATCACACATTTGCTCCTGTAGCTTTATTTAAATTTCACACATTTGCTCCTGTAGCTTCATTTAGAATGAGAGTACAAACATTAAAAAATCCGTGTGGTGTCGCGGGATTAAATATATATGATAAAATCACTCTGATAAGTTATACCATACTAACTATTAGAAAAGAGACCAAATTATAAGTAACTAACTATTTGTACTTAGCCGAGTTAAGGCAAAATTAAAAGAAAAGCAATTGTTTTTATAATGGAAGCGATCGTCTTGCAATAAATAATGTATTGTATATTGAGAAAAAAGTTAATCATGATGAGTTTATAGTTAAAGCAAATGGTTGTAGTGACGGAACACGACTGTTCCCTCACTCCCCTTTTTCCATTTAAAATATTATAAAATACATCACTTTGCTACACAAAAACTTCTGCTTGTATTAGGTTGAAATTATACATGGCACACAAATATACATTGTATTTTAGACAATGTGTATGATTCTTTATAAATTCGTTACGTTAGAACGTAAGATATCGGTATACATTTTGTTTTAAAGGTTTAGGTACGCTTAAATAAATTTAACGATCTTTAAAACTTCATAGCGGTGTCAGTGTTGATTGTTAAAAAAGTTGTTTATCTCCAGTAGGGAAAAAAAGTTATGATTTTGAATTAGTTTAGAGAGACTAAAACAGGTCTTTTCATCCCTGAACTCAAAAAGTAGGGAGAAAAAGTAAAAGTAGGGAGAAAAAGTAAAGTAGGGCAAAAAAGTAAAGATTGCAACTTAATTATTTTGTAAATAGTAGAAAATGTATGGCTAATGTAATGAAGTTGTTGAAATCAGGTTGGCAGCACTGCGCTTTTTTGACCATGTTTATCTTTGTTTACAACATTATAACCTGCATCTAAATAACCTTATATTTGAGTTTAATTCCAATTCTTATTTGTTTTTAATATTGAATCTCTTATATCTGCTATTAAAAGTTCTAATTATTATTGTTATTTATTAAAATAATAAATAAAAACTGTGCTATGGACGAAAATGTGTATTTTCTTCCAACTGGAGATAAAATATTGTATGTACCTCGTGAGTAAAGTGCCATTATTCCCCTCGCGATAATTATCTCCTCTAGAGTTATTCCCTCGGCTGCGCCTCGGGAATTAAAGAATCTAATTCCCTCGGCTTCGCCTCGGGATTTAGGGACCATAGTTCCTTCGGCTTCGCCTCAAGAACCAACTTTTTTCGCTCAGGGAATAATGGCTTACTTTACTCCCTAGGTGCATAAATAACTATTGTCTCATTGAATAGATAAAGTAAGAATTTTTTCCCGTCCTAAAATTCCAACTTTACATTTTTCTAATGTAGTTTTTTAACTCTTTTTTGTTAATTCATTAAATAAATAAAAACGCTATACTTTTTTTTTTTTTTTCTGGGTCTCTTCAGGGTTTTATTAATTAGGTGATAATAATTTAACACATAAACTTGTTCTTTTTAACCTCGCTATATTTCGCCCCCCCACCTTGGGCTTCTTCAGGCTCTTATTTTATATTCCACCATTTTACTGTCATAAAATTTGTCAATTGATAAAAATTTGAATCCCCCCTGTTTGACATTCAGAGGGAGACTAGACTCCCTCTGAATGTCAAGGTGGGGGGCGAAATATAGAGAGGTTAAAAAGAACAAGTTTGTGTATTAAATTATTATCACTCAATTAATAAAACCCTGAAGAGACCCAGAAAAAAAAAAAAAAAAAAAATAGTTTTTTATTTAATGAATCCAACGTTTCTCCACAAGTTCAGGTTTACGCGAGCGATGCGTTGAACACATGCTCATTGAATTGATGAACAACATGATTATTTTAATTAAATAAACATGATACTCTACAAATTAGTAATATCCTAAAGAAATATTTATAGAAAAAATATAAATAGGCCAATTTATTTAAACAAATTTTACAAAGGTGTCTTATTACATCAAATTCTAATTAGAATCACTGTAGTATTAACATCTAACATGTGTTTGAAGTATAAAAATTAACAAAAAGTTCTAAAATCAAAGGAACATTTAATGTAGGCATTGTTTAATTGTGATTTTTGCTTTGGTGTTGTGTTTCTTGAGGAGGTAAGCCACCTTGAGCGTGAGGTTCCCCCATGTGGTGATGATGGGGCGGAATTCTTTGGATGTGGTCGGAGTGATGAGGGGGTACTCCTTCTTGAGAATGATGATCTAAAGGCATTTCTCCTGTAGGAAGTACACGACGTTGAATATGATGGGGAGGCATTTCGTCGTACTGACGATGTGGAGGCATGCCACTTTGTGGAGGATGAGGCGGCATTCCTCCTTGTAAATGCTGATGAGGTATCGTTCCTTGTTGGTAGTGGGGAATACCACTTTGGGAAGGCATACTACCTTGGGGAGGCATACCATCTTGGGGAGGCGCTTGAGGATGCATACCACTGTGAGGAGACATACCTCCTTGGGAAGGCATACCACCTTGAGGAGGCATACCACCTTGAGGAGGCATACCACCTTGAGGAGGCATACCACTGTGAGGTGGCATACCACCTTGAGGAGGCATACCACTTTGAGGTGGCATACCATCTTGAGGAGGATAACCACCTTGAGGGGGATAACCACCTTGGGGGGGATAACCACCTTGAGGATACATACCCCCGTAAGGAGGCATACCACCGTGCGGAGGCATACCTCCGTGTGGAGGCATACCACCGTAGGGAGGCATACCGCCTTGGGGAGGCATACCTCCGTAAGGAGGCATACCCCCTGGAGGAGGCATACCTCCTTGGGGAGGCATACCTCCGTGTGGAGGCATACCTCCGTGTGGAGGCATACCTCCGTGTGGAGGCATACCTCCGTGTGGAGGCATACCTCCGTAAGCAGGCATACTACCGTGAGGAGGCATACCCCCTGGAGGAGGCACATCACCTTGGGAAGGTGCACCAGCGTGAGGAGACGTTCCACTTTGGGGAGGTGCACCACCGTGAGGCGAAGGAAAACGAAGATGAGGTGGCATAAGGCCACGAAGGTGTGGTGGGTAATGAGGATGCATGCCAGGAGGTGGAGGCATCATGTGTGGAGGTTGTTGAAAGCGAAAGTTACCAGGAGGTGGTGCATTGGGGCCCATCATTTCGTGGTGAGGGGGGTGCATCATAGGTACTTGCTGATGGAGATGAGGAGGAAGGCCTCCCTGAGGGTGAGAAGGAGGCTGGGCACCCTGATGATGAGGGATGGGGTCAGGATGCGAGACTGGAGCAGCTTCGTGATTAGCAGGACTCATGCTAGAGTTGTCTTGGTTGCTTCCATTGCACTCAGCCTACAACAAACCATTAACTTCTATCAAGATTTATGGTAAAAAACGGTGTAAAGTCGGTTTCAAAATAGCTTTCTTGAACCTTATAATCAATATTAAAATGGTTGTGCGTAAAATTTCTCGTAAAAAGGGGTTTTTTGGTATTGTGAACATGAAATTATTAATCGGAAGAGGTTTGCCGAGAAAAATGTACAATAAAACATTATGAAATTTCCATTACCACTACGACTTTCCATTATCACTACGACTTTCCATTATGAATGGGCGTGTTGAAGAACTTTAATATCCACATTAGTTTGCATTGGTCCTATCATTTGTAGATCTATAGGGTCTTTTCTGTTTTCCCCCACTCCTACCGGGCGTTTTTCCGCATATATACAGGGTTGCATGCATCAAATTTTATGAGGCATTCAGATTTCCCACAACTGTCTAGTGAGTGAGCAATAAGCTAAAAAGCTACGTGATAGGTTGATCACCTCACTATTTGTTGATATATACTATTATATATGTAAACACTTTTTTCAACTTTTGTCCAAAACAATATAATATTTATGACATATGGGTTGAAATAATATTGAACTGCCGCCTCTTTCGAGTCGTTCGCAAGGACAAGATGGAACAGGGACATATTTTTGTAGGGGGAAGCAGAAAAGTAGCGTCTATTACACTAACTCGTACCAGACTGATTGTTTTTCCCTTAAAACTGTAATGACATAACAATATCTTAATATCATTGTTTTGGACAAAGGTCAAAAAAAGTGTTTATATATATATATATATATATATATATATATATATATATATATATATATATCCAACGACTTTGATTAGAAAATGCTAAAATGTAGTCAAAACTTCAAAATAAATCTTGACGGTATAAGCGGTTTTCCTGGGAATAATTTAGTTCCTGAGAAAATAGATTTTGTTGGGCCTAACCTCATGCGCCCCAAAACCTCTGCGCCCCTGGGCCGGGGCCCACCGGGCCCATTTGTTAAATAGGCCCTGGTCATAACCTGCACTTGCGCAATTAATCTCATGCCATCTCTTAGTATTATTGGATTTGGAGTACTAAATTATTTGAAATTAAATATAAAAGAGGATTTAGGAATAACTTTAAAGTTTACAAAGAATGTTTTCCAGTTTAACAAGGGAAGTAAGCAAAAATTATCCGAGTTTTCCACATTTTTATTTTTATTCGCATATTACGTACCGTACTTTTCTCTACGGTCACTGGGATGAAGGAAAAAACTAGAAATCTGGAGAAACACGAATTACCACTCATTACCAGAAGCTAGAAAGAAACAAAGAAAACGTTTTAATTTCAAATAATAAACTATCGGCAATTTAATTAATTTTACAGTAAAGACAAGGATATAACCTTCAAGCAAGGTTTCCTCATCTGGAGCAATGCGATAAAGTTGCTCTACCGCTCTTGCGGAGTCTGTTTTAGCAGTTTCAGGGTGGCTCTGGACAGCGGAAGTGAATTGAAAATCGGTACATAATGCTCACTGACATTTGAACAATCACTATACTAACGATTGCTTTGGAATCCGGTCACATGATCTTCACCGACAAGTATAGACAATAACTTTATCTACGATTGTAACGAAATATAAACATTGTATCTCTGTTTAGATGCGTAGAAAGTGATTCTTTACGTACTTGTATTTATTGCGCATGCGCGTCTCATAGTTCTGAAGAATTCCTCTTCTTTACCACCCTAGGGTGGTTATGAAGAAGAATTCTTCATCTTTACGCACGATTAGCGAGTTTGTTTACATTTGACAAAACTAATTTGATGTTTGTTTAATAAAAGTAACTGTTTATATCGAGTTTTTTGTGAAAATCAATGAGTGATTTAAGTGATTATGACGAAAATGAGGAGAATAATACACCTCCCGAAATAATTAATTCGGCACAAAATACAACTAATGAATTAATGTCATCTTTATCAAAAGAGAAATACGAACTTACATACAGCAAGTTTATTATTTTTTTCTGTATTTATTATTTAAATCTAACAATCGTAGATAAAGTACGGTACGCAACTCGTGGGAAAACGGCATTTTGCATTGCTCGTGTGGTTTTACCACCCTCGCTACTATCGCTCGGGTGCAAACTCGACACTCGCATGCACAATGCTACTTTCCACACTCGACGCGTAATGTACTATTACATGTAATATTACTTTAAAATTCCATCCACAAATCTTTAACTGACATGCAAACAATTACTCACCGAAAACAACTCATAATGTGTGTGAGTAGGTAAAATGGACCCAAACCTGGTTCCTAGGCTTGCCCTACTACTACCGAAAACAACGGAACTTATAATGTATGTTTGGTCTGACATCAGCCTACATTTTCAGATCCGTGTCTGTCTTTCAGTCTGTCATTCAATTTTTACGCACCAACATATCTTAAAAACTACTCATCCGATTTTAATGAAATTTGGACGGCGCAGCAGGTCAAAATTAGTCTATTGTTGGCTTCCATGTAGGTTTAACCGGCGTCTGCGCACATTTGTTTCTCTTCCACATGTGTACAAACATACATTTATTTACACCTACCCTTTGAAAGCACTCATCTTATTTTTAAGAAATTTGTCGACAATAGCCCCGAGGTAGCCCCGAGCTGGCCCTGAGGTAGCCCCAGATTAATTTCAACTGTTTCCGCTTATTAAATCGAGCTAAACTGAATACAATTATTTATGTGAAATATCAAAAATAGATTGTCAATTAGTGTGGCACCTAGCTCATATAACATATACTTAAATGATGTTATGTGTTATTTTATCTACATAAAAGTATAAATTTAGTCAAATTTAAAGAGCACAGGTGGTTGAAATGAATATGAGGCCATATGTGGGCCACGTTCCACATAGATACCATCAATTATTTTTTTAAAAAATCAGAAGAGTTGTTTTAAAGATATAGCTGGTAAATAAATGTATGATTGAGCGCACAAGGTCTAAACTTATATGGGACTAACAATGGGGTAATATTAACTAAACTATATGCCAGCGTTTCCCAAACTTTTTTGACCGCAGCCCGGTACGAGATTTTAAAATGTTTCGCGACCCACCTTGAAAAAAAAATGTATAGGTATTTTAAAAATATTTTTTTTTTTTTTTAAATAAAAATCAAGTTATTTGTTTGTTTATTCATACTCAAAAATTGCAAAATAATTATATAAGAAAAATAGACTGTCAATTAGTGTGGCACATAGCTTCACGCATCCTATCATGTACTTTATTGTTATATTAACATTAAAATTATTGTTATATTACTTTATTGTTATATTGTTTATTGTGTAAAAACTATTAATAGTTTTAGCGATCTTTAACACTTCATAGCGGTGTCGCTGTTGGTTTTACTAGACAATTGTATTTGTAATATATATGTTTGTCTCATTGAATAGATGAAGTTAGATTTTTTTCCCGACCTAAAATTCTAATTTTAAACTTGAAGTACACATTTACGCGAGCGTTGCTCGTGAACGCTTATCGTTATAACGTTGTCCAACGAACTCGTCCTGGGCATTGGTAAAATGAACATGTCTACCAAATTTCATCAAAATCGGTCGATATTTACTCAAGTTATCGTCGCACGTTTCATAATTCGCGGACACAGACTGGCAGACAGACTAACAGACAGACAAACACGAGACCAAAAATGTTCTTTGTCTGAAACGGATTTCTGTCTTGAAATTTTTAAAATTGGAGACATAAAAGTTTTTCGTTCTCAAAAGTGAAGACAATGCTTGCGTTACCTTCGGTAAGCTCGGAAGCAATTGATATTGATAATAATTTCATTTTAATTTTTATAATATAACACCGAATTTTTAATGGAAAACATTTTTTTAATGTTTTTACAATTTGTTTTCACGACCCGGTAACATTTTTCTACGATTTTTCTACGCCGGGTCGCGTGTTATATTCAAACATAACGCTGAGTAAACACACTAACACACTTACATGTTACCGACGTAGCATTCTACTGTTTTCTATATAAGCTCTGCGAGCTATGAAGAGTTAGACATTATCGTTTTAACTTACGAGTGTTTCACATCATCTTTATATTTGTATTTCCTTATTCTGTTTGTCAAATAAAATAATTGTTTTTTAAAAACTATTTTTTTTGGACCACGAACGAAACTGGCGCAGTCGGTAGGACCCAGTCAGAATTGAAAGTGAAGAAAATTTTTCAAGTTTTCAATTTTTGAAGAAAAAGTTTTCAAGTTTTCAATTTTTTTGTTTCAACAAATTAACTGATCGGACCTATAAGAAAAAATAAATATTGTTTCAAGTGATAGAGAGGAATTTTCAACACTGAAGATTATCAGAGATCCAGGCATTCCGAAGAAAAGCTGTTTCCTGTAAAATCGTTGGAAAAACTACAAATAAAGAATGAACTACTTCAATCTACTGTAAGTAAACTATTATTAATCATTATAATACACATACAGTAGAATTGAAATAATAATAAGAAAAGGGTATATTAAAAATATTATAGAAATATTATAATATACTAAATAAATTAGAAATAAGAAATTAAATGTTGAAGAAAAATCTATTATATTATTGAAACAAGAAATTATATTAAAAAATCATTTAAATATTGAATATATTATACAAACATATTGTTATGAATAAAAATAAATTAGAAATAAGAAACTTAAATGTTGAAGAAAAATCTATTATATTATTGAAACACAAGAAATTATATTAAAAAATTAAAAATCATTTAAATATTGAATATATACAAAAAAAAATTGTTATAAATAAAGATAAAATAAAATAAGAAATTAAATATTGAAGAAAATCAATTAATTATATTAAAAAAATAAAATAAAAATAAAAATAATTTAAATATTGAATAAATACAAATGAAATAGTTAAACTTAATTGTAACTTGAATGACTTGCCTTATATAGTAATACCCAATTTAAACCTAAAACTCTTAATAGATACAGGTAGTTCCAAGAGCTTACTTAATCCAGAAGTTGCAAACGAATACTATAACAAAATTGAGATATTAAACGAAACATTTAAAATTGAATCAGCCCATACAACTTCATATCATCGTGGTGTTATAATTATTCCAATATTCGAAGAACTCCAATTAAAAGGAAGTCATAAATTTTATCTTTTTGAATTCAGTAAAGAATTCGATGGCCTTATTGGAATTGACCTGTTGGAGAAATTGAGTGCTAAAGTAGATATGCAGGAAAAACAATTAATCACGTCTCATGTTAAAATACCTATCATATATGATAGACCCACTGTAAAATTCCAAGATTTCGCTTTTAAATTACCCCCTAGAACAGAAGTAATTGTCAATGTTCCAGTAAATCAAAAATGTGGTGTTGGAATACTCCATTCTATGAAAGTTATCGAAGGTGTAGAAATACCTACGGCCTTAGTAAAAATTAATAACTTTCGAGCATTTACTACCATAGTTAACTCTAATAATAGAGAAGTAAATTTAAATATTCTGAGACCCATAAATATAGAAAAAATTAATGAAGATGAAATAAAATTAAACCATCAAATTATTAATACTGATGGAGATCTAGATGAACGCGAAAATTTATTAAGAGAAAATTTAAAAAATATAAATTTAGAACACTGCAATGATGAAGAAAAATTAGCTATAAAACAACTTTGTTTCCAGTATAGAGATTTATTCCACTGTACCGGAGTTCCTTTGACATTCACTAATAGAATTAAACATAAAATTGATTTGACCGATGATAAACCCATATATTCAAAATTATATAGATATCCTGCTATACACAGAGAAGAGGTAAAAGCCCAAATTCAAAAAATGCTTGAAGATGATATAATACAACCTAGCATATCTCCATTTTCTAGTCCGATATGGATAGTTCCTAAAAAACAAGACGCAAGTAATAAAATTAAATGGAGAATAGTATGTGATTATCGATCCCTTAACGAAAAGACAATAGACGACAAATATCCACTCCCCAATATAAATGACATTTTAGATAGACTTGGAAAATCCACTTATTTTAGTGTAATTGATTTAGCCAGTGGATTTCATCAGATCGAAATTGACCCTGTAGATATTCCAAAAACAGCTTTCTCCACTGAATTTGGTCATTATGAATTTAAAAGACTAGCCTTTGGATTAAAGAACGGTCCGGCTACGTTTTCAAGAGTAATGAACAATGTCCTTGCTGGATTGCTAAATAAAATTTGTTTAGTATATTTAGATGACATTATAGTTTTTAGTTCGTCCTTACAAGATCATATTTCGAATCTAAAAAGCGTATTCGAAAAACTAAGAGAAAACAATCTTAAAATTCAGCTTGATAAATCCGAATTTCTCAAAACCCAAGTTCAATATTTAGGTCATATTATAACAAAAGATGGTATTAAGCCAAACCCTCAAAAAATAGAAACCATAAAATATTACCCAATCCCAAAAACACCAAAAGAAATAAAAGGATTTCTTGGTCTACTTGGATATTACAGGAAGTTTATTAAAGACTTCGCAAAAATTACAAAACCAATGACAAAATGCTTAAAAAAGAATACTAAAGTTACGTATGAAGACAAAGAATATATTGACTGCTTTGAAACCTGTAAAAATATACTGACAAATGATCCAATTCTCCAATACCCTGATTTTTCAAAAGAATTTGTGCTCTCAACCGATGCAAGCAATTATGCTATCGGTGCTGTCCTTGCTCAAGGAAATCCTCCAAACGATAGGCCAGTGGCTTACGCCTCTCGTACCCTAAATGAAAGTGAAAACAATTACTCTACTATTGAAAAAGAATGCCTTGCTATTGTCTGGGCTTGCCAACATTTCAGGCATTATTTATTTGGTAGACCATTTAAAATCTATACTGACCATAGGCCATTAGTCTGGCTGTTTAACTTGAAAGAACCGAACTCTAAACTAATGAGATGGCGCTTAAAATTAGAGGAATACAATTATAAAATTATTTATAGAAAAGGTTCTCAAAATTCGACAGCAGACTGTCTATCTAGGATCAAACTTAATACCCTGAATAATAAAAATACTAATGACGAAGAAACAAAATCACTTATTAACAACGTAGGAAATGCAGATTTTGATACCGTCGAATATCTGGAGGAATTATGTGATGACCCTCAAAAACAAGATCAAACCATAAAAGAAAATAAGAAAAAGATTACTGAGAAAGCTAACCTAGAAGCCGACAGTTATAATAAATTCTATATAGGTCAAACTGTCTATAGAGAAAATCCAAAGAAAAATGAAAGATTCATTGACCCCTATGAAGTTCTAGTTTTATTAGAAAGAAATAGGATTAAGGTTAAAAATAAAAATACAAATAAAATTATAACAGTCCATGTTCAAGAGATAAGACCACCTGCTGTTACAGATATACAAGCTTCAACCTCGCATTCCTTACCAGGACAGTCTGGGCAAGGTCAGTAACCACCAATCTCAGCAAAAACAAATCGAATATATTCATGTGTTGATAACCCGTTTAAACAAGCGGATGTCCTACATGCAAAGATAACAGAACAATTTTCCCAGCTCAATCCTTCTCTTGAACTTATAGCTAACTTAGATTTATCTAAACATAATATTAAGACTAGAAATAAGCGTGGAATTATAGATGGACTGGGATCCGTAATTAAGTTAATAACCGGGAACCTAGATAATAATGATGCTTTGAAATTTGACAAAGCAATTTCAGAACTCCAATATATTACACAATTCCATTGTTAATCCTAAATATAGAAAAGATTATCATTGTAAAAGGTTACACAAAGGACCATAATATAGTTTTATTTTAGAAAAAAGATTATGATTATTATCATTTGATACCGATACCTGTTTACAGCCAAACCATCAAAGATTATAAATCTATAATTCCTAGTAGTAATTATATTTTGTTACATGATAAATATTTTTCATTAACCAATATAACATGTAAGAAACTTATTGATAAGACCTATATTTGTAAAGATTTAATAGTAATAAATTTAAATAAAAATACATCTAGATGTGAAACAAACATATTATTACATAATGATATACATAACCTATGTCATGTAACACAAGTTAACATTTCTAATGCTTATGTTCAAAAAATCTATTCAAATAGATGGATCATTTCATCTCCGAAAATGTTGTTTACTGAACATTGTAATTCAGATTCTGAGAAATATTATCTTGAAGGTACCAATATGATCGAACTTAAGAATCAATGTAAAATTGTATTTCAGGATCATGTGATCCAATCGTATTCAAATACACTCCATAAACTTCAAGATATTATAATTCCCGATTTATTTAACATTTATGACTTACCTCTAAATAATCGACAAAATCAATTTCACTTAAAGCCTGTTGATTTAAAAATTGAAAACTTTTCCCATGAAATAAATCAGTATAAAGAAATGTTATCTTCACTTACAAAATTTATAAATTTCAAAAGAATTGATATATATAATATTTTAATTTTATGTTAATGACAATTGTAATAGTGTGCATTTACTGTTTTAAGAAAAGGTTTCATAATAGAAAGGCTCTTCCACCCACGGAAGAACCACTTAACGAAAGTCAAGATTTGGGACATCCTGCCCCAAATCTTTTTATTGAAAAGGGAGGTGTTATATTCAAACATAACGCTGAGTAAACACACTAACACACTTACATGTTACCGACGTAGCATTCTACTGTTTTCTATATAAGCTCTGCGAGCTATGAAGAGTTAGACATTATCGTTTTAACTTACGAGTGTTTCACATCATCTTTATATTTGTATTTCCTTATTCTGTTTGTCAAATAAAATAATTGTTTTTTAAAAACTATTTTTTTTGGACCACGAACGAAACTCGCGACCCACACTTTGGGAAACGCTGCTATACGCTATGTTGTCTGATTCGGAGAATCGGCTAATTCAATATTAACCTTCTTTTTAGGGTTTCGTTGGTAAAACCAAAAAAAGAAACCTTTATAGTTTCGTTCCTGTGTCTGTCACTCTGTACGGTTCCAATTACTTTTGAATAAAAAGAGATAAAAACATGAAACTATCCAGTATTAAAGATCGTTTTGACACGCACGCAGGAAAAATATAGCGAACTCAAAATTGTCAGCTGTTCAAATCCAAAATGGCGGATAATTCACGTGACGCAAAAAAATTTGTTTTTTTAAATTTTGAATGGGGTATTAAAGAGTAGATTACGAAAATATACAACATGGAAAGTGTTTAATTTTCCGTGCCATTTTGTTAAAAAACATCAAAATATTGCGTGTCCCCCTCCCCCTAAAACTATATTTCTGCTGATACTAAAAATATTAAAAAATGTGCTGTCTGATGGGCCAAAGAAAAAATAAGAATAGCAACTTGATCGGATTAAGTGGAAATCAAAATGGCGACTAATTCCTGCCATGGGGAAAAAATATTTTTTTAAATTTTGAGTGGGGAATCAAATGAAAGGTATTGAAGAGTAGATTACAAAAATATAATAACACTTGTGGAAAGTGTTTAATTTTCCATGCTATTATGTTAAAAAAACATTATAATTTGGCGCCTCCCCCCCCCCCTCTTATACTAATTTTATGTTGACAATACCAACGAAACCCTTTTCACGCGAGACTTCAGGCACAAGCAATTTATTTGCTTCACTGCAGCCAGTGAGTGGTTCAGAAACTATTTAGGTATTTCAGTTAATGGCTTGGTTTAAATAATGATGCAGAAAATTAGCTCTAGAAAACACAATGAAAGATTTCAAGCAGAAGCACAATCCTGGTAAGACTAGTAACAAATAATATTAACGGACAAAATCATAACGGAGAGCTGAAAAAAAAATATACACAAAATAATAACTGAACGAGCTCAAGTGAGTTTTCATTTAGGAGACCTGATGTTAAAACTTCGTTTGTATGTTGTCAACGATGACTGGCGTAAACATCGACCGATTTCAACGAATAGAGGCCCACAAGTGCATCTCAGCAATTGTGATAACTTTTATAGTTTTGAGAAAATTTGTCTTTAATATTTTAAAGAAGGTGGCCAATATGGTGGGTGACTAAACTAAAGGTTTGTAGTGCACAAAACATTCAGCGTTTTGAATGTCTTGTAAAGAAGCAATAGTTATTTATGTAACTAGGCAGCAAAATGGAATTTTACTGACGAGTGATTAGATTAGCCTCCGAGCCGAAGGCGAGGATAGGCTATGATAATTAACTGCCGAGGCGAAGCCGAGGCAGGTAATTTACCTTTTTGACTGCCGAGGCAGGCAATAAATAAACGAGGCAGAAATGTTTCCTTTGCTGCCTTGTTGCATACAATATTTTATCTACTTGCGGGAGAAAAATGAAGCTGCTAAAATATTATCTTTATTAATATAACATAGTTAATAACTATCTGTCATATTAATAAAGATCATATTAATAACATATTTATGTATTAACTAAAATTAATGTTCAAATAAGAAAATTGGGAATAATAACAATAAGTGAAAAGCAAACTCAATCTATAACAACAAAATACAAAACACACATAACTTCTGAATGAATAATGCACGCAATAATATATTTATTTATATTTTTACTAAAAAATTAATAAAAATGTTAAAGATATCTTCTATTGCTTAAAAGAAAAGAAGTAACTAGGATACATCAAGAAAAGTAGCTAGTCTAATCTAGAATGACTTCAATAATAAAAATAATATGGATGTTCAATGTTTACATGACGCTACAGTATAGCCAGTGACTCTACTATTTTATTTAATTAAAGATCTACTAATCATTGAACTTATTTAACAGAATTAACAAATATTAACTAATTATTTTATTATTAAAACGTTTATTAAATATTACTTATTTAACTATAATATATAATGTTATAAGATAGAGATAATGGTATAAACTGTTCTTGCCCAAATAAGAGGTTATGACACGCAGTGGTAAACACTGTTACTTTCTCTGCCTAGGCAGGGAAATATTTCCCTGTCTAGGCAGAGAAAGTATTTTCCTGACTGTGTAAACTACTTTCCTGCCTGTTTTTAATATTTTAATGACAAATCAGGGAAATAGTACTTTCCAGCCTAAAAACAGTTAAGTAATGTTTAATTTTGCTGCCGCGAGTAGATAAAATAATATATAACAATTATTACAACATATTTAATGTTTGCCGGTATTACTAATGTACGGTATTATTAATGAGGGTGTTGAAATAAAGTTTATCCTATATGGCACGATATAATTCCAATACATTTTTCAGGAAGATTTAGGCCTCTTTCACACGAGGCAACTTAGTTGATTCAACTAGTTGACTGGCGGTTGAAAAGGAGTGTAGCCGGGTAGCAAGTGTTAAGGATTCGCCCGAACCCCTTCACACGAGTCAACTCGTCCGCCCAGGCAACTATAGGAGGCCAGGCACATGTGCCGCTCACGTTCTCATCCTAACAAGTTGATTCAACAAAAAATACACTACAAGGCATTAGGCCCTTCACACCAGTCAACTTAGTTGAGTCAACTGGACTTATTCGATATGGATTCTACCGGCTGGTACCGAAGTGCGCCAGCCCCCCTTAGGATTAGAAAAAGGTTATGGTCGAAGTGCGCCAGCCTCTTAGTCTAAAGAGTTTGAAGTGTGAAGCCAGGTAAGCCCGGGTTATCCCTTCTTGCACCCTTTCTAAACCCAAAGAACTTTGGAATTGGAAATCGGAATCCAACAAACCATAAAATTAAGGAATAAGTTGAAATCTATCACTAGAATGGATTATAGCAGTTCTGTAATCTTTATCTATGCCTGCATACTAAATAATGATAGGGCATGAGCTTTTTAACGGGTCAGTAACATAGGTTTATTAAAAGCGGAAGGATGAAGGAATGGGATTACTTACCTGTGGATGGTGATTGACCTTTGCTTGGAATGGGATAAATCCTTTATTTTTAAAGAACTATAATCTTTCATGGAAAATTGCAAAAACTTAATAAATATTTACTGGAAAATAATAACCTAATAGAAACCGCTTTCCTTTGAACAAGCTTTCCGTTTAGGAAATGGATTTTGTTCTTACGAGAACATTCTACAGATTTATGCAAATTTCTATGCACTGAGATTTGCTAATGATCTCCATACCACTCTGAGCTGTTTGTTAAAAGTAATTTCCAACTGCTTTATATTGAGTATATAGGAATATTGACCACGA
This sequence comes from Gerris lacustris, assembly GCA_951217055.1. Classification (NCBI taxonomy): domain Eukaryota; kingdom Metazoa; phylum Arthropoda; class Insecta; order Hemiptera; family Gerridae; genus Gerris; species Gerris lacustris. The sequence continues at coordinate 682,198 of OX578282.1, read as the reverse complement.
TTAGTCCTAAAGAGGGTCCGAGGAGGGCAGACTACCTGTTTCAATAGGTGGGATTAACCCGGCGCACTTCGACCGTACCCTTCAAAAAGGGGCTGGCGACTTCCCCCGTGACCCGACCTTTCCCGGCGCACTTGGTGTACAGCCATTCTACCTTATCTTCCAATTAAATTGAAGAATATATCCTCGTGGCTTAGTAGTTTCGGATATAATTGTGAGAAAGCGCCCGTTTTCCAACTCTAACAAGGGATGAACCCACATTTTTCGACTAGATTTCCTCCTTTTTAGGGTTTTCCTTTTTAGGCTTAAAAAAGAAAACCTTATAGTTTCGTCTGTCACTCTGTACGGTTTCAATAACTTTTTAATTAAAAGAGATAAATACTTGAAAATTCTAATATTAAAGATCGTTTTGACGCGCACACAGGAAAAATATAGCGAACTCAAAATTACCAGCTGTTCAAATTTAAAATGGTGGATAATTCATGTCACGCGATTTTTTTTTCAAATTTTGAATGGGGGTATCAAATGAAAGGTATTGAAGAGTAGATTACAAACATATATAACAATCAACCATTTGCGTGTCCTACCTTCCTTATACAAACTAATTTTCTATTCATAAAACCAACAAAACCCTTTTTAAGTGAGACTTCACGCCCAACTAATTGTTTTGCTCTTCTTCTTGCAGAAGAGCAAGCACAGGAAGTAGGAACTCCTGCTTCCTCGGATCCTAACATCGTACTGACCTCCCGTTGGGAAGAGAAGTTGAATCAACTAAGTTGCCTCGTGTGAAAGAGGCCTAAGAATATGTAAGTTATTCCTCTGAAAATATGGCCGATATATGGATATAAAATCGACAGTCTGTTAGTTCAATGGCCCGCATTAATACTAATAATAAGATAAAAATTAATAAAACGACATATAGAGTAATTCGTCGCTTTAAATTAAAGTAATCACTTTTGTTTTTTTAAGAAATGGATAAAAATCTCATCGACTGCCGGGTTGCGAATCACGTATCCCTAGATTTATGCTTTGTAGCTTTAACCGACGAGCATCTGTTCAAATACATATTATAATACTAACAATTAATGAAAATATTTCTACATAATGCAACGAGCTCAAGATTTGCAGTTCTACAACTAAACAATTCAATTTCAGCTAAAATAGTTCACAAAATCCAACTCACTTTCCTTGTTTCAGTTAATTCTACATTTTATAATTAATCTCGGACATTAAGAATATTATTTCAACTCGTTACTAGATAAATTACAGTTCAATTCATTTTTTTTTAAAAAAAAGCCATTAAATCAGCAGTTCTACGGCTCGAGTTGGAAATATAGTATTTATTTTTAAACTAAGATTGCAAAAGAGGTGACTGTGAACCTTGCCCCAAATTATTTTTTGTTTAACCTGACATTGACTCGATTCCAACGTAACTTGGAAAAAAAAGAATTCTCGATTAACATCGACATCTGGACAGCACTTTTTTTTTATCAACTACTAGAGCTGACCCGGCCAACTTCGCACCGCCTAATAAACATTAAATAAGAAATGTAGCTGCTACCTTTGAAAAACCTTATAAATGGTTTATTTAGTTATATAATGTTGCCTCAGATGAAACATTTATATTACAGTTTGCAATATATACTTGTACAATATACAATATTGGCATAAGAGACATACAGATAAACAAACATTCATTTTTATTTATATAGATATAGATTATAGAAATATTTTTCCTGTATTTTCATTTTACCCCCCTCCTAAATGAAAATATGACAGAAATATAATATCAACAATAACTGTACTCTTAAAAAGCTTTTCAACAATATCCATCATTGAAGGTTTTCATTACTTTGACATTTGTACCCCCTACCACTGTGTACCAAAATCGGGACATAGTTTTACTAACTCAGAAACCTTCCCGGGAATGCGTCCAACCATTCCCCAAAGTTTCATCGCAATCGGATGAACGGTTTAGGCAGGTATAAGAGACAGACAGACAGACAGACAAACAAACATTCATTTTTATATATAATATATATATATATATATATATATATATATGGACTAGATTTTTGTTTTCGTAAGACAGCATTGTGATCGCAACGAAAGCATTGTTATCGTTACAGAGAAAGGTTTTTTTGTCTCCGTTTTAAAAGTTTCCTAAAAAGAAATCCGTTTCATTTCAGACATCAGGGAACATTTTTTGCTGTCTGTCTGTCAGTAAATAGTCTACATTTTTTCGAAGCAACATATCTTAAAACCTACTCGTCCGATTATTATAAAATTCGGATGGTAGATCATAATTAGCCCATTGTTGATTTCAACCTTCTGCACTCATTGTTTCCTCTCCAATTAATTTTTTACTTTCCTATTTAAAGAGAAAGTATTGTCGTGTCTCGAAAATACGATTTTGAGATTTTGATGGACTTACACGATGAGATAATGATTGGGAGTCCAAAAAAGGTTTTTAAGAAAAGTCTGTCTGTCACCTTTCGCCTGACGTCTGTGCAGACGCGTGGAGCCTAAACTACTGGGCTGATAAACCAAATTTGGCATAAATGTCACATGTTCAGAAAAATCATATCCCGAGGCGAAATCGAGAAATAAATTTTTCTCCAAATTTGGGGCGCTACCCCTAAATCCTCTAAAAAAAAAATATTTCTCAAAGACGGTACCGACGATTTTGATTAAACAATTATAAAATGTAGTCCATTTAAATACGAATCTATCGATATAAGCCGTTTTCCCTGGAAAAATCTAGTTCCTCAGAAAATAGCTATAAACGCGGACGGAGAGAGGCAAGGTTCGATTTCCCGCCGAAAAGAAGTTATTTGTATGGGAAATTTTAATGAAATGTTCAATAATAATTAAATGTACTTAAGAAAACTCGAAAACTAATACATGGAAAACACTGGGCTAATTAATTATGCTTTAGTATATATGAGAAAGTTTGTCTGAGTTGTCTCAGACCGATTTTGTTTGACTAACATCTATGTCATATAAAGTACTCATGAGATTTTCAAGAGGTTTGGCCGGTTTGTCCCACAGGCTGCCCTGCAGTCATTTCAAGAAGTTTGGACGGTTTGTCCCACAGTGCGCCCTGCAGTCATTTCAAGAAGTTTGGCCGGTTTGTCCCACAGTGCGCCCTGCAGTCATTTCAAGAAGTTTGGACGGTTTGTCCCACAGGGTGCCCTGCAGTCATTTTAACCGTCGGCTCATATTAAATATTGATCAATTGATTTTATTCATGTAAACAATTAACACAATTTAAAATATGCATTTAAAATAAAATTAATGAAAAAATTAAATATATTAGACAATAAAGGATGATATAAGCAAAACGAAAGTAATTTTGGCGCGAGTATGGTATACGCCACACTATTTTGGCGTGAGTATGGTATACAACACACTATTTTGGACTGAGTATGGAATACGATACACTATTTTGGCGCGAGTATGGTATATGCACACTATTTTGGAGCGAGTATGGTATACCCTCACACTATTTTGGCGCGAGTATGGTATACGCCACACTATTTTGGCGCGAGTATGGTATACGCCACACTATTTTGGCGGGAGTATATGTCACACTATTTTTCAAATTATTTTTGATGTAATATAATTATTGTAATATAATTGATAGTCATAAATTCCACAGGTTGGATTAAAAATTAATAATTTTTTATTCAGAAAATCAAAATTATTTCGCTAATTATTACTTTATTAGGTATTCAAAATTAATTAATGTATTACCTAAGTATCAGAAATAATATTAATGATTTAATCTCTAGACTTATATGTCCGTTCCAGCCATCATAGAATCCTTAAACGGAAAGATTTCCAACTCTCCTCTTTATCTACCTGTGTTAGACTACTAGCGCTCCACGGCAATTTGACGGTTAATATTGTAACTAAATCTTTTACACCATTTAAAAGATTTCGAGCTTCTTAATTCAAAGAATTAATTAATTTGTTAAGTTTACTAAATTCGAACCCGGGAACTTTTGCATTCGGAGCAATCGCGCATCTCATACAGCCACCGAGGCTGGTTTTTTTTCCGTATGTTTATTTACAAAATAGTACAAATGTCCGACAACCAGTATTTGTTTATATTTTATAATTCGAGGAATTTCAAAAGATCATAAGTAGTTTACAATTTTAATCGCCATCTGCCCGACCAGCGCTAGTGGTCTTACACCTCTAGAATACTGGAGTTGGATACCCCTGTCCGTTCCATTTTGATATTTAGTGAATTTAGATCGTGGGGGTTGGAACTTCTCGAGAGCTGTCATAACGTTTATTTATTTACATTTTGTTGTTGAGAACAAAGATGTGATTAAGATCTAACTTGTTAATTAGTTTCAGTGTGGTTTAGTTTTATATTAATTTGAACATTGTCAGTTTAAGTTTAAATTGGTTTCCTTTAACTTACATGGTGTACTATTCTGGCTGCATATTCTTATCTATTTGAAAAGCCCGAAATTCTTCTTTTATAACTTAATAACACCAACTTTACAGCATTTCGATTGGATTTCGTAGATTTTTAGTGCCAATGTAAACAAACTATTTCATTTACACTGATAATGCGCTAACAACAGACCTGTCCATTTCAATCCGAATAAAAATAAAAAAAATTATCTGCCAAATTATTGTGGCTTATATGTTTTTCACGTCCTGTCGCGTACCTTAATGATGCTTTGCTTTGACCACACGTTATTGGATGATTATTTAATTTTTTCCCCCTTCTTTATAAAATGTCATTTTTTTTTTTATGACCTACCATCCGAATTTCGTTAAAACCGGACGGATGTGGAACAGAGACATTGACAAGAGACCGAACCTAGTGCCGATGTCTTTAAAAAAATGTTTTCTTGAGAATGATGACAAAATGCTAAAGCAGTTTATTTGTTTAAACTTTCGACATCCCAAGGTACTGAAAGCAGGTGGTTAGAGGGGGTTAGAGGAGGTTAGAGGTAATGTTAGAGGTATCCCAAGGTAATGAAAGCAGGTGGTTAGAGGTAATGTTAGAGGCATCCCAAGGTAATGAAAGCAGGTGGTTAGAGATAATGTTAGAGGCATCCCAAGGTAATGAAAGCAGGTGGTTAGAGGTAATGTTAGAGGCATCCCAAGGTAATGAAAGCAGGTGGTTAGAGGTAATGTTAGAGGCATCCCAAGGTAATGAAAGCAGGTGGTTAGAGGGGGTTAGAGGAGGTTAGAGGTAATGTTAGAGGTATCCCAAGGTAATGAAAGCAGGTGGTTAGAGGTAATGGTAGAGGCATCCCAAGGTAATGAAAGCAGGTGGTTAGAGGGGGTTAGAGGTTGTTAGAGGTAATGTTAGAGGCATCCCAAGGTAATGAAAGCAGGTGGTTAGAGGTAATGTTAGAGGCATCCCAAGGTAATGAAAGCAGGTGGTTAGAGGTAATGTTAGAGGCATCCCAAGGTAATGAAAGCAGGTGGTTAGAGGCATCCCAAGGTAATGAAAGCAGGTGGTTAGAGGTAATGTTAGAGGCATCCCAAGGTAATGAAAGCAGGTGGTTAGAGGGGGGTTAGAGGTGGTTAGAGGTAATGTTAGAGGCATCCCAAAGTCAAGGTAATGAAAGCAGGTGGTTAGAGGTAATGTTAGAGGCATCCCAAGGTAATGAAAGCAGGTAACGAATCAAGAGTTGGGAGACCAAGTCAGAGTTTATTTGAACGACTTGGTTTCCAAGGCGTTACTCGGATCGTTCTCGAGGGAGTTGCTCTTACTCAGAGTCGTTCAAAACTAAATGTGGTCTACTGTGCTAGAGTTATAACTCCGGCCGCTGGAACCTCGTTGGAATACTCGTTCCGGTAGGTTGAAACTACCAAGTCATGAAACCTGCAGGTCGGGTCATTAAGCAAACACAGTAAGCTACGAAAAATACAACATTCAGGTTATTATAGGACGGGCGATCATCATCAACAGTCTGAAACATGCCTCACCTTGCTGGGAGTAGGATGAGTAGGCTTCATCATAATGAACCCTACTCATCATCATCAGTCTGAAACATGCCTCACCCTGCTGGGAGTAGGATGAGTAGGCTTCATCATAATGAAGCCTATTCATCATCATCAGTCTGAAACATGCCTCACCTTGCTGGGAGTAGGATGAGTAGGCTTCATCATAATGAACCCTACTCATCATCATCAGTCTGAAACATGCCTCACCCTGCTGGGAGTAGGATGAGTAGGCTTCATCATAATGAACCCTACTCATCATCATCAGTTTGAAACATGCCTCACCTTGCTGGGAATAGGATGAGTAGGCTTCATCCTAATGAAGCCTATTCATCATCATCAGTCTGAAACATGCCTCACCTTGCTGGGAGTAGGATGAGTAGGCTTTATCATAATGAAGCCTACTTACTCATCACAATGAGATCACTTAGCTTATCATGATCTTATTGAACTTTGAACCTCAATCATTAATCATTTACATGATAATAATGACAATTTACTTAGTTTTCTAATTAGCCGGAAGACATCGAGATTCTTCCATTATAAAATAATCTGATTCGCTGTTTTTATCAGTGAACACAGTGATAACATTACATCGTTTTAGATGATTTAACCTACCAGTGATAAAGCGGAGACAAGACAAACCAAGATCCTGGTCAAGACGAGATTCTTCATCTTGATCTGCTCACCTGATAACAAACCAAAAATCATAACGTTACTTTGTCTTGATTCTAATATACGCGACGAGTACACGACAAGAACACGACAAGTACACTGTCCAGGAGATAGCGTGCAAAAATGTGTCAGACTAACATCAAGCTAGAATTTTGTGTATAAGTAAATGTTTTGATGCCTTTTAAGAATATGTGGTCGGCTAAGTTTGTCAGCGGGACATAGGCATTTGATAAAAACAAACCGGTGGAGAGCAGCCATATATCCCGTCTTTTATGGTAGACAATGTGATTTTCATGATCCTGAGTACGAACTAACTTAGTTAGTAGACCAAAAATCAAGTCGATGGTAGATTGTCACTTAATAGGTTAGTTAGTCAGATATTATAGATAATCAAAGAGGTCACCTATTAAGTGACAAACTACCATCGACTTGATTTTTGGTCTACTAACTAAGTTAGTAAGTACTCAGGATCATTAAAATCACATTGTCCACTATAAAGAGCGGGACATGGCCCTCTCCACCGGTTTTTTTTAAATGCCTATTACCATGCTATGTCCCGCTGACAAACTTAGCCGACCACATATTCTTAAAAAGCACTTAAAGATTAACTTATATACACAAAATTCTAGCTTGTAGTTAGTCGGACACAATTTTGCACTCTATCTCCAAGACTTGATGGATTATTCTTGCTTATAATTATTAATACAAATTAATATTTATTTCGTATTCCATCTACAATACTTTATACATCGTCTAAATAATAATCGAAAATACAGTACATAGACTGAACAGTGTTGCCAAAAAATGTATGCACTTTAAATAAATTAAATATAGATCTACAAACTAGATAAGGTTATTTTATTTACAACGAGCATAGTTATTATTTAACTGCAATAAATTTGCACATACACAGTTTGAAAAATAGATACTTGGCTCATTAAGCAAATTAGTATTCTTATATTAAATAGTATTCCGGGGTTTTCCTTAAAGTTCCTTAAATTTAGAGTACTTTGACATCATATTCTGTGAATTTATTGGAATTTTTTTATGTTCTGTAAATAAATTTTATTGATTTGAAATTATACTGTGTTTTGTTTATTTGAAGAATACAATCGTTTGATTGTACAAATAATTTGATGTATGAGACAATTTAAGCAAGTTCTATCTCAAAGCGAATAACATTCAAACACCAAACTAGATAAATAACGCCAACGGCAAAAAAACAACAACAATAGATACTTATTTTATTTATTAAATGTTTATCTATATTGTACTATTGATTTATTTATCTTATATCGACACTATATTACATCATTATATATTGCTTCCGAGTTTACCCAAGGTAACAGAAGCATTGTCTTCACTTTTGAGAACGAAAACATTTTGTCTCCAATTTTAAAAATTTTAAAACAGAAATCCGTTTTAGACAACAGGGAACATTTTTGGTCTCGTGTCTGTCTGTCTCTCTGTCTGTCGGTCTGTGTGTCCGCGAATCCTTGAAAAGTGTGAATATAACTTAAGTAAATGTCGACCGATTTTGATAAAATTTGGTTGACATGTACATTTTACCAATGCCCAAAAAGAGTTCGTTGGACAACGTTATCCGTCTAAGCATTCATGCGCAGCGCTCGCGTAAACGTGAACTTCCAATTTAAAATTGGAATGTTAGGTCGGGAAAAAATCTAACTTCATCTATTCAATGAGACAAACATTTATTTCAAATAAAATTTTTTAGTTAAACAAACAGCGACACAGCTATGAAGTGTTAAAGATCGCTAAAACTATTAATAGTTTTTAAGCAATAAACAATATAACAATAAAGTAATATAACAATAATGTTAATATAACAATAATGTTAATATAACAATAAATTACGTGATAGGATGCGAGAAAGCTATGTGCCACACTAATTGACAGTCTATTTTCTCTTATATTGTTAATTTGTCATTTTGTTAATTACAATAAATTAGAATAAAAACGACCTATTTTTTTTCTCTTAATCTTAATCTATAATACAAAAGAAAATGTGAAGAAAGGGGTGAATCCGACTTAAGAAAATTCAATTTACGAGGTTGCGATAACACTTTAAATTCGTAAGTCAAGGTTTGTCAGTAATTTCATATTGTCAACGACTGCACAATGTAGACAACCGAGGGAAACTTCTACCCCCTCCCCCTCCACCGTAATCTTTTGTTTGCTTAATTATTGTTTTTATTTCTCATCGACTCGAGAAAACAACAAAACACCAAAGTAAAACATCTGGGAAAAATTATTAATTTTCATACCTGTATGAGAAATGGAGGAGAGCAAATGAGACGATGTACCGCCGAGATTTTCCAACTAAAGACTCAGATTTCTTCTCTAATCTACCACTTTTCACTGCGATATAATTAGTAATTTTTAAAATGTATACGATCTTTAAAAACAATAAGTGAATGTTGGAATCATAATATTTGATTTTAAATAGCGTTCATTGATTTAGTTTCAGGAATTTTTATTTTCGATAGAAAATCGGGTTTTTGTAAAATACGTCCAACATGATGATTTTGAGTTAATTAAATACAATTTTTGAATATTAGAGACAGGATTTTTAGTTCTTTTTAAACAGATGGGAGAGAGATTAATGGGATTTTTTTAATTTGATCGGAAGCTACGAAACGCAGTGTTGAGTTCAATATTGTATAAATATTGTTTATTTTGTCGACTGAAGCAAACCCACGGCACTTAGGTCACGTATATCTTGTAGTATTAGTAAACAAATACAAATGCCTGTAACACTGGTGATGCGCTGCATAAACATAGAACTGTGCTTCTATATCGGCCATACTATGTTTCCATTATCACTACCTAGGACCCCCCCCCCTGAAATATTCTTAATCAAGCTGAAAAGAGCATTAAAAATAGTTGATGTGACTCGCCATATAAATTTATGAAATTACATTATAACAACCTCATTTCCACGACATTGTTACAAAATGTTTGTAATAATAGTAAAAAATTCATTTTCTAACCACCAAGTCCTTTAAAACGATGACTGGCATATTATGCTAACTAAAACCTTGTTCTCAAGTGAGGTGCAATATCACCGCAATCTTAAATATATGGTAAGAAAAAAACTGAGATGCTGTCAGCCCAATTTAGTATATACTCGTAGGTAGATAATAGTTATTTATGTTAGTAGGCAGCAAAATGGAATTTTGCAGACAAGTTTTTTGAACGAGCGTAGTGAGTTCTTCATTTCAGAGACTTGGGATTTGAAAAGTTTGTTTGTTTGTTTGTTTGTTTGTTTGTTTGTTTGTTTGTTTGTCTAACGATAACTGGAGTAAAAATTGATCAATTTCAGCGAAATTTGGCACGTAGATGCATCTCAGCATTTTTGAGAACTGTATAGTTTTTGAAAATTCCTCACTAAACATTTCCAAGATGGCGGCCAATATGGCGGACGACTAAAAAAAAAGTTTTAAGCCAGCATAATGTGTTATACATCATTTTGAAGGTCTTTATGAGAAGGAAAAGAATATGTAACTAATCAAATTTCACACTTCATATTTTCAAGATGGCGGCCAATATGGCGGACGACTAAAATAAAAAGTTTTAGTCAGCATAATGTGTTATACATCGTTTTAAAGGTCTTTAAGAGAAGGAAAAGAAAATTTAACTAATAAAATATCACAGTTAATATTTTCAAGATGGCTGCCAATATGGCGGACGACTAAAAAAAAGTTTAAGTCAGCTTAATGTGTTATACATCGTTTTAAAGGCCTTTAAAAGGAGGAAAATAATATTTAACTGATAAAATTTAATACTTCACACTTTCAAGATGGCGGCCAATATGGCGGATGACTAAACAAAAAGTTTTTAGTCAGTATGACATGTTATACATCAATTTAAAGGTCTTGAAGTTTAGGAAAGGAATATCTAAGTATTAAAAATGTCACACATAATATTTTCAATATGGCGGACTATTGAAAAAAAATTAATCTGCTTGGCATGTAATACATTAATCTAAAGGTCTATAAAAGTAGGAATATAGTCAATAACTTTTCAAATTCATAATTTATATTTTCAAGATGGCGGCCAATAAGGCGAATGACAAAACGTTTTTCGTCAGTATGGCATTTTATACATCGTTTTAAAGGGTTTAGAAGTAAGAAAAGAGTAAATAACTATTAAAATTTCACTCTATATATTTTCAACCAATTGTAGATAATTATTATTTAGTATAATTATTGCATACTGAGCAGTTTACACTGGAAATTTAGTTAAACGTTGTTTAATAGAGGTATTGCAGGCTCGCTATGATCGCACGTTTATACAGGAGTTGTAATAATGTTATTGTTGGCTCGCCCTGTATAGACAGCATTTAAAATTAGTTTTCATTTAACTGGGTATATAGAAGGTTCGCTAGGCTCACCAATTTATTTAGCATTTCTGGATAAAGTTATGCCGTATAAACTTAATTATATTAAATAATGATTACGTACAAATACTTTATAAACAGGCGAGCGTAGCGAGCATACAATAACTTTATTTAATTAATATTTACTACAAATTCTGAATCAAACAGGCGAGCGTAGCGAGCCATTTTTAATTTGATTAAATAATTACTATATTTACTGTATAAACAGGCGAGCGTAGCGAGCCTTCATTAATTTATTTGATTAAATAATTAGTATATCTAATGTATAAAAAGCGAGCGTAGCGAGCCTACAATAACCTTATTAAATAAATATTTACTACAAATTCTGAATCAAATACGCGAGCGCAGCGAGCCTTCTTTATTTAAGAAAATAATTACTATATTTACTGGGTAAACAGGCGAGCGCAGCGAGCCTGCTATAACTTTATTTAATACATATTTACTACAAACGCTAAATCAACAGGCGAGCGTAGCGAGCCTACAATAACTTTATTTAATAAATATTTACTACAAACTCTGAATCAAATAGGCGAGCGTAGCGAGCCTACAATAACTTTATTTAATAAATATTTACTACAAATTCTGAATCAAACAGGCGAGCGTAGCGAGCCTGCAATAACTTTATTTAATAAATACTTACTACAAATTCTGAATCAAATACGCGAGCGCAGCGAGCCTTCTTTATTTCAGAAAATAATTTCTATATTTACTGGGTAAACAGGCGAGCGCAGCGAGCCTGCTATAACTTTATTTAATACATATTTACTACAAACGCTAAATCAACAGGCGAGCGTAGCGAGCCTACAATAACTTTATTTAATAAATATTTACTACAAATCCTGAATCAAACAGGCGAGCGTAGCGAGCCTTCTTTTATTTGATTTAATAATTACTATATTAACCGTATAAACAGGCGAGCGTAGCGAGCCTGCAATAACTTTATTTAATAAATACTTACTACAAACGCTAAATCAACAGGCGAGCGCAGCGAGCCTGCTATAACTTCATTTAATACATATTTACTACAAATGCTAAATTAACAGGTGAGCGTAGCGAGCCTGCAATAACTGTATTTAATACATATTTACTAGAAATGCTGAATCAAGAGGCGAGCGTAGCGAGCCTGCGTTAATATCATTAAATAAAGATAATGGACAAAATCATTTTAATGATCTTTTCAGGTTAAATAAATGTCAGGTTTTAGTGGTTTTACTGAAATATTATCCTGATATCATTATTGAGAACATTGTATGGCTGATATAAAAGCACCATTCTACGCGAGTTCTTTATGCACCGCATCACTAGTAAGTTGTAGTTCCGAGCAGAAGGTGAAGATAGGCTAAACAAATTTACTGCAGAGGTGAAGCCGAAGCAGGAAATTTACAATTTTACCGACGAGATGAAGCCGAGTCAGGAAAATTACATGTTGACTGACTAGGCGCAGCCGAGGCAGGAAAATGTTAATTACCTGCTGAGGTGTAACCGAAGCAGGTAATCTTTAAACGAGTCAGGAATGTTTCCTTTGATGCATAGATACATACAATATTTTTTCCGTGGTAGGCTGTGAAATAGTAACTTTAGAGCCTAAAAAACATAGCTAAAATCCATTTTTTCATTATATCGACTTAAAAAATCTTTTCATTACTACCAGCACGAAGTAAAAATTGTTTTACGTCCTAGGACGTAAAAAAATTCGTGCTGGTAGTTATCAAAACTTCCGTTTTAGCGCTGCAATCTTTGTAGATATGCTTGTTAGTACGCTTAAGATCCGCTAGATGTCAATGTTATTTATCAATGTTATTTATCTTTTGTTATAGTTTAACCTCTTTTTAAGGTTTCTCTTTTTTAAATCTTAAGTATGCTATTATTATTATATTGATTATTGATTCATATTTAATGTTTTTTCATTGTCTACTTTTTTTTACTACTACTTTTTCATTGTTTTTCATTGTCTTCATGGAAATTACATTTACTGTCTCGCTCCGTTCGACAATAAATGTAATTGCCGCGGTAAAGAAAAAACACTTCACAGCCTAGTAACATAATATACTATTATCTACTAACGGCAGAAAAATTACACAAATTATTATATTCCCTTTTTAACATATAAAAGATTTAAAGAAATTGAAATTGTAAAAAAACGAAAGGTTGAGTCACCAAGAAAACAAAACAAAGGCAAAACGAATTCAGTGCTGCCACTCTTTTTAGGGTTTCGTTGATAAAACCAAAAATAAAAATCCATTAACGTTCCTATGTCTGTCTGCCTGTCACTCTGTACGGTTCCAATAACTTCTGAATAAAAAAAGATATAAATATGAAAATTTCCAGTATCAAAGATCGTTTTGACGAGCACACAGGAACAATATAGCGAACTCAATATTATCAGCCGTTCAAATCCAAAATAGTGGATAATTCATGTCACGTGAAATTTTTTTTTTTTTAAGTGAAACTTCTTTGGCGGCGGTAGAGTGAATTTTTTCATATAGTGAAATCGTGTAACGAAGTTTGCGATTCGAGACTCGTCCAAGTATAACATTTTTACAGATTAATTGTATTGTATCTATTTAAAGACCAGCAATCAAACATTAAACATTTATTTTTATTGAAATAAATGTGGTTGCCTTAGCGTAGCAATATTTATTTTTTTCAATTAAATTTCCCATAACCATTTCTTAATCCTGAAATAATAAATTCGTCAAAAAATGAATGAAAGCAATGCATTCTAGAACTTAAGTTTCACTTCTTATGCGTGAGAGCCTCACACGCACATATTTTTTTTAAATTTTGAGTGGGGTATCAAATAAAAGGTATTGAAGAGTAGATTACAAAAATATATACCACTTAGGGAAAGTATTTCATTTTCGGCGCCATTTTGTCAAAAAACATCGAAATTTTGCGTGTCCCCGCCCCCCTAAATTCGTATTTTCGCTGTTACTAAAAATATAGAAAAATATGCAAAATGTGCGGTCTGCTGGGCCATAGAAAATATAAGATTAGCAATTTTATCTGATTTACTAGGAATCCATGATGGCGGATAATCCATGTCACTCGAATTTTTTTTTTTTTTTAAATTTTGTGTGGGGTATCAATGAAAGGTATTAAAGAGTAGATTACAAAAATATAAAAACCTTTTTAAAATTTTATTTTTTATTGTATTTATAAGTCAAAATATACAAAAATACAAATGTCCCCCCCCCCACCAACTACCCTATAACGGCTATTCTAAATATTTTAAAATAATTCACGCTTATACTCTATGGTGGACTGATGAATATTTCCGGAAAAAAATATAATGTACCTTTTCGTTACGTTATTACCAATAAAAAATGTTGTGATCCCCCGGGGGATTGAACCAGGAACCTCTTCCTCTTTAACACGTGGAAATTGTTAAATTTGCTGCAGTTACTAGAAGTATAAAAAATATGCCAAGCGGTCTGCTGGACCATAGGAAAAGTTAGGATAGCAACTTTAACTGATTAACTGGGAATCCAATATGGCGGATAATTCAGATCACAAAAAAGAATACTTTTTTGAAATTTTGTGTGGGTAACAAATTAAAGGTATTAAAGAGTAGATTACAGAAATGTATATTACAAGTTAATTGTTTTATTTTCCACGCCTTTTGCCAAAAAGCATCAACAATTTGCGCCCCCCCCCCCCCTCCTTAAAATAACTAGATTTATGTTAAGGATGCCAACCAAACCCTTTTTACGTGAGACTTCACGAACAACTATTTATTGGAACGAAGTTCCTTATGGCACGTTCTGGAGCGCGGGAGTGAATCCGAAAAAAACGACCAAAATCACCGTCACAAAATCACCGTCATGCAAAATCCGTCACGAAATCTACCGATGACGATAACTTGAGTAAAAGATCACCGAGTTAGTTGAAATTTGGTACACATGTTCATTTTACCAATGCCAAGGCTGAGTTCGTTGGAAAACGTTATCCGTCCAAGCGTTCACGCGCAACGCTCGCGTAAACGTAAGCTTCAAAAAGACGGGGAAAAATGTTATTAAGGAAGCCTGTTCCTTGACTTGTTTTGTTTAGTTTTGGTAAATATGTCAAAATTTCACTTGGTTTTGTAAATATAGAAAATATAATCACGGTCTTGTTAAAAGTAAAATTGATCTGTGCTGACGCTAATTTCAATATATTAGGTATATTATTATATAACAAATTTTTCTAATTTATTTTTAGCTAAGAAAATTGATTCACTTACATCATTTTTGCTTTCAAAAAATCGCCGAAGTTGATGAATGTGGTTTGATGCTTGGGATTAATCCTTCCTGGGCCACTGAAGTGTCGTCGTCTTCATCATCAGATGCTTCCTGGGCCACTGAAGTGTCGTCGTCTTCATCATCAGATGCTTCCTGGGCCACTGAAGTGTCGTCGTCTTCATCATCAGATGCTTCCTGGGCCACTGAAGTGTCGTCGTCTTCATCATCAGATGCTTCCTGGGCCACTGAAGTGTCGTCGTCTTCATCATCAGATGCTTCCTGGGCCACTGAAGTGTCGTCGTCTTCATCATCAGATGCTTCCTGGGCCACTGAAGTGTCGTCGTCTTCATCATCAGATGCTTCCTGGGCCACTGAAGTGTCGTCGTCTTCATCATCAGATGCTTCCTGGGCCACTGAAGTGTCGTCGTCTTCATCATCAGATGCTTCCTGGGCCACTGAAGTGTCGTCGTCTTCATCATCAGATGCTTCCTGGGCCACTGAAGTGTCGTCGTCTTCATCATCAGATGCTTCCTGGGCCACTGAAGTGTCGTCGTCTTCATCATCAGATGCTTCCTGGGCCACTGAAGTGTCGTCGTCTTCATCATCAGATGCTTCCTGGGCCACTGAAGTGTCGTCGTCTTCATCATCAGATGCTTCGTCGCCAGATAGGTTGTTATTTTTATCGAGCACCTCAGCGATGATTTCCGCGTCAGTAAACTCGCCACAAACTGCAATATCTTCATCTACGTCGACGAAGTCATTGTATGAAATGGCAGGATCAGAAACAACGTGTTCCCAGCCTTCAACAAAAGGCCCAGCTTCAATTTCGTCAGCATTACTTTCCTGAGTTTCATTTTTAACGAAGCCGTCTTTTTTAAAACAGTTGTTAACAGTTTCAACTTTTACTTATCCAATGCTTGCTTACACTTTCGTGAGGCTTGAAGAATGTCTAATTTAACCTTATGAGCATTCAAATCTTCTGC
Organism: Gerris lacustris; assembly: GCA_951217055.1. Classification (NCBI taxonomy): domain Eukaryota; kingdom Metazoa; phylum Arthropoda; class Insecta; order Hemiptera; family Gerridae; genus Gerris; species Gerris lacustris. The sequence goes on along the minus strand of OX578282.1, from coordinate 665,924 downwards.
AAGAATGTTCTCTACCAACAAACGCCTGTAGAAGTGCTTGAGATTCTGTATGATGCCTTGGTCCACAGGCTGAACAACTGATGTCAAGTTGGGTGGGAAAAAAATGACTTTGACGTTGTTAATATGTGGAATACTGTTATGAGCTGTGCAGTTGTCAATAAATAAGATTATGTGGCGATTGTTTTTCAAATTTTTTGTCGATTTTTAACAGCCACTTTTCAAAGATATCACTTGTCATCCAAGCTTTCTTACTGGGCACGTAGTCTACCGGCTTTGTTTTAACGTTTTTAATACAACGGGGATTAGCAGATTTCCCAATCATCAGCAAAGGTAGCCATCCATGTCAGCTCCAACCAACAGCGTAATCCTTTCTTTGCTTAGCTTCCCTCCATGACATTTTTCACCTTTAAATATAAGTGTTTTGTCAGGAGTGCACTTAAAGAAAAGCCCTGTTTCGTCAACATTAAAAATGTGTTTGGGCTCCTTGTCCTGAATAATTTCTTCCAAATCTTTCTTCCACTGCTCAGCTACTCTCAGATCTACAGCACCACTTTCACCACAAACAGATTTGAAAGAAATGCTGTTTCGCTCTTTGAAACCATCGAGCCACCCAGTGCTTGCTTTGAAACAATTTCACCCCAATTCTGAGGCAAACTGTTCAGCCTTGCTTCTTAAAAGAGGACCACTAACCGGAATTTTCTTGTCCCTCGCTTGCTTGAACCATTTCACAACACAGTCGTCTACATCTGGGGGATCCGGTGCTCTTAATCTTTTCCGACCTTTATCCGACCCGCTCTCACTTTCACTATTTAAAATATTATCTTTGTTTTTTAAATAAGCTGATAACGTATTAGGGGGGGATCCTGAAATCCTTAGCAATCTCCGATTTCTTCTTTAGGCCTTTTTCCACTTCCTTAATCACCGCTACCTTTTAGGCCAAAGTTAAAGATTTATAAGTGCTTGGTTTGGAAGACATCTTAGCACAACACACAAAACAAAAGAAAAGCATAACTAAATTAAATTCAGTAAAGGCTGACACAATAAGAAAATCTCTACATGTACGCACTACGTTATGCACCTACTTAATAGCGACTGAATAAAAAAAAAAAAAAAAGCGAGGTAGAAGGGTGTGGTGGGGAAGGAGGAGGGGTACTTAACAGTTACATATGTACTTAACCCTTAGAGGTGGAAGAGGACGAGGACACTGAACTTGCAGGCAGCAGGCATTTTGGCGAGCTAGAAGGGATTAGTAACAGAAGTACGGGGGTAGTTAACGGTACTTAACCCTTGGAGGTGGCAGAGGACGAGGACACTGACCTTGCAGGCAGCAGGCATTTTGGCGAGCTAGAAGGGATTGGTAACAGAAATACGGGGGTAGTTAACAGTTACATATGTACTTAACCCTTGGAGGTGGAAGAGGACGAGGACACTGACCTTGCAGGCAGCAGGCATTTTGGCGAGCTAGAAGGGATTAGTAACAGAAGTACGGGGGTAGTTAACGGTACTTAACCTTTGGAGGTGGAAGAGGACGAGGACACTGACCTTGCAGGCAGCAGGCATTTTGGCGAGCTAGAAGGGATTAGTAACAGAAGTACGGGGGTACTTAACCTTTGGAGGTGGAAGAGGACGAGGACACTGACCTTGCAGGCAGCTGGCATTTTGGCGAGCTAGAAGGGATTAGTAACAGAAGTACGGGGGTAGTTAACGGTACTTAACCTTTGGAGGTGGAAGAGGACGAGGACACTGACCTTGCAGGCAGCAGGCATTTTGGCGAGCTAGAAGGGATTAGTAACAGAAGTACGGGGGTAGTTAACAGTTACATATGTACTTAACCCTTGGAGGTGGAAGAGGACGAGGACACTGACCTTGCAGGCAGCAGGCATTTTGGCGAGCTAGAAGGGATTAGTAACAGAAGTACGGGGGTAGTTAACAGTTACATATGTACTTAACCCTTGGAGGTGGAAGAGGACGAGGACACTGACCTTGCAGGCAGCAGGCATTTTGGCGAGCTAGAAGGGATTAGTAACAGAAGTACGGGGGTAGTTAACAGTTACATATGTACTTAACCCTTGGGGTGGAAGAGGACGAGGACATGACCTTGCAGGCAGCAGGCATTTTGGCGAGCTAGAAGGGATTAGTAACAGAAGTACGGGGGTAGTTAACAGTTACATATGTACTTAACCCTTGGGGTGGAAGAGGACGAGGACATGACCTTGCAGGCAGCAGGCATTTTGGCGAGCTAGAAGGGATTAGTAACAGAAGTACGGGGGTAGTTAACAGTTACATATGTACTTAACCCTTGGGGTGGAAGAGGACGAGGACACTGACCTTGCAGGCAGCAGGCATTTTGGCGAGCTAGAAGGGATTAGTAACAGAAGTACGGGGGTAGTTAACAGTTACATATGTACTTAACCCTTGGAGGTGGAAGAGGACGAGGACACTGACCTTGCAGGCAGCAGGCATTTTGGCGAGCTAGAAGGGATTAGTAACAGAAGTACGGGGGTAGTTAACAGTTACATATGTACTTAACCCTTGGAGGTGGAAGAGGACGAGGACACTGACCTTGCAGGCAGCAGGCATTTTGGCGAGCTAGAAGGGATTAGTAACAGAAGTACGGGGGTAGTTAACGGTACTTAACCTTTGCAGGTAGCCTGGTTGCGTATTATCCACTTTTCAACTACGTATTTTTTTCTAGTCGAATATACATATAACATATTATTCATAGAGATAGAAAGTGCGAATTAACCAAAACAAAATTCGAATTAACCATGATTTTTTAACATTACGTAGATACAAATGCTAGGGACCAAGAGAAAAATTCGAATTAAAGTTTGAATTAGTCAAGTTCCACTATATATACTAATCATTATGAAACCCGACGATTCTCCTAATTATTATATATATATATTTATATTAAATATATATATTATATATTTATATTAAATATATATATTATATATTTATATTAAATATATATATTATATATTTATATTAAATATATATATTATATATTTATATTAAATATATATATTATATATTTATATTAAATATATATTTTATATATTTATATTAAATATATATATTATATATTTATATTAAATATATATATTATATATTTATAATAAAAGTAAATATAAAAATAAACAAGAAACACGTTTACGTACATATTCTTTTTTCTTTGATTAATGTATTTATTTATTTTATTATTTATGTTTATGAATTTTCATGCATAGCATAGATATAGACAGCAAAGAACGAAGGATAATTATAAATAATTAAATAGAGACGGGGCCTTCGCTCTAGATTTTCTAATCTACAGAAGGCCCTCATCAAGAATTATTAAAATGTACCTAGATTATCCTATATTTTACGCTTTTCGTATGAAAAAATGTACTAAAATATGTAATGTAAATTTTTGGAGGAAAAAAAATAAAAAAATATTATTATTATTATTATATCTATAGATATAATATTTATCTCTTCTAATGTATTGCGGTGTTCCGAGGCTTGTCTCTAACCACACGTACTTTCTTTACCAAAATAATAAACTTTAAATATTTCACTCGGGTCTTCCCGTTCGTAATAACAATTGGTTATTTTTAAGAAAACATGGAAACAAGGTATATATAGTATTGCGGATGTACAGACAGACATCATTCCAGCTAGTTTTATCAGATAACACACTAGATCTTCGAACATGAAGACCGTCGCTCTTCTTTTGGCTTTCATCGGGGTAAGTTAACATCCGACATTGTCAAACCCAACTTAGAATTAACATTCAACTTGACATTATTCAATTTAACTTAACATTTATTTATCAGTTAGGATTTAAACGCTATGAAAACATAACGCCTAGGACCATGAACAATTTAGAAATCATTTTGAACCGAATTCAAATGTATTACAAAAAAAACACAATAAACGACAAGTATAGTAAAGATTTAGCCATATTACCAACTAGCGTAAACTGTTAGAAGTAGAAAAATTTAAAATTAAATTTTATCGAACAAATAAGTTAATGTTAAGACATAAAATATTCAGTTTTGATAAATATGTATGTAGTATATATATATAAATATATATACTATATACATATATATTTTAATTGCCTCTGTTATTATAAATCAATAGTATAGAATATTTACATAGGTATTCAAACTAGTTTCATTTGTTTTTGCTGATTCGGTAATTATATTTACTCTATAAAAAATAAAATTGTCACCTCATTGCAATAAGTTTTTACAAATTACAAACAGCTTATTTTCCTCGATAACTAAATGGAGGAAATGAAACTGGGATTATTATGCAATTAAGATAGATGTAATTGAAATTTAATATCAATTATTACTTTTTAAATATTTGATTAGTCAGTCATGTGGGTCAAATATGTAATTAGTGGTTAAGTGATGGGCAACTCGTTGTTTATTGGACAATTCAATGTTAAATCTAACACTAGGAAATGTAAGGCTCTATTTAGTACATTTCAAGTAGAAGCAGAATAGGTTTGCAGGCGGTATCAGATTCTAACGTAATATTCTTTGTCAACAGTTCGCCCACTGCCAGGACTGCTCCTGCCCCGAGCCCTACCCCTGCGGATCTTCCGACCTTTCCGGTTCCGCCTGGTCCGGTTCCGCCTTGTCCGGTTCCGCCTTGTCCGGTTCCAGCTGGTCCGGCCCCTGGGCTCAAGGTTACTCCGGTGACCTTTCCGGTTCCTCCGGAATCTACGGAGGTTCTTACGGAGGCTGGTCCAACGCCGGCGCCCTCGACTCCACCAACGCCTGGTCCGGCATCGGTGGCTGCGGCGCCCCCGCCATCTGCTCCCGCCACCACCTCGAGACTAACTGCCGCCCCGTCGTCGACGAGTGCGTCCGTAACGTCCCCGTAGTCAAGAAGTACGTCCGTAACCAGGAAGAGACCTTCACCCGTCACATTCCCATCGTCACCAAGCACGTCAGCACCCAGGAGGAGAAGCGCGTCCGTCACGTTCCCGTCACCAGGAAGAACATCCGTACCGTCCAGGAATACAAGACCGAACACGTTCCCATCACCAAGACCCGTGTCGTCCCCGTCGTCCAGAGCTACACCCAACACGTTCCCGTGACTCGCAGGTACTGCCGCCCCGTCGTTGAGGAGCAGCTTACCCACGTCCCCGTCGTCCTCCGTAGCTCCAGGCCCGTCGTTAGCCAGCACGTCCGTCACGTTCCCGTCACCGAGAGGCGTTGCCGCCCCATCGTCGAGTCCCAGGTCGTCAACGTCCCCGTCAAACACCAAGTTGTCAGGAACGTCTGCGAACAGCGTATCGCCAAGTCTTACGGTCCCTGTGACGACGCCACCTACGGCGGCGCTTTCGGCTCCTCCTACGGCGGTGCTTACGGTTCCTCCTACGGCGGTGCTTACGGTGCCGGTCTCTACGGCGCTTCTTCCCTCGCCGGCGGTCTCGGCTACTCCGGCGCTGCTTCCTCCATCTCCGGATACGGTTGCGGTTCCGCCCCATCTTGCGGTTGCGACCTTCCCGCCCCCTGCTCCAGCCCTTGCGCTTATTAACTCGTTAATCGAATTAGTCGATAGATTAAGCCAAAAGAACATCCAATGTTTTGTATATTTAACTAGTTTTAAATTAAAAAATAACCTTTTTATAAAAAAATTAACTGTTTATAATTATTATGCTGAATTTTCCGTTTAGTTTAAACAAAAAAATTTAGTTTAAACTGTCATAGCGTCAACGTTTCGGTGAAGCCATCCACCGCTAGATATCACCACCTCTCTCCTAGCAATCCTAAATATCCTAAACTGAACACCTAAATGACAACAATAAGATTAAACTATGCTAAATGTTACTAACAATTCTGGCATGCAGGAACATAAAATGAGTGAGTCCCCAACAGTAATAGACGCCAAAAGTGGGGCACTCATCACTCATGTAGGGAAATTACAGACGACGTTCTTTTTTTTGGCATTTTTAACCGTACGAGTAAAACGGTCGGTGTGTGGCTAAAAACGATCTTTCTTGCCGGCGCAGCGTAAAAAAATATCTGCTGCAGTGGCATATCCAGCGGCTAGGTCTGGGGGGGCACATTCAAAGTCAGTTTAGAATGAGGGGGGGGGGGGGGGGGTATTCGATGTAGTAACATGAAAAGGGAACTACTTATTCAACAAAGCAGCTGCCCCCCCTCCAACAGAATGTACAACTTATAAACAAAAAAATCTCAAAAAACATTTATTCGATTATTTCCGACAACAATCTTTTATTCCTCATCAAAAATTAGTACCGTAAGCTAATTAGACAGTCTAAAGCAAACAGCAAACTACAATACTAAGTATTTAGAAATGCTTTCTGATTCACAAGACTCTAAATCATTTTGGTCCGCTGTTAAGTACTTCTCTCCTCAAAAATTCTCTCTATCTTCCCTCTCCACGGAAAGCTGGCTTAATTTTTTATCATCAATTTATCCACCTAGGCCAATATCTCACACCAGAGAGATATTGTGTTCTTAATATAGCCTTATTTCCTCTCATCTTATAAAAGGTACTCCATATGTTATTTCGATTTTTGTTGATTTTTGCAGGGCGTTTGACTCAGTTAAGCATTCGCTTCTTTGGGAAAAACTCCTCAAGCTAGGCATGAGTGCCAAGATAATTAGACTGCTTCGCTCTCTTTACTCTAATGCCAAAGTTTAAAATAATATAAACGGCAACTCCTGCGAAAGTTTGGAGGTTACCGAGGGTGTCTTTCAAGGTGAACCCCTTTCTCCTCTATTATTTTCTTTATACATTTCAGATTTGATTGATTTCTTCTCATCCATGGGTTCAAAGGCATCAAGTTATCGTCAGCTAAACGTCTACTTATGCTCGTTTACGCTGACGATATAGCAATTTTTGCTCTCTCGTGGACAGATGCTCAAGAAATTTTAAATAATCTTTCTGAATACTGCTCGCTTAAAGCTCTCAAACTAAACACCAAAAAGACCAAAGTTCTCTCCTTCCATAAGTCTCCGAAAACAAAGCGCCTTAGAACATTGTCATATAACTCCGTACCCCTAGAATATGTAATAGTACATTACGCGTCGAATGCGGAAAGTAGCATTTTGCATGCGAGTGTGGAGTTTGCACCCGAGCGACAGCGAGGGTAGTAAAACCACACGAGCAATGCAAAATGCCGTTTTCCCACGAGTTGCGTACCGTACTTTATCTACGATTGTTAGATTTAAATAATAAATATAGAAAAAATAAACTTGCTGTATGTAAGTTCGTATCTCTCTCTTGATAAAGATGGCATTAATTCTTGAGTTGTATTTTTTGCCGAATTAATTATTTCTGGAGGAGTATTATTCTCCACATTTTCGTCAAAGTCACTTGATACACTCATTGTTTTTCACTAAAAACTCGATATAAACAGTTACTTTAATAAAAGAACAGCAAATTAGTTTTGTTAAATGTAAACAAACTCGATAATCGTGCGTAAAGCTGAAGAATTCCTCTTCTTTACCGCGCTAGCGTGGTAAAGAAGAGGAATTGTTCAGAACTATGAGACGCGCATGCGCAATGAATACAAGTACGTAAATAATCAGTTTCTACGCATCTAAACAGAGATATAATGTTTATATTTCGTATCAATCGTAGATAAAATCCTTTACTTACCTTCAGGCCCGTGGTAAGCATGTGATGCGCCCTGGGCCCGAGAGGCACCCGCGCCCCAGACTCCTCCAATTGTCAACAATCATCAACCGTTAGTGCATTCATTTAATTACCAGTCTAGTCTATCAATACGATGATTGCACCAGTGAATATTTAATATCTCTAGCTCTAGGACAAATTAATGAAATAATACATATTCGATTTAAAGAGCATTAGTGTGAGGTTTAAGCACCCCAACCAGAAAATTAATCGATCAATAATTGCGGCCGCTATAAGAGCTAAAAGTAAAAAAATTAAAAAAATCAAATTTAGCTCTCTTTAAGGTAGAACCGATGGAGATAGATGTCATAGGACTAAAGTTGTAGATCTTTTAAAAACAGTTGCCGCTGGTGCAATCTGCTATTGCTTAGCCGCAAAATAAACTTTAACGTTGTGTCCACCATCTTGAATTTTTTAAGGGGTATTTTATTTTATTTTTTTTTTTTTTAACTCTTCGAATTTTTCCAGTCGGTTTAGGACAATTTCTGACCAAACGCAAAAAAAACGCGAGTCTCTAGGGGGTCTAGAAGTACCAAAACATGTTGATTTGAGAGTCTGAGGGTTTTGGTTATATGCTGGGTCAATCGTATTTATTTTAGGTTTTTTTTATACTTTTTACTTCCTCATATATCATCATAGAGAGAGTATTGTAATGGCAAGAAAATTCGGTTTAGAGATTTTGATGGATTTTCACGTTTTGAGGCCCGCTGAGTCCAAAAAAGTGGTTTTTAAAAAATGTCTCTCTACGTCTGTCGTCTGACTGTGCAGACGCCTGGAGCCTAAACTACTGGGCCGATTTCGATGTGAAGAAAAACGAGGAATGAATTTTAGCTCTAAATTTGGGGGTTCTACCCCCAAAAACTCTGAGATAACATGGGAAAAAATTATTTCTCGCAAACGGTTCCGACGATTTTGATTAAAAAATTCATAAATGTAGTCCATTTAAAAAATAAATCAAACGATATAAGCCATTTTCCCGGGAAAAATTTAGTTCCTGAGAAAATGGCTTTAAAATTGGACGGTGAGAGGCCGGGTTCGATTCCCTGCCGAGGAGAAGTTATTTTTATGATAAATTTCGATGAAATGTTTAATAATAATTAAATGTACCAACGAAACATAATAAATGGAAAAAACCGAGCTAAGTAATTATGAACTCGTATATGAGAAAGTTTATCAGAGTTGTCGTGGACCGATTTTTTTTTTTTTAAATTGTTAATAACTTTGGTTCTATTCAATATTTTTCGATGAAACCAAGCCTACAACATGCTCAACATGCTTGCACTCACCTCTGAAATGATTTATCGAACAGCCAGTTCGTGTCACCAGTTTTGCGCTAATAAAGTCGGAGAGGTGGCACAGACGTACACAAAAAAAGTTAAGGCCGAATTCGGTTTTCGAAATGCACAAAATGAAATAGTATTCAACAATTTTTGAATTCTGACCAATATTCAGACAAAACTTTAATTTTATATTTACATATAGGGATATATTCTTTCCTTAGACTTATTTGTTTAGGATAAAACGTTGCTCAGGCTTTGTATTAATATTAAGGTTGTGACGGCCGACGCGCCGACCGCCTAAACTCTATTTAACATTGGCGTTGAGCATAAACATTTTTTTGGGTCTAACATCGTGCGCCCCTGGGCCCATTTATTAAATAGGCCCTGCTTACCTTGGTGTACCTCTTTCCTCCTCTGGTAAATTCTACAAAGCCTCTACTTTCTTTATTTCGAAAGGTAACATTGCTGTTGCTAAGGTCCGATCTATCCTACTTAAATCTAAATGCTCTTCATGGTCCACTACTGTTAAATGATTTGAATCAGTTGTACTCTCTTCACTCCTTTATGCTTCGGAAATATGGGCGCCTAGGTATGTTGAACCTCTCGACTCCGCCTAATCTTAATATTTTAAGTTTCTCTACTTTTGGCCTCGTTCAACACCCCACTATTTACTTCGGGTGGAAACTGGCACAAGACCCATAGCTCTTAAAGTGTTTAAACAAATGACAAGCTATATCCTCAAAATTTTAGCAATGCATGATGATCGGTTACCTGTCACATGCCTTAAAATTCTGTACGACCTCGACACTAAACCTTGTAACATCCCCTCATTTAACTGGGTTACACAGTTTAAGCAGTTTTTAGGCCCTATCGGATTCTCTGGAGATTTCACCCTTGATTATAATTTATTTAACTCAGCATCCAATAGTTTAATCTCACAGCTTGAGAATCATTTACTCTCTTCTGACATCCATCTTATCCTCAACATCCAGCACTCGCCTCTTTTCCGTTTTGTGACATCTTTCCCACTCCTAGCTGAAGGTTGCCTTCAACGATTTCATAGTCAACGATTTCTTTCTCTTCAAAGAGATTAATCAGTCAAGCCAGACTATCTATTGCCTCTCAAACATATTTTTACCTTCAAAAACAACCCCATGTAATTTTTGACAAGGTAGTTTGTCCTGCTTGCCTAAATGACTTGGAATCCCTTCAACACTTGCTTCTTTCCTGTGCAGCATACTCTTCCCCTAGAAAGAAATATCTCTTACCTTATTCGAACCTTCCTCTCACAGATATACTTTACGACCCTGATGATCTAAAAGCAGCGGCTATATCTACATTTATCTCTGCAGCTCTGTCTATCCGTCATAAAATGTTATCCTAACGCACCTACTTTTCTTCCCTCTCCTTTTCTTTGTATGTAGCTTTAAATCTTTAACTTGCTATACACTATACATATCTCCTATGTTTATGGCACCCCATGCATTGTTTTTACCACAAATAAAGCAAAACAAAAATAAATAATAACAAAAAAAATAAATAAATAAAATAAAATAAACAAGTAAATAAGTAAATAATGAGTATCAAGATATATTTAATTTTGTTATTCTATGATTTATATTTTTATATTTGTGAAGTGTTTTGTATTTTAATTTCCAATTTGTTTTTCTCTCTCTGTATTATTTAAACTTATATGTACATTTGTACACCCCTTTGCAGGGAAACTTTGTTTCTATAAGCAAATAAAGATTATTATTAATTTACGTTTAAACTCTTTCAAGATTAGAAAAATAATCTCGAAACTGATTAGAAAAATATTCATAATTTAATAATAATATTAATAATAAAAAAAAATGTATTTAAAACAAAAAGCACCGTCCGCTTCCTTAAAGAAGGAAAGGAACGGAAGATTTTCACATCTCGAATTAATTGTTTTCCCTGAGTTTTCACACGGAGATCACGTTCGCTACGAAATACCTCCGCTATTTATCCCACAACAATACCATATACAGTAATCATTATGAAATCCGACGTTTCTTCTAATTATTATATATATATATATTTATATCTATAGATATAATAATTATCTCTTCTATTGTACTGCGGTGTTCCGAGGCTTGTCTCTAACCACACGTACTTTCTTTACCAAAATAATAAACTTTAAATATTTCACTCGGGTCTTCCCGTTGGTAATAACAATTCGTTATTTTTAAGAAAACATGGAAACAAGGTATATATAGTATTGCGGATGTACAGACAGACATCATTCCAGCTAGTTTTATCAGATAACACACTAGATCTTCGAACATGAAGACCGTCGCCCTTCTTTTGGCTTTCATCGGGGTAAGTTAACATCCGACATTGTCAAACCCAACTTAGAATTAACATTCAACTTGACATTATTAAATTTAACTTAACATTTATTTATCAGTTAGGATTTAAACGCTATGAAAACATAACGCCTAGGACCATGAACAATTTAGAAATAATTTTAAACCGAATTTAAATGTATTACAAAAAACCTCAATAAACGACAAGTATAGTAAAGATTTAACCATATTACCAACTAGCGTAAATGTTAGAAGTAGAAAAATTTAAAATGAAATTTTATCGAACAAATAAGTTAATTTTAGACATAAAATATTCAGTTTTGATAAATGAATCAAAACCCAGTGAAGTTTACATTCAAATAAAAACCCCGACAAGAGAATTCATTTACAATTATAAGAATAAGGTAACTAGGTAACTATCGAAATTAAACGATCAAGTTTCTACACCTAATATCTCTAAATAGTCAAGGAAACATTGTAAACATAATACTTAGCGACAGTTAAAGAAACATTGTAATCATAATACCTAGCAACAGTTAAAGAAACATTGAAGCCTTTATGCCAGGTCATACTGACCAGTAATAATTAGTAATATTTTTAAACCTACAAACCAAGAAATCAAACATAACAATTTCCTACACGATGATAATTTAATATTTCATGATTAGAATTACGATATATATATAAATATATATACTATATACATATATATTTTAATTGCCTCGGTTTTTACAAATAAATAGTATAGAATATTTACATAGGTATTCAAACTAGTTTTATTTGTTTTTGCTGATTCGGTAATTATATTTACTCTAATAAAAATAAAATTGTCGCCTCATTGCAATAAGTTTTTACAAATTATAAACAGCTTTATTTTCTCGATAACTTAATGGAGGAAATGAAACTAGGATTATTGTGCAATTAAGATAGATGTATTGAAATTTAATATCAATTATTATTTTTTATGTTATTAGTGGTTAAGTGATGGGCAACTCGTTGTTTGTTGGACAATACAATATTAAATCTAACACTGGGAAATTTAAGGCTCTATTTAGTACATTTCAAGTAGAAGCAGAATAGGTTTGCAGCCGTATCGGATTCTAATGTAATATTATTTGTCAACAGTTCGCCCACTGCCAGGACTGCTCCTGCCCCGAGCCCTACCCCTGTGGAGCTTCCGACCTTTCCGGTTCCGCCTGGTCCGGTTCCGCCTTGTCCGGTTCCGCCTTGTCCGGTTCCAGCTGGTCCGGCCCCTGGGCTCAAGGTTACTCCGGTGACCTTTCCGGTTCCTCCGGAATCTACGGAGGTTCTTACGGAGGCTGGTCCAACGCCGGCGCCCTCGACTCCACCAACGCCTGGTCCGGCATCGGTGGTTGCGGCGCCCCCGCCATCTGCTCCCGCCACCACCTCGAGACTAACTGCCGCCCCGTCGTCGACGAGTGCGTCCGTAACGTCCCCGTAGTCAAGAAGTACGTCCGTAACCAGGAAGAGACCTTCACCCGTCACATTCCCATCGTCACCAAGCACATCAGCACCCAGGAGGAGAAGCGCGTCCGTCACGTTCCCGTCACCAGGAAGAACGTCCGTACCGTCCAGGAATACAAGACCGAACACGTTCCCATCACCAAGACCCGTGTCGTCCCCGTCGTCCAGAGCTACACCCAACACGTTCCCGTCACCCGCAGGTACTGCCGCCCCGTCGTTGAGGAGCAGCTTACCCACGTCCCCGTCGTCCTCCGTAGCTCCAGGCCCGTCGTCCACCAGCACGTCCGTCACGTTCCCGTCACCGAGAGGCGTTGCCGCCCCATCGTCGAGTCCCAGGTCGTCAACGTCCCCGTCAAGCACCAAGTTGTCAGGAACGTCTGCGAACAGCGTATCGCCAAGTCTTACGGTCCCTGTGACGACGCCACCTACGGCGGCGCTTTCGGCTCCTCCTACGGCGGTGCTTACGGTTCCTCCTACGGCGGTGCTTACGGTGCCGGTCTCTACGGCGCTTCTTCCCTCGCCGGCGGTCTCGGCTACTCCGGTGCTGCTTCCTCCATCTCCGGATACGGTTGCGGTTCCGCCCCATCTTGCGGTTGCGACCTCCCCGCCCCCTGCTCCAGCCCTTGCGCTTATTAACTCGTTGATCGAATTAGTCGTTAGATCAAGCCAAAAGAACATCCTATGTTTTGTATATTTAACTAGTTTTAAATTAAAAAATACCCTTTTTATAAAAAAATGAAACTGTTTATAATTATTATGCTGGATTTCCCAAAGAGGTACAAACCTTGGTACCCGTGTTCATCGTGGTATCCGTCGTGTCCTTAGACTAGATTTTGATGGAGAATAACAATTCTATATCTTACATTTATCGTAGAAGATTATGCTTTAACCCTCCAACATTAATAACATGTATGCATAACAGTTGCAACACTTACTTATCTATAAATATATGTATTTGAACTGTAACTGAGAAGTATATACTAAGTTGTGCCTGCAACATTACTAGCAGGATATTACTAATAAGGGCATATGGTAATAAGAAATGGTTTTAGTTAACAATATCAAGATATGTTGATTAATTATTAAGGTGTAAACACGGACTAAATAATTAATCACTACTAACACACGTCAGTTATGTTATGATTAGTGTCATAATATATTGGTTACATTTCATTTAAACTAACCATACTTTCGTAAAAGAATCGTAAAAGCATGCAGGGCAAATTAGACGACCTGTAAACAAGATCTTCATAGGCCGGACTGAAAGTAAATGTTAAAAAGACAAAATGTCTCAAGGTTAACATAGATCATGGAAGAAAATTTCAAGTAGAGGGCCGTGATATCGAGAATGGGGAATCATTTGTGTACCTAGGCAGTCAGATCGCCCAAGATGGAGGTGCTCGACTTGATCGCAGCGAGGATTCGAAAAGCAAGAGCGGCCTACGCAGCACTAGGTGCCATCTGGCGCTCTTCTGCTTTGGCACTAACACAAAATTACGAATCTTCAACACAAATGTGAAATCGGTATTGATGTATGGATGTGAGACGTGGCTTGTGTCAACTGAAGGCACAGCAAAGTTACAGGTCTTTGTAAATAGGTGCCTCCGAAGAATACATAAAATATGGTGGCCGGACCGATGGATTACAAACGTAGCACTTCTACGTAGAAGCCACCAAAGACCCATTGAACTCGAGTTCCGGGAAATAAAAAGGAGATGGCTTGGACACACCCTGCGCAAGGATGCTCATGACTTAAGTAGGCAAGCCCTCGACTGGAATCCTCAAGGATGCCGGCAAAGAGGAAGACCTAGAGGCACCCGGCGACGCAGCCTTCACACCGAAGTTAGGGACGCCAATCAGCAGCTTAAGTGGGGACAAGTAAAGGTCTTGGCCCGAAACCTGAATGGCACGGTGCGCCCTAGATTCGGCGTGATAGCAACTTTAAGTAAGTAAGTAAAGTGTTCATGAGACATTACAAAATATAACTATTATTTTGAAGGAATAAAGGTGGTTAGAAAATGTATATGTTTAGACAATATAATTTCAATCAGATTATACCAAAACCAAATACTACTTATATCAGTGTTATAAAGGGTTAGAGAATTAGTAAATAAATAAATTTTCCAAATGTTGCTTAAAGATAGGAATTGTAATTTGGCCTATTAAAAAATATTTTCTTCCATTCTGCCATCGGAGGTTTTCCTTTAAATAATGGAATATTTATAGGATTTCTCCAAATTAAAAAGTGTGAAAATGATGATAAATGATAACTCGGTGAAGTTTAACCACGATGATAAGTTTGCTGATGATTTAATATGCTATGTACCATGTACCTTTGATATATAATGATATATGATGAATACGATGTCATCAACTCGTCTCTTGTAGAACTGACGTCCTTATCATCTGGAATTTTTCTGTCAACACAAAAAAAGTTAATTAATTAAGTAGCGATAAATAAATAATTTATGTCAGGGTTTAAAACTTGAATGATAATGATGACAATCAAATTAATTAGTTAGCTCAGAATCTGGGTAAAAACAAATGCTGCGGGGAAGACCGAGTCGCAGACTCGCGATGTTTGCAGCCCATTGAACCGTTCTCAAGCAAGTTCATCATAACAGACTAACATCGAGCATAAACAATATGTTTATATTTATGTTCTGATTTAATCATGATGACTGTATAGTGGTGTTGTCATGAGTTGGGATTCCGACCGGATACCGGCAGAATGTGTTCATTTATGTTTCTGTATTTTTGATTTAAAATTGTCAATGTACAAAATATAAGTGAGTTGAGTTTAACAAATGAAGACTTGCGTTACTATTGAATTTAACCAATAGCATATAACGTAACAAGTTATGTTCTCAAGTAGCGGCTGTCTAGTCCACTCTCTTCATCACAGTCAATAAACAATCAGTAGCACTTTATAAACTTCCTGCGAATAACAGTCAAATTTGGATTAAGTGAAGGGAGCCAGCGTGTCCGGGGAACTAAAGCCACTGGGCCCGTCTGGTTGGCCACTAATCAATCACGGGCGGAACAAGATCGAGGCATAAATTCCACGGTGCTCTAATTTACATCTATAAATTGAGGTCGAAACAAGGTCAAGGACTCCTGTGTAGGTACCAGGAGTCCCAGCCACGGTGCTCTGATTTGCATCTGCGTTAGTCGAGGGTGGTACGGGGTAATGGCCACGGTGCTCTGATTTAAATCTGTGAGTTAAGGGTGGTACGGGGTCATGGCGACGGTGCTTTGATTTAAATCTGTGAGTCGAGGGTGGTACGGGGTCATGGCCACGGTGCTCTGATTAAAATCTGTGAGTCGAGGGTGGTACGGGGTCATGGCCAAGATGCTCTGATATAAATCTGTGAGTCGAGGGTGGTACGGGATCATGGCCACGGTGCTCTGATTTAAATCTGTGAGTTGAGGGTGGTACGGGGTCATGGCCACAGTGCTTTGATTTAAATCTGTGAGTCGAGGGTGGTACGGGGTCATGGGCACAGTGCTTTGATTTAAATCTGTGAGTCGAGGGTGGTACGGGGTAATGGCCACGGTGCTTTGATTTAAATCTGTGAGTCGAGGGTGGTACGGGGTCATGGGCACGGTGCTTTGATTTAAATCTGTGAGTCGAGGGTGGTACGGGGTCATGGCCACAGTGCTTTGATTTAAATCTGTGAGTCGAGGGTGGTACGGGGTCATGGGCACGGTGCTTTGATTTAAATCTGTGAGTCGAGGGTGGTACGGGGTCATGGCCACAGTGCTTTGATTTAAATCTGTGAGTCGAGGGTGGTACGGGGTAATGGCCACGGTGCTTTGATTTAAATCTGTGAGTCGAGGGTGGTACGGGGTCATGGGCACGGTGCTTTGATTTAAATCTGTGAATCGAGGGTGGTACGGGGTAATGGCCACGGTGCTTTGATTTAAATCTGTGAGTCGAGGGTGGTACGGGGTCATGGCCACGGTGCTCTGATTTAAATCTGTGAATCGAGGGTGGTACGGGGTCATGGCCAAGATGCTCTGATTTAAATATGTGAGTCGAGGGTGGTACGGGATCATGGCCACGGTGCTCTGATTTAAATCTGTGAGTTGAGGGTGGTACGGGGTCATGGCCACAGTGCTTTGATTTAAATCTGCGAGTCGAGGGTGGTACGGGGTAATGGCCACGGTGCTCTGATTTAAATCTGTGAGTTGAGGGTGGTACGGGGTCATGGCCACGGTGCTCTGATTTAAATCTGTGAGTTGAGGGTGGTACGGGGTCATGGCCACAGTGCTTTGATTTAAATCTGCGAGTCGAGGGTGGTACGGGGTAATGGCCACGGTGCTCTGATTTAAATCTGTGAGTTGAGGGTGGTACGGGGTCATGGCCACGGTGCTTTGATTTAAATCTGTGTTTACGGTGCTTTGATTTAAATATGAATATACTGTTATCTATACAGACGGACACACCGTGTCGATCTGCTGCTGTGACTGTGAACCAACCTTTACCAAGGTTATTTTAGAACCTTCCAAGTCAAGTGAGAGACCCACCCGGCACTACCGTCTTCTCCAATCATCCTTTTACACTATAAACTCATCATGATCAACTATTAATTTGATTAATATTAAATATTTATTGTATTAAGCTCGCTTCAATGATAAACCTACGCGATGCTTAGTTAATATTATATTATTTAAAATGCATTCAACAGGTGGTTGTTTACTTTTTGTTTTCGATTTCCAACAAAACTTATTTCATTATTTATTTTCGTCAATATCTCGGAAACTACATTTTTCCCGGGAAAACGGCTTATATCGTTAGATTCGTATTTACATGGACTACATTTTAGAATATGTTATTCAAAGTCGTCGGAAGCGGTTTCAAGAATTACTTTTTTCGCGTTTTTTCAGTTTTTCAGGGTAGTGCCCCCAAATTTTGGGCAAAAATTAATTTCCCGATATCGCCTGGGGGTATAATTTTTCTGGACATGTATGCCAAATTTCGTCTAAATCGTCCCTGTAATTTAGGCTCCACGCGTCTGCACAGCCGACAGACAGACATTATTTAAAAACCACTTTCTGGACTCAGGGGACCTTAAAACATTTAAATCCATCAAAATCTTAAAATCGAATTTACGCGCCATTACAGTATTTTCTCTTTATGTGAGAAAGTAAAAAAGCTTCTTCCAAGCAGGTGTTGAATAAATAGTTATTTATGTAACTAGGCAGCAAAATGGAATTTTACTGACGAGTGATTAGATTAGCCTCCGAGCCGAAGGCGAGGACAGGCTATCATAATTAACTGCCGAGGTAGGTAAATTACCTACTTCACTGTCGAGGCGAAGCCTCGGCAGGCAATGAATAAACGAGGTAGAAATGTTTCCTTTGCTACCTTGTTGCATACAATATTTTATCTACGGGCGGCAGAAAAATGAAACTGCTAAAATACCATCTTTATTAATATAACATAGTTAATTACTATGTTACATTAATAAGATAATAACATAGTATTAACTAAAATTAATGTCCATAAAGATATCAAATAAGAAGCTTGGGAATAATAACAATAAGTGACTAGCAAACGGAATCTATAACAACAAAATACAAAACACACGTTTCTAACACACAAAACGTCTGAATGAATAATGCACGCAATATAAAATATTTCTTCACATTTTTACTAAAAAATTACTAAAAGTATTAAAGATATCTTCTATTGCTTAGAATAAAAGAAGTAAGTAGAATAAATCAAGAAAAGCAGCTAGTCTAATCTAGAATGACTTCAGTAATAATAATAATATGGATGTTGAATGTTTACATGACGCTGCAGTGTAGCCAGTGACTCCGCTATTTCTTTAATTAAAGATCTACTATTCATTGAACTTATTTAACAGATTTAACAAATGTAAACAAATTGTTTTAATATATAAACGTTTATTTATTAAATATTACGTATTGAACTATAATATATAATGATATATGGTAGAGATAATAGTATAAACTGTTATTGCCAACATTATAACAATATAAATTTTGCTGCCTAGGCATCAAAATTAAGTTGGCCACCAATATGGTGGTCATTTTAGTGTACGATCAAAAATAATGGAGCTGCCAGGACAAGTTAGACATAGTTTTAAATTGAAAAAATAGTTGTTAAACTTGACACCTTCTTTAAATTTTTATAATTAATTTTTTATTGATGTATTTTTCAGGTGTTAATAAAAGTAATCAAATTTATATAATTTTGATGACTTTAATTGTGAGACGTTTCGACCCTTTATGTAAGGTCATCTTCTTATCACATTTTTTCTTTAATTCAGTGATTCAGAGTGGCATGGTAGAAACTTATAAATGGTTATTTTTCTTACAATAATTATATCACCTTCATGAGAGTTCGTCATTTTCATCTTAATACGTTCAAAATTCAGTCAATAAATTTTTTAATAATAAATAAAATAACAATTAAAAATTAATTAAAAATCCGTTTAAAATGACTTGCTTTGAACATTATTTACAAACAAAAAAATGTTGACATTGATTCAAACTAAATAAATATTTACTAATAATATGATAGCAGTTATGACTACCTACGGGTCGAAACGTCTCACAATTAAAGTCATGAAAATTAATAAATTTGATTACATAGTTTTTAAAGATAATGGAGAGTAGGAAACTAACGGCTTCCTATGCTGGTGACTAATATAGCCGAATGAGACATGTTTGAAATCAAGCTGTTGATGAGTAGAGAAAGGAAATATGGTCTTATGTTATGACTTTATTTTCAACACAGCCATCACAAATTAAAGATGTTTTTGAGCAGGTTTGCAATGCAAAGCAACACTAGTTATCTCGGCTATGAGGTTCAATTAATAAGTAAATATCGAAGCCAACTAAAACCATTTACTACCGTCTACAAATCATACAATAATTTGTTTTATCTACTTGCGGCAGCAAAATGAGGCATTATTGAACCGATTTCGGCCAGAGAAATGAATTTTTACTTTTATAATGTTGGCAATGACAGTTTATACTATTATCTCTATCTTATAACATTATATATTGTAGTTCAATGAGTACCTAATATCTAATAAATAAACGTTTTAATAATAAAAATAATAAATAATTAATAATTAATTTGTTGATAATTTGTTGATATTTGTTAATTCTGTTAAATAAGTTCAATGAATAGTAGACCTTTAATTAAAAAAATAGCGGAGTCACTGGCAACTCTGCAGCTTCATGTAAACATTGAACATCCATATTATTATTATTATTGAAGTCATTCTTGATTAGACTAGCTACTTTTCTTAATTTATCCTAGTTACTTCTTTTCTTCTAAGCAATAGAAGATAAAGATAAAGATAATT
This sequence comes from Gerris lacustris, assembly GCA_951217055.1. Lineage (NCBI taxonomy): Eukaryota > Metazoa > Arthropoda > Insecta > Hemiptera > Gerridae > Gerris > Gerris lacustris. The sequence goes on along the minus strand of OX578282.1, from coordinate 645,809 downwards.
TATTTACATTAAGTACAATTATTATTAATTAGGTACAATAGTAAATCGTCAATGGCATAATATTGATAAAACATAAATGTTCATTATTTATAAAACAATTCATCATAGATTTATATTACTGCTTACAGGTAAGTAATTTTAAAATATTTATCTTTTAATTTATTTATTTATCTAAATAGTCCTAATGAGACACTAAACGAAACGATAATAAATAGCCCTTAAATAATTTAACAGACATATCACAGTTTTATAATTTTTTTTTTTTTTATAACAAACAGGACAAGACAATTTAAAAATATAACACAAATTAATAATATTTAAATTTATAAATAAGCAATTATTTTATAAAATCAGTAATTTTGTATAAGGCACAAGACAATAATACATTTTTACACTCTCTAACAAAAACATCATAATTGCTCACATTTTTAATATTACCTGGTAACTTGATATATAAAAATTACAATGACTGGCTTTTATATAAAAATTAGTTTCATGCTTGTTAATCTTGAAATAATTTTTATTTCTAGTACAATAGTCATCTATTGTATCTATATTATCAAATCTATCTTCTTTGATATCTTTAATTCATTTAGTAATTTGTTACTAAAAATATAAATAAATATTTTATATCGCGTGCATTATTCATTTAGAAGTTATGTGTGTTAGAAACGTGTGTTTTGTATTTTGTTGTTATAGCTTCAGTTTGCTAGTCACTTATTGTTATTATTCCCAAGCTTCATATTTGATTTCTTAATCAACATTAATTTTAGTTACTACATATGTTATTATCTTATTAATATAACATAGTCATTAACTATGTTATAGTATTAAAATGGTATTTTAGCAGTTTCATTTTTCTGCCGCCCGTAGATAAAATATTGTATGCAACAAGGTAGCAAAGGAAACATTTCTACTTCGTTTATTCATTGCCTGCCGAGGCTTCGCCTCGGCAGTCAAATTCCATTTTGCTGCCTAGTTACATAAATAACTATTTATTTATACTTTAATCATTGTTATCAGAGCCATTCAATAATTTGACCTTTAATTCATTTTTTCGTTTTTCCTTTATTTTACTTTTAATACGAGTCACAACTAAGGTTTGAGATTTTACTTTTTACTTTTTCATATAAAGAGAAAGTATTATTAAAATTCTATTTTGATGGATTTACTCGTGTTGAGGTCCCCTGAGTCTTCTGTCGTCTATGCGGACGGCTGGAGCCTAAACTAGCGAGCAGATTTCAAAGAAATTCGGCATACATGTTCAAAAAAATCATACCCGAAGGCGAAATCTAGAAATGAATTTTAGCTCCACATTTGAAGGAGCTACCCAATACCCCTCAAATACTCTTTCTCAAAAACGGTTCCGACGATTTTGATTAAAAAATTCTAATATATAGTCCATTTAAATCGAATCTAACGATATCCATAAAACGTTTTCATGGAAAATCTAGTTCCTGAGAAAATAGCTTTAATGGAGGACTTCCCCAAGGAGAAATAAATTATTTTTATGTTTAATTGTTTTTTTTATTAATGTTGATACAATATTGTTTAATAATAATTAAATGTACCTAGGACAACTAATAAATGGAAAACACTGGGCTAAGTAATTATCAACTCGTATATGAGAAAGTCTGTCGGAGTTGTCTCGGACCGATTTTTTCGGATATGCGAGGTAACGGAAGCAATCTCTAAAACTAATTTCATTTGTCTCAAAATTCCCCATACTAAAATGCGTTTCAGATATAATAGAATGTTTTCGTTCTGTTGTCTGTCAGTCAACCAGCTCTGTCTGTCAGTCAACCAGGTCTGTCTGTCAGTCAACCAGGTCTGTCTATCAGTCAACCAGGTCTGTCTATCAGTCAACCAGGTCTGTCTATCAGTCAACCAGGTCTGTCTATCAGTCAACCAGGTCTGTCTGTCAGTCAACCAGGTCTGTCTGTCAGTCAAACAGGTCTGTCTGTCAGTCAACCAGGTCTGTCTGTCAGTCAACCAGGTTTGTCTGTCAGTCAACCAGGTTTGTCTGTCAGTCAACCAGGTCTGTCTGTCAGTCAACCAGGTCTGTCTGTCAGTCAACCAGGTCTGTCTGTGCGTCAACATTTTGCAAACGCCCATATTTTGAAAACTGCCAATAGATTCAATATTATAGAGATAATCGACAAACTAATGAAGAATCTTAAAATTATATAAGCTTCTACCTGCATTGCCCATGCGAAAGAACCGGAGTGTCAAGAAAATGCAGGTAGACGCTAAGCCTAGAAAGCGCATTAATTATACAGTTACAGGCTTAGCGTCTTAACAACCATCTACTTTTGGAATTTAGGGCTTGGTCGGAATGTCTCGGAACCGAAGATTCGTTGGATCCGCATGTCAAATATAGTTTGGACAACAAATGTGCAGTTTTAATTAATAGAAACTAACTTCTGAAGCCTTGCAGTTCAAACTCACCAATTTATATAACGAGCAATAGTAATCATTACCTACTAGAAAACATCAGTCATTTCTATTCAGCATGAAATGTATTTTGTATTTTCAGTCATTTGTGAAAAATATGTTATACTCGATATATTTTCTTTTACTAATCATTAACAGTTTAAAATGCCACGATCAATTTGTATGCCAGTTCGTTAGACAGACAAACAAACGACAACATAAGCTTTGTTAATCCCAAGTCTCGGACTTTATTCGACTTACAAACTTCGTTCAATTAATGGCACGAGTTGTCCATGTCGGTGCAAATATGGCGGTCTTCGGGTTAACAGAAAATATCCTCAATAGTTTCTCTTTCAGTGTCCATTTTATCAAGCTTTATCACCCACACCTTGAGAATTAGGTGAAAACTAAATTAAGCTACAGTTAAGTATATTACAATTAAGTATGCTGCCGCTAAGTAAGCTGCAGTTAAGTCTTCTACTGTTAATTAAGCTGCATTTAATTTTTAAGCATTATTTAAGCTATTAAGTATATTGCAGTTGTCTTCTACTGTTAATTAAGCTGCATTTAATTATTAAGCATTATTTAAGCTATTAAGTATATTGCAGTTGTCTTCTACTGTTAATTAAGCTGCATTTAATTATTAAGCATTATTTAAGCTATTAAGTATATTGCAGTTGTCTTCTACTGTTAATTAAGCTGCATTTAATTATTAAGCATTATTTAAGCTATTAAGTATATTGCAGTTGTCTTCTACTGTTAATTAAGCTGCATTTAATTATTAAGCATTATTTAAGCTATTAAGTATATTGCAGTTGTCTTCTACTGTTAATTAAGCTGCATTTAATTATTAAGCATTATTTAAGCTATTAAGTAAGCTGCAGTTACTTAAGTTGTAGTTATGTCATTTCATTTGACAGTATTAGGGAAGTTGATATTGTGGAAATGATAGGTGTTTGGATGTTTGGGGTGAAACAGCTGTTGCAATAAGTACTACAATCTTTTCTTTTAAGATTTTATTCATGTCTCTATAAAAAAAGGGAAATATACAAAAAAACGGGTTTTCGCTACTATCTACATCCTTCGAGTTGTGATTCTTTGAGGGTAAAAATAACTTAAGCGCAGGAGCAGACGCAGTTAGCGCCGGAACCGATAACACCACCGGAGATACCGCCGGAGATAGCGCCACCGGAGATACCACCGGAGATGATTCCACCGGAGATACCGCTGGAGATACCGCTGGAGATAGCACCACCAGAGAGACCGAGGTCACCAGAGATGGCACCGGAGTAACCGAGTCCACCGGCAAGGGAACCACCGTAACCGTAAGCACCGGCACCGTAAGCACCGGAACCGTAAGCACCGGAACCGTAAGCACCGGAACCGTAAGCACCACCGTAGAAGTCGTCACAGTTGTTGCAGGGACCGTAAGACTTGACGATACGCCTCTCGGAAAGGTGACGGACAACGTTGTGCTTGACGGGGACGTTGACGACCTGGGTCTCGACAACGGGGCGGGAACGCCTCTCGACGACGGGAACGTGACGGACGTGCTGGTGGACGACGGGCCTGGAGCTACGGTAGACGACGGGGACGTGGGTAAGCTGCTCCTCGACGACGGGGCGGCTGTAAGTGCGGGTGACGGGAACGTGTTGGGTGTAGCTCTGGACGACGGGGACGACACGGGTCTTGGTGATGGGAACGTGTTCGGTCTTGTATTCCTGGACGGTACGGACGTTCTTCCTGGTGACGGGAACGTGACGGACGTGTTTCTCCTCCTGGGTGCTGACGTGCTTGGTGACGATGGGGACGTGGCGAGTGAAAGCCTCCTCTTGGTGACGGACCCAGTTCTTTACGATGGGAACGTTACGGACGCACTCGTCGACGACGGGGCGGACCTGGTTGACGACGTGGTGGCGGGCGCAGAGACCGGTGGAAGATCCGTAACCGGACAAAGCACCGGAAGCGTCGATGGCTCCAGCACCGATACCGGCACCGTAGGCACCGGCACCGTAAGCTCCGGCACCGTAGGCACCGGTCCAGGAACCGGCACCGAGGGCACCAGCGCCGGACCAGGCTCCGGAGTAGTCGGAAGCCCAGGGACCGGAGTAACCACCAAGACCGGAGTAACCGGTGGTGTAACCACCAAGACCGGAGTAACCGCCGGAGTAACCTCCGAGACCGGAGTAACCGCCGGAGTAACCACCGAGACCGGAGTAACCGGAGGCACCACCGATGTAGCCGGTGGAGCCGATGGAACCAGCAGCGTCGTAGGTGCAGGTGCAAGCCTGGGAGTACTGTAAAAAAAAATAAAAAACATAAAATAAATTGAATGACTCGTTTAAAACACTTGTTGGTTTTGTCTGTACAGATGCTAAGTGTGACAGGCCGCATGCGCAGTTGAGTCAAAGCAATGTCGTGCACATTGAGCCACGTAACTACTCTCTCTTGTGGTCAAACTCTTTGCTACCATCATTTCACTACCACAATGTTTCATTTCCATGATAGAAAATTATTTCAACAGAAATAAAAGTGATTATTTATAATGTTGGGCAATCAGCAACCTAATTAAATTACTTAAAGAATACGTCATAAATGAACATTAATAACGCAGTTCCCTAAATGTTATGTTTCATACGCTAAAGTAGTAAAACATACTTTGACAACTTATATTTTCACAATATCAATTTTATTTTCATCTGGCTATTTTTATTTTATTCCATAAAATATCATCTTGATTTATATTATTATTTCATTAATATTATCTTTAAAAATGTATCAATTATAAAATTGTCGACGAGTTTAATACTTGTTATAATAATAATAATTGGTATCAGTAAAACCATTAACTAAATTCCTTTACATCATCAGAAACCATTTAATCTTATTTATTTGTTACTTTTTCAATGTATAAGTATTTGTTTCGTACCTATATACAATTATTTTTTTAAATTTAAAATTTGAATTTCATACCCCGACGAAGGCGAGGACAAGGGCGAAGGTCTTCATGTTGTGTTGTTAGAGGAAAACCCGGGTTGAACTAAACTTGTGTTAATGATAACCGTCCAGTGATAACACCGGCTATATATAGCAAATCTAAATACCTCGCTCAAGTTTACCCTTGCAGTTCAAATCTCCCCCCCCCCCCTTCCACATATTTTTACATCTTTCAAGAGATCAAAAATGTTTTTATTTATTTTTTCAAACAAGTAGTTATTTGGTCGCGATATATTTAATTTACAAAAGTATAAATAATAAACATAAAGGAAATATCTGTTTAGAACGTGATGAAAAATATAATATTAACGAAAAGGAAATAATAAAAGAGGAAATCGAATCGAGAGTTCAAATCACTCAAACCAGTTCAGCATCCTCCTTACACACGCCACATTTATTTTTAATACGTTTATTAAAAACCATTTCATTCATTTCGTAAATTTTTAGATACAATGGATCATAATACGTTAAAACGTATAAACAAATTATAAATTGAAATGTCATCTTTTTTTCTACGTTGTGACTGCTTCTTCATTTCATTCTTCATTTCACTTAAAAAATGTTTTGACGATCCATTCCGTTTCATAACAGGATATAATTATATTAAAAATATTTATTAAAATGATTCGACCAAACAGTCAATAAACTGGTTCAACAAAGGTGCAACAAAATACACCCTTAATTCTTCATTTCTTCTTAAAACATTATTTCCTTCGCATGCCTTGTTTCATAAAACTTATTCTTTCCTTCGCATGCCTTGTTTCATAAAACTTATTCTTTCTTTCGCATGCATGGTATCTTAAAACATATTCTTTCCTTCGCATGCATAGTTTCTTAAAACTTATTCTTTCCTTCGCATGCATGGTTTCTTAAAACTTATTCTTCGCTTCGTATTGTCTTCTTCTTGAAACTTATTAATTTTGAACACAACAAAAGGGCAACTATTGTGGTCCGGTTCAATAATAAGCATTGCTGTTTTTATTTTAAAACAAAGATATGATGAAGTATGTACCTGATTTATTGGACTTAAGCTTTAATTTGCACGTATAAGTTCTGCATTATCTCTGTAAGAACAAGCAAGTTAATCCAAATATAAAACTCAGTAGATGTATGGTTAGAGGTGGTTAGAGGTGGTTAGAGGTGGTTAGAGGTTATATGAGCTGGCTAATGGTTGGTAATTGTTCAAGATGGATAATAGCGTTGTGCTAGTAACAGCATATGGGAACATGGCCAGTAAGGCGCTGTGCCCGTAACAGCATGTGGGGACATGGCCAGTAAGGCGTTGTGCTAGTAACAGCATGTGGGGACATGGCCAATAAGGCGTTGTGCTAGTAACTGCATGTGGGGACATGGCCAGTAAGGCGTTGTGCCCGTAACACCTGTAACGAAACAAAACACAAAGATAGGAATTGAGGGAGGTTAAATTTACATGTTCTACTTATCAGAAACTAACTTTTCTGGATTTTACTTGCGCAAAACCATTTATTAGTTGGTAGAAGGTTAATTTAGACGCAAAGTCTGCTTGTACAGACGACATAGCTGAAGAGTAAGTCCCACCTGTATCAAGCATCGGAAATACTTTGCTGCCAGTTACTGCTGCTTCTTAGCTTACACGGTAACGCAGCCAGTGTCGTCGTTCTCAACAACCGTATTTTTGTTATCTTTCCGAATTCAAAACTAATCGATTATTTATTAACTGATTAAAAATTAAATTATTAATAAGTTCTATAAAGTGACAGTTACAGTGTTGATTCGATTTAATTTTGAGTATTGGGAAGATATTTGATGAGACGGTTCAGACGGGTTGCGAGCTTACCGACGGTAACGCAGCCAGTGTCGTCATTCTACAATGCACAGCGGCCAAACTAATGGCTCCATCTCGATGAAGTGCGGGTGGTAGGACACAATTAGCCCATGGTCGGTCCCATATAATGTTAGACCATGTGCGCCCATTGCTTCCTTCCACGTGAACATGTTTAGTCATCCGATTTTAAGAAATTCGGCTGGTTCGTTGAAAGAAGGCCGCGGGTGGGTTCACTGGTTGATGACTGTTCAATCACTTCCCAGTCTAATTGCGGTTTTGACTACGTTTATTTTTTTATTTATTATATCTTTTTTTTAGCATTTTTATTTATTACTACATTAATGAATTTCGATTGACTATTTTCTTTTAATATATGAAGACTCCAAAGTACCATTTGGAGAGTATTATATTCTTAGTAATGGAATGAATGATGTAGAATATAGTCCTGATTATTTTCTTAGAAGGCTTTGGAACCGAAACCATTTAGGCATTTCATTTAATTGCTAGGCCTACGTGATAATAGGAATCATAGCCACTAATACCTAGCATGAGCCCCATGTTATTTTTTAATCTTCTGCGTACATAAAAAACCGAATAAAACTATAGGTGCGACTCCACCGGGGATCGTAGCAGATCCAAATCTTATGTGACCGTTAGGGTGGGTCGAAAAAACTTTTTTTTGGAAATCGAAAAACATGTAGTGATAAAAACTTGTTACTATGCTAGAAACAAAAGATCCCAAAAGTTGGGCTCATTTGAATAACTGCTAGGTCGCGCCCCGTCGCTTTGAAGTTTGATGTATGTGAAATTCTTATAAAATAGCGATGTTGTGGCATTTCGTATTATTTTTTGGTGTAAAAATATATTATGAGTGTAGTTTTATTGTTTAATATATTTTATAGACATTTAGCGCTTGTGGAAACTACATAGTTTAAATAATTAAGTTGTTTAGTTTAGCCGGTAAGTGATGACATACATAATTTTTTCGAAAAAATTAGCAAAAAATTAAATTCCGCCGAAGCTAAATGCCAAGTTTAGGTAGAAGAAACTTAATATTTTCTTCATTTTTAGTTTATTTCGTAATCGTAATATGTATAGCTTATAAAATAATTTAAAAATTAAATTTAAATTGTGATATTAGTATTTTTTATGAAATTACATATATAGTCATTAAGCGGAAGAAAGCAGTACGGAATAGACTGCCTCAATGCTAAACCACTACCAGTTTACTTAATATTGATATTTTATAGAAAAACTAATAACATATTTTCAACTAATAATTTAAAAGAGTGTATTTCATACCCCCTCCCTCCCCCCTTAACGAGAATGGGGGAGGGGGGGGGAGCCATATTCAGTAAGGTGCCCAAATCTGGTCTCGGATAATTATTTTTTCTGAATAATAATAAGTTAAAATCAGCAAAAACTTCTCTATATTATTTAGCTTACCTCTGTATAATATTTTAGGTGAAATATTATGTCAAGGTGGAAAGAAAACGCGCTTAAATGAGTACTGCTAATACATACTCTTGTTCCTTGCCCTGTCTACTATCCTAACCATTAGCCATAATCTCACTCAGTATTAACAATACGTTACTAGTGTTAACTTTTAATATTCTCTTTCGTTTTGTGACCTTTCTTGTTGACAAATATACTTTTATTAAGTTAAATCCATAGCTTTTTAATGGTAAGTGTTGTAAGTTGAGAAAGAAAGATGCTGCGAAATACTGGAGCATCAGATGAATGTCCTTTTCAGAGTAGTCCTCATTCTAAGTATTTAGTGAGTTAAGTATTGATTCACCAACCTTTGGTGATGTAATTAAATACTATAATTTGTTAAGGAACCAACGAAGAATAGAGAATATTCTTAGCGTTGAGTGTAGATTAAATTCGGCGAAATTAAAATTCTTTCGAAGTTACATTCCAAGTTTAGGTAAAAGGAACATAATATTTTCATTATTTTTAGTATATTTCGTAGTCGTAATATAGCTTATAAAGGAATGAACAAATTTAATTGAAATTGTGGTATTAATATTTTTTATGAATTTACTTATATAGTCACTAAGTGGAAGCAAGGAGTATACGTAACAGAAAGCCTCAATGCTAAACCGATACCATTTTACATATTATTTTGATTTTATAGAAAACTAATAACATGCTTTCTACTAATAATTTAAAAGAGTGTATTTTATACCCCCTCCCCCCTTATTGAGATAAGGGAAGGGGTATATACCGTAAGGAGTCTAAACAATCTTATTTTATTAGCAATAATAACATTATAAGCGATTGCGCTGCAAGTTATGGCAGCTCTTAGCTAAAATTAATATTTTTTTATCAATTCTGAATCTAGTTACATAAACGTAGAGCTCACTGCTTTAGCATTCCAAAAGGCCAAAATTAAGATAGTAGACAGGGTAAGGAACAAGAGTATTGTTCACGGTACCATAATTTAGTTTGGGAATTCATTAGCAGTACTCATAAGCGTACTTCATAAGCGCGTTTTCTTTCCACCTTTACATAATATTTCACCTAAAATATTATACAGAGGTAAGCTAAATAATATAGAGAAGTTTTTGCTGATTTTAACTTATTATTATTCAGAAAAAATAATTATCCGAGACCAGATTTGGGCACCTTACTGAATATGGCTCCCCCCCCCCTCCCCCATTCTCGTTAAGGGGGGAGGGAGGGGGTATGAAATACACTCTTTTAAATTATTAGTTGAAAATATGTTATTAGTTTTTCTATAAAATATCAATATTAAGTAAACTGGTAGTGGTTTAGCATTTAGGCAGTCTATTCCGTACTGCTTTCTTCCGCTTAATGACTATGTATGTAATTTCATAAAAAATACTAATATCACAATTTAAATTTAATTTTTAAATTATTTTATAAGCTATACATATTACGATTACGAAATAAACTAAAAATGAAGAAAATATTAAGTTTCTTCTACCTAAACTTGGCATTTAGCTTCGGCGGAATTTAATTTTTTGCTAATTTTTTCGAAAAAATTATGTATGTCATCACTTACCGGCTAAACTAAACAACTTAATTATTTAAACTATGTAGTTTCCACAAGCGCTAAATGTCTATAAAATATATTAAACAATAAAACTACACTCATAATATATTTTTACACCAAAAAATAATACGAAATGCCACAACATCGCTATTTTATAAGAATTTCACATACATCAAACTTCAAAGCGACGGGGCGCGACCTAGCAGTTATTCAAATGAGCCCAACTTTTGGGATCTTTTGTTTCTAGCATAGTAACAAGTTTTTATCACTACATGTTTTTCGATTTCCAAAAAAAAGTTTTTTCGACCCACCCTAGTGACCGTTTGTCCAATAATTAGATTACGAGGCCAAAATGCAGTATTTGAGATAATGATGCTACCTTCTACCTTGACTTCTACCTTGACTTCTACCTTCTACCTTGACTTCTACCTTCTACCTTGACTTGTTTACTTTTCCTTGTCTAAAGGAAAAGTATTGTTTTGACCCCGAAAAATCTGACACGGAGATTTCAAGGGAATTATCCGTATTGGATGTTTTTAAGCCCATTTGAGTGGGTTTTAGATGGAGGGCTCTGGTCTGTATTTGTGTGTGATTGTCTGTCTGTGTGAAGCATGGCTGCCACAGTTTACAAGCTAGAGAGTTAACACTTCAGTGCTTACATGGAGTCAAGCTACCCGGCGAATTATATATCTGGAACGTTAACAACCCATTTTGCTAAGTCTTCAAAAATTCGTACAAAATCAAAACTTTTCAGACATTGAAATTTGCGTACTAAGTATACCTCTTTATAAGACGAACATTTCCATTCAATTTAGTTTCGATATCTGACGCCATTTTGGAATTATTGACTTTTGAACTTTGAAACTGTAACGTTATATAATTTCGATACTGTTTCACTGATTGAGGTGAAATTCGCACCAATTATAACTTTCTACATGTAAGTTCAATAATGGCTACACATTTTAACTTGATATCTGGCACCGTTGTGGAATTACCTGGTCCTGGTAAGGATAAGGTCGGTCCGATTTTTAGGGTCTGAAACCGAAATCGAGGATCCTTATTATACATCTGCGCTTGTCTGTCTGTAACGCAACACAAAAAAATTGAAACTTTGCAGCTATTTAATGTGGAACAACAGCAACACTACAGGGAGACCCCCAACAAATAATCTCAAAAACTAGGGCGGATGTTTGAGCAATTGACTTTATTCTGGAGGAAGCATCACGTGCAGTGTTTTGACAGAGGAGCGCCCTCAGTACAAATATATATTTCGTTTCCTTTTTTTACCAAATCCATCATTATGTCATTTGTCCTTAAAATATTGATATTTCGAACATCTGAAAGAATCATAGTTCATAGTTATTCTTTGACAATAAACTAAAAAAAAATACGTGTGGTGTCGCGGGACACCCGGTAGGAACCAAGTTCCTTACATTTTTCATTATATCTAAATTATAAAATCACACTGCTAAGTACGTATACATTGCTAACTACTTATACATGGCGGAGTTAGAAAAGAGACAAAATTAAAAGTAACCAACTGTTTGTACCTAGCAAGATTTAAGGAAAAATTAAAAGAAAATCATTATTTGTATCATTAAAGCAAGCGTCTTACTATAAATATATATTGAATAATAAAAGAAAAAAGTTGATGAGTTTATAGTTAAAAAGTATATTTGTTAAAGGATGTTGGATTGAAATAGGAATGTTTTCAACCTTCCCGGCCTATTAATTTAAAATATTATAAAATATATCTCTTCCCTACTCTAAAGCTTCTGCTTGAATCCGGTTGTAATTTTACAGGCCTGTTTCAATTGTACTTTAGACAATGTGTAAGAAGTTTTATTAAAATCATGAAATACGCAGTATTATAATAATATACCTTATTGAAATAAGCGTCAGCAAAGATCAATTTTACTTTTAACAAGACCGTGATTATATTTTCGATATTTACAAATAGACTAATATATAGGTAACCTGAGAGGGGTCCAGCTTGCATTAATTAGGGTAAACGATTTTTTTTTTTTTTAGGATTGTTTTGTATCGTAAGAGGAGCATGAAACCAAGTTTGCGACCTCGAAAGCCCTAGGGACAACTTTTGGTAGGCGAAAAACCTTGCAATTTTGGCACTTTTTCAGTTTTTTTAATATAACACATAAACGACGCCGAAATCAGGAAATTGTATTCTCTCCGAAATAAAAGTAGATAAAATTCTCTACAAAATGCACTAGTCAAACTTGATTTTACGGGAATGGTTATCCTAAACCATTTCTACAGGGCTTTGAAGTTTGACAAAATTATGTAAAAAAAAAAAAAAAAAAAAAAAAATTACGATTTTACTAATTTTTTCGACATTTATATAGTCGTTTATGGTGCCCATTATATATTTTTATTATGATATATATATATACTAGCTGAATACCCGTGCTTCGCTACGGGGTGTTTTACTTTCAATTTAATGGATTTATAAACTACTGTCAAGAAACATTTAAATTATTTTACAAAGCGAGAATATCTAGATTCTATCCCTCCCCCTTATTTCTATACCCTAAATTTTTAAAAAGGAAAAGCAGTGTTATTTTCCTTCTGTACCCCCCCCCCCCCTCCCCGTGTCATTACATCCCTTGGTTGAAATTGGAATTATCTTTTATTAATATACATGCTTACATCCAAAATAAGAGCTCTTTCTCAAGTATTAACTTCCTAACTTTTGAAGATCGGTGTGGGCTCAATTACTTTGACATTTGTACCCCGTACCCCTGTGTACCGAAAATCAAAATTTCGAAAACGCATGAAGTCAGTGACCTTCCCCTTTTCCCCTTGCTTTGAAGGTCAAATTTTCATTGAAATCGGAATAAAACGGTAGATTTGAATAAAGAACACACACACACTTACGTTGACATTTCCTTTTTACCCCCTCCTAAATGAAAATATGACAAAACTGTACATAACAACAATTACTGTACTTTTAAAGAGCTTTTCAACGATATGCATCATTAAAAGTATTCATTACTTTGACATTTGTACCCCGTACCCCTGGGTACAAAAATAAAAATTTCGCAAAATCCTTTCTTAGTGGATGCCTATGACATGAACCGAGTATATCCTAAAAAATTCAAGTATCTCGGTTAAGCAGATTTTGCTGTGCTTTGATTCTATGTCAGTCAGTCAGTCAATCAGGACATTGCCACTTATATTATAGATATATATATATATATATATATATATATATATGTGTGTGTGTGTGTGCATGTAGGTATATATATAAATACATATCATCAATATAACATCATAAAAATATATAATGGGCACCATAAACGACTATATAAATGTCGAAAAAATTAGTAAAATCATGATTTTTTTTTTTTTTTAAATAATTTTGTCAAACTTTAAAGCCCTGTAGAAATGGTTTATGATAACATAAAATTAAGTTTGACTAATGCATTTTGGAGAGAATTTGGTCTACTTTTATTTCGGAGAGAATACAATTTCCTGATTTCGGCGTCGTTTATGAGTTATATTAAAAAAACTGAAAAAAGTGCCAAAATTGCGAGGTTTTTCGTCTACCAAAAGTTGTCCCCAGGGCTTTCGAGGTCGCAAACTTGGTTTCATGCTCCTCTTACGATACAAAACAATCCTAAAAAAAAAAAAAAAAATCGTTTACCCTAATTAATGCAAGCTCGAATGTATCTATATATTGGCCTAAAAACCAAGTGCCATTTTGACATATAACAAAAATAAACAAGTCAAGTAACTGGCTTCTATAATAACATTTTTTCCCGTCTTTTTGATGCTAACGTTTACGCGAGCGTTGATCATTTACTCAAGTTATCGTCATGGATAGATTTCGTGACGGTTTTTGCGTGACGTTTTTTTGGATTCACTCCCGGGCTCCAGAACGTGCCATAAGGAACTTCGTTCCAAAAGGTTCCAAGGAATATTTCATACGTCCTGTAACTATTTTTTGGGGATAAAAAATATTTTCCTCCCCTAAATCTTTAAAATATATTATTATCGAGCCTTCACACCGCGCGGGGCTATGTTGGGTGATAGTGGCTATGTTTTATCTTGTCGGCCTAGCAATGAAATGCCTAAATAGTTTTGTTTCCAAAGCCTTCTAAGGAATAGAATCAGAACTATATTATACATCATTCATTCCAATACTAAGAATATAATTCTCTAAAAATGTAGTTTGGAATCTATCTATATATATTAAAAAATAAATATATAATAAATGAGAAAATAAACGTAGTCACAACCAATTACACTGGGAAGTCATAGAACAATCATCAACCATTGGTGCATAATTTAACTGCAGGATTTAGGTAAAATATATTTAATATTTAATAACTTTAATAACTCTGGTTCTAGGACAAATTAATAAAATAATAAATACTCGATTTAAAGAGCATTAGTGTGAGGTTGAAGCACTCCAATCAGAAATGAAATCGGTCAATGATTGTGGACGCCATAAGAGCTCAAAGTCAAAAATTAAAAAAAAATAATATCAAATTTAGCTCTACTTAAGGTAGAACTGATGGAGTTACGACAAAAAGTCATTGGACAAAAATTATTATATATTTTTAAATTAGTTGCCGCTGGTGCGATCTGCTTTTCGATACGACTTACCGTTTAGCCGCAATAAGCCTCCTAAAAAACTTTAAAGTTGCGTCCACCACATTTAATTTTTAAAGTGGGTAAAAATATATTTTTTTTTTTTTAACTATTCCAGTCGGATTAGGGCAATTTTCGAGCAAATGCACAAAACCGTAAGTATCTAGGTGGTCTAGAGTCTAGAAGTACTCAAACATTTTGATTAGCGAGTCAGTGGATTTTGTCACTTAATGTGTATTGTGTATACTCAACCTCAGTGGCGTAAATAGCGCCCCCGCCACCCCCGCGGTGCGGGGGGGCGCCTGCTCTTGGGGGCGCCGAAAAATGAGTAAACAGTAATATATTTAATAATAAAAAATTAAAATGAAAAACTTTAGGCGGAATTATTTTTGGGTGATAATAAATATACCTAATAAGAGAGTTAAAACAAGTAAGAGTTTAAGTGAATGTGAGAATGTTATGGTTTAGAACTCAGTTTGGTTTTCAACTTTGGTGTCACTACACCTATAATATGCGTAAATATATCGGACTCACTTCTTTATTTTGGACTAGTAGGAGATCAAAGTGTTTATTACAACTAAAAGTTATCTTATCTGATTCAATTTTAGCTGTACTAGACAAGGAAGTCTTTTTCAAACTTAAACTAGTCATTCTTCTATCTCTATCGAGTGTCTTAGTTATATTACGTATTTCACTTTCTTTCTTCCCTTACTTCTTTCGCCCTATCACAACCTTTTTTTATTTAGTTTCTAACTCTTTTCTTACCTAGTTAATTTTACCTCCCTTTAGAGTTGTTATCTATAACTACCCTTCCCTTAATTTAGGAATTGTTATCTATTAATCAAATAGAAGTATGTCAAGCTCAGTTCTGTTCAGTTACATTATATCTCTCGTGCGAAGTGGTTATGTCTTATGAAGTCGATTTTAACTTTTCTTTCGCTAGAAAACTCTGCTATTTTTTTATTTCTTATTGAACATTCAGTTATTTTGTGCGTAATATTAAATTATTTTGCTGAAGAATTCATTTAAAAAGGTATGTGTTTTTTTTAAGATTATTATAATATAGCCGTCGGGGCTCTAGAGGAGCCCCGTCAGGTCAATTTGTTAATAATTCAAATATCTCATCGTCCTCTTCCTCTTCCACCAGTAGGAAACACTTTTCTATTTTGCTTTCGAGCTCGAAGCCATAGATCGTTTAAAAGAACGAACAATTTTTACGTCTCCAATTTCAAAAATTCCAAGACAGAAATCCGTTATTCAGATAACAGGAAACATTTTTGGTTCCACGTCAGTGTGTCAGTCGCTAAAAACTACTCGTCCAATTTTAATGAAATGTGGGTCATAATTAGCCAATTAATGGTCCCTTATAAGGTGATGTGTATAGTTGTATATTGTCTTTTAGTTTCTTAATAAGGTATTCTGTGGCTTTATGGGTATCTGTAAATGTGAAGTGTGGAATAATATTATATTCCAGTTCAAATCTTCAAGCAAGGTTGTTAGTTTGTTTTCATCTTCTTTATATTATAATTTAACTATTTTTATTAAGAAATAAATTAAACATTATTTCTGTAACTGTATTGTAGGTACTCAAGCATTTAATAAAAAGGAAATAATAATCTGTTTGAAAATGGTACTCATAAATTATTTAGTCAGGGTATTAATAATTTTATTTTTTGCAATGTAGTGTGGATCCGTTAAGGGTAATAATAATTTTTTTTTATTTTTTTATTTTTAGTTAAACGTTTTATTAGTCAATTTATGTAAAAGTAAAACCATTTATAATATTCTACTATAATATATTTATTATTTTAATAAAATGTTTTAATAAACAAAACGCAGCATTGACTTTATTGAACAAGTTATTTTATCATCTCCACTCCATGTGTCCCAGAATGACTAACAAAGGTTAGTCATTCTGGTAGTAGTTAGTATTTATAGAGGGGGGGGGGCATGTTCTAATGCTGCGGGGGGGCGCTGAAATCCTTAGTTACGCCACTGCTCAACCTAATTGTTTTAGGTAATTTTTGTATGTATAAAATTGTTTATAACTTCGGTTCTACTCAACATGTTTGCGCTCACCTCTGAAAAAAAATTAATTGATTTCGTTTAGCCAGTTTTGCGCCTATAAAGTCGGACTTGTGGCGACAGACACACATACATATACACGAAACAAGTTAAGGCAGGATTCGGTCTTAAGAATGTATGCAATGCAAAAGTATACAAAAAAAATTTAATTCCGACAAATGTAGGTACAGACAAAACTTTAATTTTATTTATGAATAGATTTTTTAAAAGTTAAACTGAAACAAACTTTTAAATGGCCACCATCTTGATAATTCAGGAGTGATTACGGTGGTTAACGAACTCGTCTAATTTGTTAAATTGGCTGGGGATTGCCGTAGCGCATGCTGAAAGCACTTATTTGGCAAATTAATTTTTACTTTATTTCGAGCCAAGTTTTGATTTTACGATTCCAAGTGTTTCGTATTTGAGTTATTGTTTGATATTCGATACCTCGAAATGTACTTAATTCTCAGCTAAATGCTGATTTTGTAAAAACAAGAAAATATTTGTTTATTTCTAATTATAATTTCCTTTGTCGTTCACACTTCGAAGCAAACCCGACTAAAATGCATTTGAGCTCTATGTTTATAGTAATGGCAATTAAAATAATTCGACAAATGATGAATATGTGATGTCAGTACAAAACATTAACCTGACTGTGACTCGAAACCAGATGTATTTGTTCGATTACGGACATCAATCGATATCTATTACATGTGTTTTATTAAATCTAAAAAAGTTGAATGTACTGAGTAATAATAATGGATTTGTAGTTTGTTGTATTGAAGTAAGATTTGCTAAAAGTCGGGCCGAGCTACGTCAGCGTTTCTACACAGGAGACCTAGATATTTCGAATTATTTAGCCGTCGACACAATGCCGAGTAGCTGTGTTAGCATAAACACTCGTAATTAAAATAATAACACTTCAAATAAACCCAACCTGATTTTTTTTTTTCAATTTAATATTCATCTGTTTATTATTAAAATTTTCTTGATTTATCGTTGATTATTGAATTTGTTTTATTTGAGAATCAAATGAAATACAATACAGACCTACATTTTATTTATTCAATTGAATTATAAAACAAAACAAATATACAGTAATAAGTTTGTGGTTAAATATCAACTCCTGATATAATAACAAATTAACCAGATGCCTCTACTAAACATCCTTACTTCCCCATAGTAGTTTATTATGTTACTAGGCTGGCAAGTGAGTTTTTGGAACGAAGTTCCTTATGGCACGTTCTGGAGCCCGGGAGTGAATCCGAAAAACCACCAAAATCACCGTCACAAAATAACCGTCACGAAATCTACAAATGACGATAACATAAGTAAAAGATGACCGAGTTAGTTGAAATTTGGTACACATGTTCATTTTACCAATGCCCGGGCTGAGTTCGTTGGACAACGTTATCCGCCCAAGCGTTCACGCGCAACGCTCGCGTAAACGTAAGCTTCAAATTTAAAATTGGAATTTTAGGATGGGAAAAAATTCAAACTTCATCTATTTAATGATACAATCAACTTTTATAAATATGGATTTTTAGTAAAACGAACACCGACACTGCTATTAAATGATAAAGATCGCTAAATTTATTAAAGCGGACCTAAACGTTTAAAATAAAGAAAACAACGTTTTTACCGATATCTTACGTTCTAATGTAACAATTTTAATAAAACTTCTTTCTCATCGTCTAGTCTAAAGCACAATTGAAACAGGCATGTAAAATTTCAACCTGATACAAGCAAACGTTTTTGAGTACGGAAGAGATATATTTTATAATATTTTAACTTAGTAGGCCGGGTAGGTAGAAAACAGTCCTATTTCCGACCAACTACCAATATACTCTTTAACCATAAACTCATCATGATTAACTTTTTTCTCAATATTAAATACATATTTTTTGTAAGACGCGTGCTTTAATGATACAAATAATGCTTTTATTTTAATTTTGCCTTAACTCCTCTAAGTACAAACAGTTAGTTACTTTTAATTTTGTCTAAGGTAGTTTGCGGTTGTTAGAGTAGGTTCAAGATGGTTAAAGGTAGTTAGAGGTTGTTAGAGTAGGTTCAAGATGGTTAAAGGTAGTTAGAGGTTGTTAGAGTAGGTTCAAGATGGTTAAAGGTAGTTAGAGGTGATTAAAGTAGGTTCAAGATGGTTAAAGGTAGTTAGAGTTCGTTAGAGTAGGTTCAAGATGGTTAAAGGTAGTTAGAGGTTGTTAGAGTAGGTTCAAGATGGTTAAAGGTAGTTAGAGGTTGTTATAGTAAGTTCAAGATGGTTAAAGGTAGTTAGAGGTTGTTAGAGTAGGTTCAAGATGGTTAAAGGTAGTTAGAGTTGATTAAAGTATGTTCAAGATGGTTAAAGGTAGTTAGAGGTGATTAAAGTAGGTTCAAGATGGTTAAAGGTAGTTAGAGTTTGTTAGAGTAGGTTCAAGATGGTTAAAGGTAGTTAGAGGTTGTTAGAGTAGGTTCAAGATGGTTAAAGGTAGTTAGAGGTGATTAAAGTAGGTTCAAGATGGTTAAAGGTATTTAGCGGTTGTTATAGTAAGTTCAAGATGGTTAAAGGTAGTTAGAGGTGATTAAAGTAGGTTCAAGATGGTTAAAGGTATTTAGCGGTTGTTATAGTAAGTTCAAGATGGTTAAAGGTAGTTAGAGGTTGTTAGAGTAGGTTCAAGATGGTTAAAGGTAGTTAGAGTTGATTAAAGTATGTTCAAGATGGTTAAAGGTAGTTAGAGGTGATTAAAGTAGGTTCAAGATGGTTAAAGGTAGTTAGAGTTTGTTAGAGTAGGTTCAAGATGGTTAAAGGTAGTTAGAGGTTGTTAGAGTAGGTTCAAGATGGTTAAAGGTAGTTAGAGGTGATTAAAGTAGGTTCAAGATGGTTAAAGGTATTTAGCGGTTGTTATAGTAAGTTCAAGATGGTTAAAGGTAGTTAGAGGTGATTAAAGTAGGTTCAAGATGGTTAAAGGTATTTAGCGGTTGTTATAGTAAGTTCAAGATGGTTAAAGGTAGTTAGAGGTGATTAGAGTAGGTTCAAGATGGTTAAAGGTAGTTAGAGGTTGTTAGAGTAGGTTCAAGATGGTTAAAGGTATTTAGCGGTTGTTATAGTAGGTTCAAGATGGTTAAAGGTAGTTAGAGGTGATTAAAGTAGGTTCAAGATGGTTAAAGGTAGTTAGAGTTCGTTAGAGTAGGTTCAAGATGGTTAAAGGTAGTTAGAGGTTGTTAGAGTAGGTTCAAGATGGTTAAAGGTAGTTAGAGGTTGTTATAGTAAGTTCAAGATGGTTAAAGGTAGTTAGAGGTTGTTAGAGTAGGTTCAAGATGGTTAAAGGTAGTTAGAGTTGATTAAAGTATGTTCAAGATGGTTAAAGGTAGTTAGAGGTGATTAAAGTAGGTTCAAGATGGTTAAAGGTAGTTAGAGTTTGTTAGAGTAGGTTCAAGATGGTTAAAGGTAGTTAGAGGTTGTTAGAGTAGGTTCAAGATGGTTAAAGGTAGTTAGAGGTGATTAAAGTAGGTTCAAGATGGTTAAAGGTATTTAGCGGTTGTTATAGTAAGTTCAAGATGGTTAAAGGTAGTTAGAGGTGATTAAAGTAGGTTCAAGATGGTTAAAGGTATTTAGCGGTTGTTATAGTAAGTTCAAGATGGTTAAAGGTAGTTAGAGGTGATTAGAGTAGGTTCAAGATGGTTAAAGGTAGTTAGAGGTTGTTAGAGTAGGTTCAAGATGGTTAAAGGTATTTAGCGGTTGTTATAGTAAGTTCAAGATGGTTAAAGGTAGTTGGAGGTGATTAAAGTAGGTTCAAGATGGTTAAAGGTATTTAGCGGTTGTTATAGTAAGTTCAAGATGGTTAAAGGTAGTTAGAGGTGATTAAAGTAGGTTCAAGATGGTTAAAGGTATAGTTAGAGGTGATTAGAATAGGTTCAAGGTGGTTAAAGGTAGTTAGAGGTGATTAGAGTAGGTTCAAGATGGTTAAATGTAGTTAGAGGTGATTAAAGTAGGTTCAAGATGGTTAAAGGTATTTAGCGGTTGTTATAGTAAGTTCAAGATGGTTAAAGGTAGTTAGAGGTTGTTAGAGTAGGTTCAAGATGGTTAAAGGTATAGTTAGAGGTGATTAGAATAGGTTCAAGATGGTTAAAGGTAGTTAGAGGTGATTAGAGTAGGTTCAAGATGGTTAAAGGTAGTTAGAGGTTGTTAGAGTAGGTTCAAGATGGTTAAAGGTATAGTTAGAGGTGATTAGAATAGGTTCAAGATGGTTAAAGGTAGTTAGAGGTGATTAGAGTAGGTTCAAGATGGTTAAAGGTAGTTAGAGGTTGTTAGAGTAGGTTCAAGATGGTTAAAGGTATTTAGCGGTTGTTATAGTAAGTTCAAGATGGTTAAAGGTAGTTAGAGGTGATTAAAGTAGGTTCAAGATGGTCAAAGGTATTTAGCGGTTGTTATAGTAAGTTCAAGATGGTTAAAGGTAGTTAGAGGTGATTAAAGTAGGTTCAAGATGGTTAAAGGTATAGTTAGAGGTGATTAGAATAGGTTCAAGGTGGTTAAAGGTAGTTAGAGGTGATTAGAGTAGGTTCAAGATGGTTAAAGGTAGTTAGAGATTGTTAGAGTAGGTTAATGATGGTTATAGGCCGTTAAAGGTGATTAGAGATGATTAAATGTTGTAAGAGTTAGTAAGAGGTAGTATGAGGCCGTGAGGGAGGTTAAAGGTTATTTGAGGTTGATAGAGATGGTAAGAGGCCGTCGGTGGTCGTTAGAGATGGTTACAGGTTGTTAGAGGTCGTTAGACATGGTTAGAGGTTGTTAGAGAAGGTTAGTGTTGGTATGAGATGGTTAGAAGCTGTTAGAGGTCATTAGATAAGGCGATAGATTAAAGGGGATCGAGGTTGTTCAAGGTATTGGAGAGGTTGTTAAAAGTAAACCAGTATATTTTTACCAGAAAATTTTACAAAATGTTGAGCCAAACTTATTCTAAGGGTTGGAAGTGCCCAACAAGGACCGTAATCATTATTTCTACTTCTCGTCGGTCTCTTTCATTGTTCATTTCTTTAACTTTTGAATATTTAGTAACATTTCAAGTAGCTGCATCTTGATAAGCGAGACATTTTACCTTAAGTTTATATCACTTAGTACATCATATGGGGTCAGATCAGTTACAGCTCAGTGGTACATCATACCGCCTCTAACCGCCTTTAACCACCTCTAACCATCTCTAACCACCTCTAATTACCCCTAACCACCTCTAACCACCTCTAACCACCTCTAACCACCTTTTACCACCTCTAACCACCTCTTACCACCTCTAACCGCCTTTAACCTCCTCCAACCACCTCTAACCACCTCTAACCACCTCTTACCACCTCTAACCGCCTTTAACCTCCTCTACCACCTCTCTACCATCTCTCTAATAATCTCTAACCATCTCTAACCACCTCTAACCCTCTGTATTTGTAATGACCTACTGATACTGTTAATGGGTACATTAAAGGAAGTATTTTGAAGAGAAAAGGAAGGTGTTTACCGTGAGATTATCTCAAGATCTAATAGATTCAAGATATCGAGTAAATAAAACCAGTGAGCAGAATAATCAACTCATTCGTCACTATATTATCGAACGTGTTCAAACAAATAATCATTATTCTTTCATTTTGTTCAAGGGTCGTTAAACGTTATAATTGAATGTAATCTGTTAATATTTCTTTAAAATAAACGTTTTCATTTTTTATCGGTTGAGATTATCAAGTTGTGTCTATAAATGGATATTTCTAAAATACATAGTTGTTTAATGTTTGACAATAAAGAAGAATTCGGTGCGACAAACTCGGACAGATCTGTCTCGTGTACATGCTGCGTACTAATAAATAAATAACCAACTTATTATGACATGATATTTACATTCCTACATTATTTTGATATTTACATTACCTAGGTTATTTGTGTGTAGTTGTATTTGGTTGTCATAAGTCGGCCTTGACAATGAAAACCATGACAAAGAGTTGTCCTAATACTTAAACGTTTTCAATACAATTAATAATATGTTATATTTTTCAGTAGATTATATTATAACTTGGTGTGCAATGCAGTTCCTGCTTGCAATATTGAGCTGAGCATGCATTTTAATCTTAAACAATAAACATTTTTAATTGTAAACAGCTGAACTCGGATCAAAAATAGTAATATATCTAATGTTTAATTAAAAAAGCATTTTTCCCCTGTTTTTCTATTTGACCCCCCTTTTTAATGAAAACACGACAAAAGTGAACATAACAACAATAACTGTACTCTTAAAGAGCTTTTTCAACGACATCATGTAGGGCATATACCCAGTACCCCTGTGTACCAATTTGGAACATTTCAGATTTATACCTTCCTGTTGTTGGTCACATTGACCATGCCGAATTTCGTGCGGATGGATTCAGCCGTTCAGGAGGAAACTTTTGTACCCCTTACCCCTGTGTACCAATTTGGACCATTTCAGATTTATACCTTCCTGTGGTTGGTCACATTGACCGTGCCGATTTTTGTGTGGATCGGTTCAGTCGTTCAGGAGGAGTATGCGTCCAAAAAATGCAATAACTAGGTGTGCAATGCAGTTGTCTGTTTGCAATATTGAGCTGAGCGTGCATTTTAATCTTAAACAATAAACATTTTTATTTTTAACAGCTGAAATCGGATCAAAAATAGGTAATATTTCTAATTTTTAATTAAAATAAGCTTTTTCCCCTGTTTTTCATTTTTACACCCCTCTTCAATGAAAATATGCCAAAAGTGAATATAAGAAAAATAACTGTACTCTTAAAGAGCTTTCCAACGACATGCATCATGAAGGGCATATACTACTATAACTTTTGTACCCCGTACCCCTATGTACCAATTTAGACCACTTCAGATTTATACCTCCTGTGGTTGGTCAACATGACCGTGCCGAAATTTGTGCGGATCGGTTCAGCCGTTCAGGAGGAGTATGCGTCCAAACAAATGCAAAGTGAAGTATAAGAGCTTTGCTTCGCTCAGCTCAATAAAATGGATGCCATCTTATATTTCTAAAGAGAGAATGTAATGAAAATGTTGCCAGCCTGAAGAGGCTCTGAGTAAGGCCGAAGGGAAAGGAGGAGGAATGAAATTATTTATTTTTTAAACCCCTAAAATGACAAAACGAAAATATAGATGAATAAAGTTTTCTATAAAGTAAAACAAAAACAATCAGATAAGGGTCCACCACAAAGAAAAAGGAAAGGTGAAGAATTCTTCTTTTTTACACCCAGGGCGGTAAAAAAGAGGAATTCTTCAGAATTATGAGACCCGCATGCGCAATGAATACAAGTATGTAAAGGATCACTTTCTACGCATCTAAACAGAGATATAATGGTTATATTTCGTATCAATCGTAGATAAAGTTATTTTAAAACTATGTAAATATGTTTATCTACGATTGATACGAAATATAAACATTATATTCTCTGTTTAGATGCGTAGAAAGTGATTATTTACGTACTTGTATTCATTGCGCATGCGCGTCTCATGGTTCTGAAAAATCCCTCTTCTTTACCACGCTAGCGCGGTAAAGAAGAGGGATTCTTCAGCTTTACGCACGATTAGCGAGTTTGTTTACATTTAACAAAACTAATTTGCTATTCTTTTATTAAAGTAACTGTTTATATCGAGTTTTTAGTAAAATAAAAAAAGTCCAGTCATGCACCATGACTTAATGAGCGAATTTTCAAAGAAATCGGCGTTTTATTGGCTTATGATAATATAGGAAAATTTTGGTTTAGAATTTGCTCGGGTAAAAAAAAAAAATTGGTACACAGGGGTACGGGGTACAAAAGTCAAAATAGTATTTACCCTTCAAGATGCATGTCGTTGGAAAGCTCTTTAAGAGTACAGTAATTGTTGTTATTTACACTTTTATCATATTTTCACATAAAAGGGGGGTAAAATGGAAAAAACACGTTTTTTGACCCTATACGGTCAAAATTTGACCCCTAAATGTACTCCAAAAATTCTGGCCAATGAACTCATCCTTTCTTTTGATATTATTGACATTTTAAAATTTGTTTGAAATTTTTAAGTGCATCCTAAGGGGAGATATCGTCTGGAGTGACACATATATACATATATACATACATACATAAAAAAAAGTGTTAAATTTTAGGAATCGATTCAGAATGGTCTAAAACGGATTTCCATGGAAAAATTTTTCAAAAATTCGCATTACAAAATTTTTGAAGTCATTGCAATAGCGTAATTTTCTTTGAAAATTCGCTAAAACAATGAATGAATCAAGTGACTTTGACGAAAATGTGGAGAATAATAATCCTCCAGAAATAATTAATTCGGCAAAAACATACAACTCAAGAATGAATGCCATCTTTATCAAGAGAGAGATACGAACTTACATACAGCAAGTTTATTTTTTCTGCATTTATTATTTAAATCTACGGTACGCAACTCGTGCGAAAACGGCATTTTGCATTGCTCGTGTGGTTTTACTACCCTCGCTATCGCTCGGGTGCAAACTCCACACTCGCATGCAAAATGCTACTTTCCGCACACGACGCGCCCTGTCCCATCAAATCCGAATTAGTCAGAACCTACTATACCACATACCCTCAAGTCCTGTTTAGTCCAGTTATTTTAGTCATAAATATGGCTTCTGATAAAAAAAAGAAGATTTTTTTTTTGTTTTTGATCGCTTTATTTTGACCTTCTGAAAAACCATTTAAAATCGGTAACGAGGTCGTGATCGCGTTAATAGATATTCCAGGACAAAGGTCAACAAATTCGGTTTTTTGTGAATATCTCACTTCCTATGGCTCCGACACCAATCAAGGTGGTTACTAAAATTAAATATAACAAAATTTCCCACAAAAAAGTTTTATTAATTTTTTACGTACAATGGACGGTTCACGGATTATAGAGCGAAGAATATCATCTATGTATATTTATTTAGTATCCGTCGCCGCACCACTTTTACGGATATCTCGCTTCCTATGGCTCTGAGACAGATTAAGGTAAATAGCAAAAGCAAGATTATTAAATTTCACACAAAAAAGGTCTCATTCATTTTTTACGTTCGACGAACCGTTTGGACAATAAAGTGCTCCGAAGTTTCCACACAAGGACTGCATTGTCACCACAACACTTACCTTTGTAAAATATTAAAACACTGGGAGCACGAATATTTTCAAACTACGTCCGAGCAAACTTCAAATGTCACTCGTAGGTATAGAATTATGGTCCCCACCGCGGAGCTCCCTCGGGGAAAAGCCAAAGTTATTGGTCGTTGTTACTCCTTGTGCGGAAACTTCGTAGCACTTAATTATCCAAACAATTTGTTGTACGTAAAAAATGAACATAATGTTTCTTGGGTGAAATATCATATTCTCCAATTTTGATCTGACCCGCAATTGGTCTCCAAGCCAGAGGAAGCGAGATATTCACAAAAATACGTAAAAAGTCGTGCAAAAACAAACACTACGCAAGTTATTGTAAGCTACGTTTTTACTAAACCGTTCTTTAATTTTGATAACCACCTTGATTGGTGTCGGAGCCATGGGAACCGAGATATTCACTAAAAACCGGTTGTTGACCTTTGCCCTTGAATAACTATTAACGCGACCACTATGTTCGCTGCCGATTTTCAATATGTTTTTCAGAACGTCAAAATGAAGTGATTAAAAAAAAAATTGAAGATCCTATTTTTTGGAACAGAGAACCTAAAATGGCTGGACTAGTTTGTTTCCTTAACTATTTATTTTCTTTTCCTGTATTTCCTCGTCACTCTCGACATAATTCTTTCCTTGGCTCTTTGAGTTACCGTTAGTTTCCTTGCAGTGTCCAGTGTCCAGTGCCCGGTCCCTTCAAATCCGAATTAGTCAGAACCTACTATACCACATACCCTCAAGTCCTGTTTAGTCCAGTTATTTTAGTCATAAATATGGCTTCTGATAAAAAAAACAAACGATTTTTTTTTCCATGTCTCCGACCGATATGCAAGTACTGGCACCACACACATTGTTCCCCATTTTTTGTTATGTTTGATGTCCACATCAGATTCAAAGAGGTGGCGATATTTATTGTAAGCTTCCTGAGCGAGTTTGACTCTTCAGCTCACTTATTCATTTTGATCCTTACTGTTGGGAGTTCTCAAAGCTCCCAGGTGTACAAATCCTTCCACCTTTTCTATCGACGCATTTCCAGATTTAGAGTTTCTTCTTCCTTTCCATAACTGAACACAGTAGTTTTGCATTATTGCTGTTTATTTCTCATCCGATTGATGCTACACTTTGTCGACTATATAGCCGTTGAAACATTATATTTGCTTCCGTTGTACTCTTGGCAATAACTAATAAATCATCAGCAAACTTTAACAGATTTATCATTTTTCCATTTGTCTTTAACCAATATTGTTGCCTGACAGGACGTCACCCTTCCTGACAGGACGTCTCCCTGCCTGACAGGACGTCACCCTTCCTGACAGGACGTCTCCCTGCCTGACAAGACGTCAACCTTCCTGACAGGACGTCTCCCTGCCTGACAGGACGTCTCCCTGCCTGATAGGACGTCTCCCTGCCTGACAGGACGTCTCCCTGCCTGACAGGACGTCTCCCTGCCTGACAGGACGTCTCCCTGCCTGACAGGACGTCTCCCTGCCTGACAGGACGTCACCCTTCCTGACAGGACGTCACCCTGCCTGATTCGTCTTCTATTTTCACTTTGTTCTTTTCTTGGTCCTCTTTTACCACTAAAGCCGTACTGTGTGGTAAACACTGCCTGACAGGACGCCACACTGCCTGACAGGACGCCACACTGCCTGACAGGACGTCACCCTTCCTGACAGGACGTCACCCTTCCTGACAGGACGTCACCCTGCCTGATTCGTCTTCTATTTTCACTTTGTTCTTTTCTTGGTCCTCTTTTACCACTAAAGCCGTACTGTGTGGTAAACACTGCCTGACAGGACGTCACCCTTCCTGACAGGACGTCACCCTTCCTGACAGGACGTCACCCTGCCTGATTCGTCTTCTATTTTCACTTTGTTCTTTTCTTGGTCCTCTTTTACCACTAAAGCAGTACTGTGTGGTAATCACTGCCTGCTTTGCATTATTCAATATTGTATTTGTAAAGATAAAGTGGAATGCCTTTCTAAAGTCAATCAACCCCAAAACAAGATGTAATACATAAGACTGTCAATTCAAATAAAATAATATCTGATTTAATTCATTTATTTGGTGCTAATAGCCATTTTTTTTTAAAAAATAATTTATTATTAAACACATTTAAAAAGCGTTTAACAGGTGATTGATTTTATCTGGTTTTCGATATTTAGCTAAGTTCAGCAATTCAGATTAAGCTGAGATATTATCTTGAAAACATTATTCTTTTTCTTCAAACAACTGGTTTTTTAACTCGTTTTTAAAGGGAATACACAATAGAATTTACTCATCAAAATCCATTTTTCCACCATCACGATCCTGTATCCTTTCTCGTATCTTTCCTTCTCATTTAGATCCTTACAATATTCTGTATCCTCTATCATAAACATCCTTATTCTTCTGTATTAGTAAACTTCCTAATTCCCCGTATCCTTTCTCATGTACCCTTATTTGAAAATTTACTTTGACACCAACACCATAACTATGGTGTGAACACATAACTATGGTGTGAACACATAACTATGGTGTGAACACATAAACATGGTGTGAACACATAACTATGGTGTGAACACATAAACATGGTGTGAACACATAAACATGGTGTGAACACATAAACATGGGGATGCTCTGCTCCGTTCTAATACGATCCTTCTTTTCAAGTATCCTTTCTCCGCTATCTTGTTCCTGTATCCTTTATCAGAAACATTTAAGCGATTTTCGTTTTCACCGCATTATTGTGGGGTACTAGATTTCTCCCGGGAAAGCGGCTTATTGTGGAGTTGATGAAGCAGACTGTCCCTGGATTTCGCCGAAACCATTTTTGAACCATCTTTCTTTTGGGGTAAATTAACGACTATATTTATTTATTTTTGCCCGAACTCATTTCTTGGACTTTGGAAAAGAGGAGAGAATGTTAAACATGACAGATACAGTGTGAGATCTGTCAAGATAACAACCAAATAAAAAATTATTGCAGTGCATCACGTGCTTGTAGTGCATCTCGTGCTTGTAGTGCATCACGTGTTTGTAGTGCATCACGTGCTTGTAGTGCATCACGTGCTTGTAGTGCATCTCATGCTTGTAGTGCATCTCATGCTTGTAGTGCATCACGTGCTTGTAGTGCATCTCGTGCTTGTAGTGCATCTCATGCTTGTAGTGCATCACGTGCTTGTAGTGCATCTCGTGCTTGTAGTGCATCTCATGCTTGTAGTGCATCACGTGCTTGTAGTGCATCTCATGCTTGTAGTGCATCTCATGCTTGTAGTGCATCACGAGCTTGTAGTGCATCTCGTGCTTGTAGTGCATCACGTGCTTGTAGTGCATCTCATGCTTGCAGTGCATCACGTGCTTGTAGTGCATCACGTGCTTGTAGTGCATCTCATGCTCACGTGTTTGTAGTGCATCTCGTGCTTGTAGTGCATCACGTGCTTGTAGTGCATCTCATGCTTGTAGTGCATCACGTGCTTGTAGTGCATCTCATGCTTGTAGTGCATCACGTGCTTGTAGTGCATCACGTGCTTGTAGTGCTGTGAGCTGTGTGCTGTGCTGTGTTTCACTGTCAGGGGGTATTGACAGTGAAATTCTTATTATCATAATAAATGCATTATCACTATTTTGGTCAGAAATGTAAAATACTCTCACGTAATCTAAAACAGAGAGACAGGACAGTATTAGATTTCAAATCCTCCATCATAACAATCAAATCTCATGTTATTAGATTTTAAAAATAATCTGTCAATTCGAGTAGGACGGCTTTCTCCCTCCCATCTCGTACTTCCTTACTTATCGTCTAATTTAATTAACTCCACCCCCCCCCCCCCCCCCCCCTTGCCAATGAAAGCATTGAGATCAATCATAAGAACGACATTTTTTAGGATTCCGTTTCGATTAGCAAACCACCGTATTTTAATAATTACTCGACCGATTTTAATCAAATTAAAATGAAATTTGGAATGTAGATCATAATCAGACAATTATTTTATTAGCCCGTTGTCTGTCCCATATCGATTTTAACCTTTTTTCCCCATTTTCGGAACGAAGTTCCTTATGGCACGTTCTGGAGCCCGGGAGTGAATCCGAAAAAAACTACCAAAATCGCCGTCACAAAATAACCGTCACAAAATCACCGTCACAAAATCGCCTTCACGCAAAAACCGTCACGAAATCTACAGATGACGATAACTTGAGTAAAAGATCACCGAGTTAGATGAAATTTGGTACACATGTTCATTTTATCAATGACCAGGCTGAGTTCGTCGGAAAACGTTATCCACCCAAGCGTTCACACGCAACGCTCGCGTAAACGTAAGCTTCGAAAGACGGGAAAAAGTGTTATTAAGGAAGCCTGTTACTTGACTTGTTTTGATTATTTTTGTTATAAATGTCAAAAATGTCACTTTGTTTTGTAAAAAATATAATCATGTAAAATTTCACCCTGATACAAGCAGAAGCTGCATAGTAGGCAAGAGATATATTTTATAATATTTTAAATTAATTGGCGGGGTAGGTAGAAAACAGTTCTATTTCAATCCAAACTCCTTTAACAAACATACTCTTTCACTATAAACTCATCATGATCAACTTTTTTCTTATATTCAATATATATTCATAGTAAGACGCTTGCTTTAATTATACAAATAATGATTTTCTTTTAATTTTGTCTCTTTTCTAACTCCACTGTGTATAAGTAGTTAGCAATTTATACGTACTTAGCAGTGTGATTTTATAATTTATATTTAATGAAAACTGTAAGGAACTTCGTTCCTACCGGGTGTCCCCCGAACACAACACTTTTTTTTCCCCGGTTGTTATTAACAACTATATCTTTGAAAGTGCTTATCCGATTTCGAATAAATCCGGACGGTTTGTCGAAAGTATCCCACAGATGACCTCATAATAATTTGTACTATCTGCGCAAATTTAATATCGCCTAACAATAAGTGTAGCCTCTCTGGGAATCGAAACATATCCGAATCTCATTCGGCCATTTATCCAATAATAGGAAGCGAGGAAGCCATGTGCGAATGTGCCACACTAATTGGCAGACTATTTTTAAATCTGTTACAATAGTTTTATTGTTTTACAAGTAATCAAGAATCGATTAAGCAATAAAATTCGCGCTGACGGTTGAAATTGAAATGAATAAAGAACCATCTGTGAACTACTTTCAAACAACCTTCCGAATTTCTTCAAAATGGAATAATACTTGTAAATATTTAGGTGTTAATATAGGTTTCTGTGCACTTGGAAGAGAAAGGAGTGGTCAGTGCGGTCCAATATGAGGCCTACACCTACACTTGGCTAAGTTATGCCTACAATTCAAATTCAATTTTTACTTTAAATCAAATTATAATTATCATTAACATGGGGGAGACATACAGAGAAAAATAGACCCCCGCACCGGGACTTAAACCACGGGCCTCCTATTAATCCGATTTAATTATAATTTTATTTAAAATAAAATTTAATCTTTCCGTAGTATGAGTACTACCTAAAACTTAAAAATTTGAATTTCTAATTTAATCCAAATCCCACGAGAAGTTCTGTTGATTTGTAAAAATGATCACACCGACGCGACAGCAAAAACCAGACCAAATGTGCCTCGTGTCTTTCAACTTTTCAAGTTTTTGTGTCGTGAGTTTTGAGTTCCGAGACATCAAAACTTCCTTTTTCAGCATGATGACAATGCTGCCGTTACCTTCGGTACGCTCGCTAGCAATAAATAATACTGCTTTCAGCAATAAATATTATTGCTTTAGCAATAAATTGTATTTCTTTTAGTAAGTAATTAATAAAAAATATAAATTCATTAAATAAATATAAATTCGAATGCTGACCGCCAATCCTAAAGTCCGGGGTTCCAATCCCAGCAGAGGAGTATATTTTTCTCCCTTCTAAAATTATAATTTAATTTAAAATTGGTTCCTAAGGACCCTAAATTTTCTAGTATTAAAAATGTATTTATTAATATCAGTTAAATTCAGCAATAGTCTGTATAAATATTATTATTATTTAATTATTGTAAACTAAATAATATTTTGTTGTTAAGTAATGTTATAGATATTATTTGTATCTCTAAATTGAAATTATTAATTAATATTCTTGTTATATTACAATTAAGATTTTTGATCAGCTGTAAAATTGGCATTTTAAAATTAAAACTAATACGAATAAACAGGTAAAGTGTGTGCTGGTCAGCACACAGCGAGGGTCCGTAGGCCACACTGTATTGTTTAATTAGTACCCTATTGATGGTGTTTTTTAAAATGCTAAAAAGCTTACTTTGAACTATCCTAAGGGTCTGATATTCTGAAAGCACACTCTGATAGAGTGTTTTTTTGCCACTGAACCGGACTACAACCATATAAATATATCGAAAAGACCATAATTATAAAAAAAAAAACCATTTTGTCAATAAAAATAAAATAATTGTTATTCGAAATTTCCAAAATGTAGTATCTTTACTTTTGGTCGAAGAAAGTTCAGTAATTTTTCAGATTTTTTGCACTTCACATAAGCGAGAGGGGGGGGGGGGGGGGGGGGGGTAGGACTTTTCCACTTACTTCAAACTCGCCTACG
Organism: Gerris lacustris; assembly: GCA_951217055.1. Classification (NCBI taxonomy): domain Eukaryota; kingdom Metazoa; phylum Arthropoda; class Insecta; order Hemiptera; family Gerridae; genus Gerris; species Gerris lacustris. Next base: position 613,152 of record OX578282.1, on the reverse strand, counting down.
CTCGCCTATCCAAGCTTATAACCAATTTTTTTTTTTTTTATTTAATCAGCTCGATGTACCCTTTCATATGATACCCCACACGATGCCGAAAAAAATAAACATTTTTTAACCCTTAAGTTTTTTTACCCTTATTTTTTTTTTAAGTCACTATATTTTTAAAATATGTGGGTAGGTACAAGACACATATATGCCAAATTCCAAAGTGATCGGACGAATAGGTGTAGCCGTGAGAGCAGGCGACAGACGGACGGACAGACACACGCAGGAAAATATAAGGGTCCTTGGTTTTGCCTACGGACCCTAAAATGGAATAAGACAGACTGTTTCTCCACGTACACGTTCATAGAAATGAGTTAATTATGAGGACGAGGAGTCTTAGGTCTCCCACACCAAGGAGACAACTCTCACTAAATCTTTTTATTAATGTAACTCTTGTTTGAAGACCTTTTGAAAGCTGAAAGCTTTAGCCTTAGGTCTTATTGAGTATTGCCCCTAGGTGGTTGATGTGGTGGGGGCCCCTTCCCTCTGCTTTTAGATAACCAAATATTGGGGGCCATTCATAAGGAGGTCTGTCTCCTTCGTGGAAATTTTAAGAAATTAAGATTTAGAAAAGTGTAAGTCAATTTCTCTCGGCGCCCTGAGACTCGTCAACAGTCAACAGTCCGGTACGAAACTATATTTAGAGTGGAACTGAGTGAAACTTATATTTAGTTGTGGAACTGACTCGGAAAGTTTGGATATTTGGCAGAGTCGTTCATTGATACTTGAAAATAAACGTATCAAAAGTTCTGAGGGGTGATATGACTTCCGTCGTTTTAAAATCTTTTTTAAGACCCCGAATTTAGAGGAAACTTCAAACCTCGATTTCGCCTTTGCTTCGAGTACGATTATTCTGAACCTATGAGCCAAATTTAAACGTAATCGGTGCAGCAGCTTGGGTCTGCACGGACTGCGGACTACAGTCGGCAGATAAACCGTTTTTACAATCACTATCTGGACTGAGAGGTCTACAAAACCTGTAAATCCATCAAAATCTCAAAATCGAATTTTCGAGCTATCGCAACTCTTTCTATTTATGTATGTATATTAAAAATAAGATAAAATTAAAAAAAATTGGTTTAAAAAAACTGGGATAAATCTTTCTAATATTGTGTTGTAAGATTGAATTTAAATTAAATTACGGCAATTTATATTAATCAGCGATTTTGAGTCAATTTGTATTGTCTTGGGGTATACGATTAGTCTGAACATATACGCGTCTGCCCAGACAACAGAAAGAAATTGTATAAAGAGACCCGAAAAATATTCGAGAAAGTAAACATTTTAGTCGGATATGGAAGATTTACCCAAGAAAGTTATTCAGTCAGAATTCATCTCTTGGAATATTTACTATTAAACTGTGTTTAATAATTTAGCTTTTACATAAGCTGGTTCAAATTAAAGAAAAATCATAGCTGCTGTAAATAATTTACGTAAACGTTCAATAAATTTTATATTTATTATATAATTATAATTATTATATTTATAATAATTTTTTATTTGTATGGAAAATATTTTTATCTACTCACGGCAGCAAAATGTAGCATTACTTAACTGTTTTTAGGCTGGAAAGTAATCTATTTCGCTGATTTGTCATTAAAATACTAAACAATTATTCCTTTAGCATAAATAATCTAATTTTAAGAACATTTAATTTATAATAATAATAATATTCTTTATTTCCATTAATTGAAAATGTTTTTGTTTTTATTTGTTACTATGGGTGCAACATTAGTGTTGTCAGCCCATTCCTCACTAACTATATGCATTGGCAGAAATAGTTTTCTTTGAGGCTCATATATTGGGCATCTTAAAAAAAAAAAGGCCTATATTTTCTTGCTCCCCAAGATTGCAAACCAGGCAAATTTAATTTGTTTTTATTTTGTGGAGGAGGCCTCTGATTGTTAATTTTAGACCATATGGAAACCCGCTGCTATATAAAACCTCAATATGAATCGAGCTGAACTTTCATGATGGGTTGACGGTGACATGGCATTTCATTGTAGGCAACTTATAACTTTCCATGGTTCATTTGTCAACTTCATTTGTGATGAGGGGGGGGGGGACGGTCGGGTCGGATAAGAAAGTGTGACGGGTTGTAGGTTGGAACACCTGCTCTATAAGTGTGTGAGCTTGAGCCGATTTAATTAAAAAATTTCTAAATTGTATTCCATTTAAATACAAATCTATAACGATATAAGCTGTTTTCCCTGGAAAAATCTAGTTTTAGAGATATTAGCGGCCTCTCCACATACGTTCTTTCCTGCGAGCTTGAATCGTGACGGATTGAGCGAGAGTAAAATCGAGCAAGTAATCGTGTGGGAAAGATTTGGGGAAAAAAATGATTACGCGCTTTCCCAGACGAAAGCATGTCCCATGATGGCGCGACGGAAAGAACGCACGTGTAAAGAGGAATGCCGCACGCAATTCTAGGAGCGTGGAGTGGTTGTCAGACCATCAGTTTTAGGGGGCACAGTAGGGGTAAATTTAAAGAACACGGCAGGCCTGTGGGAAAGCCTTCGCCTTTACACTAAAGCCGCATCTACACATTCGCACGAGTGACGAGGCGAGGCGCGAGGCGATTGTGTAAACGACTCACTCGTCATTCGCCTCGCGACTCGTGGCGCTCGTGTCAGGAGCGGTTTCCCTGGCACGAGTCAAAGGGAGTTCCTGGAAGTCAAGGGTTGCAACGAGTAGGGAGGCGAGGCGAGCTCAGTGTTTACACACTCGCTCTTCATTTCACAACCAGTCCTTCTCTTTTTCATGTGTTTTTTTTTACTTTTTTCCTCTTTAATTGGAGAATGGAATGGACAAGTTTTTGAATTTATGGAGTACCATGGTGAACCAATTATTTGGGACCCAAAACATCCACTATATAAAAACAAGAAAAATGTCACCGATTCATGGGTTAAGACTATCGTCCAGTTTTTAATTTTTTAATATACCGATTAAAGAGTTAGTAAAAAAAGAATTCTCCAGAATTCATGTTTTCATTCATATTCTCCATACTTCATCAGAAAAAAAACAAAGCTTATTTTTTTAATAATATACGTATAATATGAAAGCACAAAAATAAAATATAGGTTAATACATCTGTAATTAATTGGTTGTATTGACCTATATTTTGTGGCAATCAAATATAATGAAGTGATATTTAGTACACAAATAAAAACACACTGTTCAGAAAATAAATAAAGATATCAAAATTATGTGAAGTTTATATAAGTATAACTAATATACAACTTTATATAAAGTTTATATATAACTAATATAAAATTTTATATAAAGTTTATATTATATAACTAATATAAAACTTTATATAAAGTTTATATAAACTAATATAAAACTTTATACAAAGTTTATATATCACTAATATAAAACTTTATACAAAGTTTATATATCACTAATATAAAACTTTATACAAAGTTTATATATAACTAATATAAAACTTTACATAATCCACCAGTGTGTTTATATTGTGTGTACTAATTGCCTTTGATTGCGTTAGTAGTTGAATTACTAGCGAGTGCCGGCGAGCCGCGAGGCGAGTAGCGAGCGCGAATGTGTAAACGGCCATTCGCATTGTGGGGACGAGTGGAAAAATTGTATCATGAGTTCCGGCGAACCACGAGGCGAGGCAAGAGCGCGAATGTGTAACCGGCCATTCGCATTGTGGGGACGAGTGGAAAAATTGTATCACGAGTTCCGGCGAACCACGAGGCGAGGCACGAGCGCGAATGTGTAAACGGCCATTCGCATTGTGGGGACGAGTGGAAAAATTGTGTCACGAGTTCCGGCGAACCACGAGGCGAGGCACGAGCGCGAATGTGTAAACGGCCATTCGCATTGTGGGGACGAGTGGAATAATTGTATCACGAGTTCCGGCGAGCCACGAGGCGAGGCACGAGCGCGAATGTGTAAATGCGGTATAAGGAGACTTACGCGTGGTATTACGTGCGCCTCTGTGCACGCGTAATCCCTCACTCCAGAGCCGCCTTTACACCTGCGCTCTTTCCCGTTTGTTGCTCTATCCTGCAGGAAAGCGCCCAAGTGTAAAGGCCGCTATTGATAAAAATAAATCTGATTTTGTTGAAAACCGAAAACAAAAAGTAAACCACCACCTGTTGAATACATTTTAAATAATATATATTAACTAAGCATCGCGTAGGTTTATCATTGAAGAAAGCTTTATGAAATAAACATTCAATATTGTTAATCATTTTGAGTTTATAGTTAAAAGAAGGATGATTGGAGTAGACGGTAGTGCCGGGTGGGACTATCACTTGACTTGGAAGGTTCTATAGAACCCTGGTGGGTTCACAGCAGCAGATCGACACGGTGTATCCGTCTGTATAGATAACAGTATATTCATGTTTTCTGGCATCTGCAACCGAGATTGAATAAGTTTAACTGAGTGGTTTCCTGACCGATTTTTATTTTCGATTTTCAAAAAAGTCAATTTTATTTCCATAGATATCTGGGAAACTTGATGTATCCAGGAAAACTTCATATATCGATAGATTCGTATTTAAATGGTCTACGTTTTAATTCAAATTTTCGGAACGTTTTGAAGATTTTTTTTCACATCGAGTTCTTGAGGTGCAGTGCACCCAAATTTATAGGTAAAATTAATTTCTCAATTTCGCCTCGGAGTATGATTTCTCTGAGCTTAAATACCAAAAAATAATAGAAATGAATAAAGAAAATCATATTTTTTAATAAATGTGAATTTATTTATAAAAAAAACACCTTAATTATCCATAAGCAAAAATACAAATATAGTTAAATACCAAATTTAATCAAAATAGGTCAAATAGGCCCAGTAGTTTAGGCTTCACAGTCTGCATACACGACAGACTAAAACATTTTTTAAAAGACTCTTTTTTGGACTCAATGGGCTTTAAAACGTGTAAATCCAACAAAATGTCAGAATGGAATCCTCGCGCCATGACAATACTTTTTCTTTATTGAGCTGAGCTCTTATACTACACTTTGCATTTGTTTGGACGCATACTCATCCTGAACGGCTGAACCGATCCGCACAAAATTCGGCACGGTCATTGTGACCAACCACAGGAAGGTATAAATCTGAAATTGTCTACATTGGTACACAGGGGTACGAGGTACGGGGTACAAAAGAATCCTCCTGAACGGCTAAACCGATCAGCACAAAATTCGGCAATGTCATAGTGACTAACCACAGAAAGGTATAAATCTGAAATGGTCCAAATTGGTACACAGGGGTACGGAGTACAGGGTACATAAGTTAAAATAGTATATGCACCTTATGATACATGTCGTTGGAAAGCTCTTTAAGTGTACAGTTATGTTCACTTTTGTCATATTTAAACAGGAAAAAAATGCTTTATTTTAATTAAAAATTAGAAATATGTATTACTATTTTTGAACTGATTTCAGCTGTTTATAAATACAAATGTTTATTGTTTAAGATTAAAATGCACGCTCAGCTCAATATTGCAAGCAGACAACTGCATTGCACACCTGGTACACACTATCTATATGAGAAAGTAAAACGGTCATAACTTGATCATAACTTGATCATGACATAATGACGGGGAATTGAAATGCCATTATATGAAAATTATTAAAATAATTAGGAAGTGTTCAACAAGTGATTATGTATATTTCCGTGTAAATAAAATATTTATTTTAGCCTTATCTCTGAAGCTAGATTTTCGTGGGGCAAACTCTTTGTATGGTTATGTAAAGACTCGTATTTAAATGTGCCACATTTTTTAATCAATCCTCGCAACTGTTTAAGAGTATTGTTGTCAGTTATTATTACTAGTTTAGCAAGCTTGCCGCCTTCATCAGCTATGATACTAGTCACGCGAGCATTCCGAACTTGCGTATTTAGCATGTACGGGCAAATATCTTATTTTCGTTCACAAATACCACAATTCAACTAAAAACTATATCTTAAACTTTAACAATACCATTGGAAAGCTTATAAGAAACAGAAGATTCTCCCGAACTCGCCACACTTCTATCAGCCTGCAATTAAGAGTAGAGGCTTCTAATCAATTTAATTAAGTAGTACATTTTTTCGAATTATCCCCCCGGTAAAAGAATATTTCGGGTATGCAGAGAGAATATTATAGGCTATTTATAGGCTTATTAGAGCATATAATTCCTTACCCTAGTAATAATCTAGGTATAGTTGATTTAAATATTTAATAAAATAAATATTATGAAAAACAAAATGATAAACTAGAATTATTATTAGTTGTCAAAAGGTAAACTTGGAGAGAATTTAAAATATTGTTTTGCCAAGATGAGATAAAGATGTATCTTCATTATTATTATCCAGGTGTGAGGTCTCCGACCGGTTACCTGAGTCTCGTAAAAATAACACGACAATTACCTGCTAAATATATACAATGGAAATAACAAATGCACGCAGTCTTGTAAACATAAACCAAATAAACCTAACAAATAATAATCTTTTGCTACAGATTATAAACTGATTAATTATGAAAATTATTTCGACAAAAGTCTTGTTACAAAAGAATTTTCTTTATTTTACAATATAAGAAATAATAAAAACCCGTCCGCCAAATCCAACAACATTTTCTCATCGTTCTGTTGTTCGGTCATTCAACTTGTTTGCGAACAACGTAACATGTTAGAAACTACTCGTCCTACTGCAATGAAATTTGGATGACAGGCCAAACTTAGCCCATTGTTGGTCACTCATAGGTTTCTACCTTCTACAGTTTTTGATAACGAACTGTGGCCGTTTGATTCCCTTCCACATGCTCTAAAACATACATTTATTTACGCACCAATCGCTACCTACGAAATCAACAATCTAGATTTTTTCTAAAAAACGGTTAATACTTCAGATGAGTTCGTAGGTTACAAGGCATAGACTATATTATATGCTGATATAACATTTCCCCATCCCGTCTTATATGACAGTTAAAATAATTAAATGGATGTCTCCAACAAACAAAAAAATAAACAGGTGAAGTGTGTGCTAGTCAGCACATAGCGAGGGTCCGTAGGCAACCCTGTATAGTTTAAGTAGTACCCTATTGATGGTGTTTTTTAAAATGCTAAAAAGGATACTTTGAACTATCCTATGGGTCTGATATTCTCAAAACACATAAACAAACTTCTGATAAAGTATTTTTTGCCACTGAACCAGACTACAACCATATAAATACATAGAAAAGACAATAGATATAAAAAAAAACGTATTTTGTCAATAAAAAATAAAATAATATTTTTTTTCGAAATTTCCAAAAAGTGGTATCTTTACTTTTGGTCGAAGAATGTTCAGGATTTTTTTCAGATTTTTTGCACTTCACATTAGCGAGATAGAGGGGGGGGGACACGTTTCACACCCACTTCAAACCTGCCTACGCTCGCCCTATTAAAGTTATATCCAAATAATTATATAGTTTTGTAATCAGCTCGACGAACCCTTTCATATGATACCCCTCACGGTGTCGAAAAAAAAAAAAAAATTTAACCCTTAAGTTTTTTTACCCTAATTTTTTTGAAAAATATTTTTTTTAAGTCGCTATATTTTTAAAATATGTGGGCAGGTACAAGACACATACATGCCAAATTTCAAAGTGATCGGACGAAAGGTGTAGCCGTGAGAGCAGGCGAGGGAACGGACGGACAGACACACGCAGGAAAATATAAGGGTCCTTGGTTTTGCCTACGGACCCTAAAAAAGGTTAGTCATGCACCATGACTTAATGAGCGAATTTTCAAAGAAATCTGCGTATTATTGGCTTATGATAATACAGGAAAATTTGGTTTAAAATTTGGGTGGGTGGAAAAAAATTGTTACGCAGGGGGACAAGTACAAAAGTCAAAATAGTATTTACCCTTCAAGATGCATGTCGTTAAAATGCTCTTTAAGAGTACAGTAATTGTTGTTATGTACACTTTTGTCATATTTTCATATAAGAAGGGGGTAAAATGGAAAAAGCACGTTGTTATGCTATTTTTGACCCAAAATTTAACCCTAAATTGTCAAAATTTGACTCCTAAATGAACTCCAAAAATTCTGGCCATCGTAGTCATCCTTTCTTTTGATATTATTGACATTTTCAAATTTGTTTGGATTTTGAAGTGCATCCTTGCATGAGATATCGTCTGGACTGACATATATACATATATATACATACATATATAAGAAAAAGTGTTAAATTTGACAGGAATCGATTAAGAATGGTCTAAAACGGATTTCGATGGAGAAAATTTTCAAAACTTCGCATTACAAATATTTTTAATTTTGATATAGCTTAATTTTCTTTGAAAATTCGCTAAAAAAACTGTAGAGTTATGAGAATATAGTAGTTGTCCCTAGCTCGATTCCCCGATGGGTCACAATGTTTTTATCGGTAATAACCAAAAGTTAATATTTTTTTCTGGCAGTTTTAATTACCCTACTATAAGGTATTTGCATGAATTATTTCAAAATTTTAGGACTTAAGTTAAGGAACTTAAGGTTTAAGTTGTTTCTTTACCCTCTATTCCTTTTCTTAAAAGTATTAAAAGCGTCATAAGTAATATAGTTTGATCTCAAATCAATAATTTAAAAGTGTCACATCTCATCTCTTGAGTTATTAAATGTTGATGTTTTATTTTTATTTCATTAAAACAATTACTAAGTGTACCATCGATATCAGAAATATAGCTTTAAAATTTACAATTTTTTTTATTAATAAATTCAGTTTTTCTACTTTTTAAAGTGGCATTACTCGAAAACAAAAAATTGAGTTGTGTCACTTCTTAAGTGGAGGAGCCAATACGCTATCTTATTCCACATGTGAAGGTAAACAAATAAATCCAATTTAGGTGCAAGGCCTCAATAAACTAAAAAATCGGTCCGAGACAACTCAGACAAACTTTCTCATATACGAGTTCATAATTACTTAGCCCAGTGTTTTCCATTTATTTATTTTTGTATTTACATTTAATTATTACTGAACATTTCATCAAAATTTACCATAAAAATAACTTCTCCTTGGCGGGGAATCGAACCCGGGCTCTCCTTGTCCTTGTTGAACTAGATTTTTCCCAAGAAAACGGGTTATATCGTAACATTCGTATTTAAATAGACTATATTATAGAATTTTTTAATTAAAATCGTCGGAACCGTTTTCGAGAAATAATTTTTTTTCACGTTTTTTCAGAGTTTTTGGGGGGTAGGGCCCCCAAATTTGGAGCTAAAATTCATTTCTCGATTTCGCCTCGGGGTATGATTCTTCTGTATGCCAAATTTCGTCAAAATCGGCCCAGTAGTTTAGGCTCCAGGCGTCTGCACAGACGACAGACGACAGACGACAGACAGAGATTTTTTAAAAACCACTTTTTTGGACTCAAAACGTGTAAATCCATCAAAATCTCAAAATCGAATTTTCGCGCCATCACAATACTTTCTCTTTACATGAGAAAGTAAAAACAAATCGGACGCAGGCGTCCCGGAACTTTCCCTTACCAAACATAAACCTAAATGACAACAGATTTCTTTATTATGTGAATGATACTTTTGTTTGTCCGTTAAAAGTTAAGTCCGGTATAATGATGTCTGTAATAGTGGGGTATTTAAAAATGTTAACAAACACATCCATATAAAAATCAAAAGGCGATATTTTCAAATAACGGTAGATAATAAGATAAAATATAGAGGACTTATTTATCGTATAGAAAGGTATCATTGGTGCGAATTTTTACTCATAATGTGAAATAGTTTTTCAAACTTGAAACATTTTCAAAGTTCAAAAGTCGATATTTTCAAAATAGCGGCCAAAACGAAATTCACTATTTCGAAGACAAAACTACTTACACTCTTACATTGTTATTAAAATGTACTACATTTTATTAATCAATCCTCGCAACTGTTTTTGAGATTTGTTTTGTCAGTTTCAAATACTATTATAGGAATATTGTCGCCTTCATCAGCTATGATACTGCTCACGCGTTGCATTCCGAACTTGCGTATTTAGCATGTACGGGGAAATTATAACTATTACCCATATTAACGTATCAAAAATACTTTCCAGACCCCAAGTGTAGAATTAGGGCATTTCCTACTAGAGCCAGAAACAGAAAAGAACAAGTTGAAAAACCGAAACTTTCATTAAAATCTAATCTAGTCGAAAACTTTTAAGTCATCGCAAACCATTTATTTGAGTATGTTAGAGAAATTCTAAATAGTAATCAGACAAGGAACAGAGCAGCTCATTGCAAGTGCCGCTAAGTTCGCCAACTTAATCATATACATGATCATGGGAGACCGTCATCACGGTCATGTTGGTAAGTTTCTTACCTACGAATGACATCTTGAAATGGGTCTGTAAAATGTACTCTACAAACTTACCCTCAGGTATTTAACCGAGATCATACATCACTTAATCCACATTTTACTTTCATTTGTAAAAATAATATCAAGCTTATAATACTTATTTCTTATATCTGTATACTCACTCGTATAGAAATAAATATTATGCATACTTTTATTCTTATAAGTTTATTTAGAAATAAAAATGTTTTATTTAGTTTGTGTGTTGAAGAAGTTGAGAGTTGTCTTGCAGTGCACTCTAGTAGAGGGTTGGTAAACTAAACACCACGTGAGTTTCCCCTCAGACCGACCATTAAAATACAATGCGCTACATAATATATTATTTTCATATTTACACTTACTTTACTCATACTTTGTTTTCAGGGTTTCGTAGGTCAACCTCGAAACTCTCATGCCGAGAGTGATGTGTCCGTCGCACTTCCATTCATATCTTCCGATCAGGCCCCAATTTATAAATGGGCTGACTGTGGTATAGCCCAGGGCGCTAGATTTTGGGGGGCGTAAAATTTTACTAGACAACTTTTTTACAAACAATAAATAAATAAAAAATGTGTTATGTATAATATTGTGTCTCCCTACTGCCTTACTGTAATGTTATCCACTCTGAAGGCAAATGTCACTCATTGGCCTTACATCCAATGCCAATGATGGCCTTATAGTAAATAATGTACGTAGGTATACAATACTTAATAATATTTTCTATTTAGTAATGTATTATATTTATTCAAATAAATATTATAAATATTCATAATATTTATTTCTAATCTTCACTGTGTTCAGAATGCGGTGTAGAGGAGGTTCTTGAGTATATTATGATCCAACAGAAACTTCATAGTAATAAAATCAATCAACAATCTTTCACATATAAATCACTATTGCACATTAAAAAAGAATCCATGTACCAGTTAATCAATACATGCGTATAAGCCATTAATATAAAAATTTACAAATATGAGAAGTAAATAAAAGAAAATAAATATAATACATTACTAAATAGAAAATATTATTAAGTATTGTATACCTACGTACATTATTTACTATAAGGCCATCATTGGCATTGGATGTAAGGCCAATGAGTGACATTTGCCTTCAGAGTGGATAACATTACAGTAAGGCAGTAGGGAGACACAATATTATACATAACACATTTTTTATTTATTTATTGTTTGTAAAAAAGTTGTCTAGTAAAATTTTACGCCCCCCAAAATCTAGCGCCCTGGGCTATACCACAGTCAGCCCATTTATAAATTGGGGCCTGATCGGAAGATATGAATGGAAGTGCGACGGACACATCACTCTCGGCATGAGAGTTTCGAGGTTGACCTACGAAACCCTGAAAACAAAGTATGAGTAAAGTAAGTGTAAATATGAAAATAATATATTATGTAGCGCATTGTATTTTAATGGTCGGTCTGAGGGGAAACTCACGTGGTGTTTAGTTTACCAACCCTCTACTAGAGTGCACTGCAAGACAACTCTCAACTTCTTCAACACACAAACTAAATAAAACATTTTTATTTCTAAATAAACTTATAAGAATAAAAGTATGCATAATATTTATTTCTATACGAGTGAGTATACAGATATAAGAAATAAGTATTATAAGCTTGATATTATTTTTACAAATGAAAGTAAAATGTGGATTAAGTGATGTATGATCTCGGTTAAATACCTGAGGGTAAGTTTGTAGAGTACATTTTACAGACCCATTTCAAGATGTCATTCGTAGGTAAGAAACTTACCAACATGACCGTGATGACGGCCTCCCATGATCATGTATATGATTAAGTTGGCGAACTTAGCGGCACTTGCAATGAGCTGCTCTGTTCCTTGTCTGATTACTATTTAGAATTTCTCTAACATACTCAAATAAATGGTTTGCAATGACTTAAAAGTTTTCGACTAGATTAGATTTTAATGAAAGTTTCGGTTTTTCAACTTGTTCTTTTCTGTTTCTGGCTCTAGTAGGAAATGCCCTAATTCTACACTTGGGGTCTGGAAAGTATTTTTGATACGTTAATATGGGTAATAGTTATAATTTCCCCGTACATGCTAAATACGCAAGTTCGGAATGCAACGCGTGAGCAGTATCATAGCTGATGAAGGTGACAATATTCCTATAATAGTATTTGAAACTGACAAAACAAATCTCAAAAACAGTTGCGAGGATTGATTAATAAAATGTAGTACATTTTAATAACAATGTAAGAGTGTAAGTAGTTTTGTCTTCGAAATAGTGAATTTCGTTTTGGCCGCTATTTTGAAAATATCGACTTTTGAACTTTGAAAATTTTACACTGACTATTTCATTTCTGAACTATTTCACATTATGAGTAAAAATTCGACCAATGATACCTTTCTATAAGATAAATAAGTCCTCTATATTTTATCTTATTATCTACCGTTGTTTGAAAATATCGCCTTTTGATTTTTATATGGATGTGTTTGTTAACATTTTTAAATACCCCACTATTACAGACATCATTATACCGGACTTAACTTTTAACGGACAAACAAAAGTATAATTCACATAATAATGAAATCTGTTGTCATTTAGGTTTATGTTCGTTAAGGGAAAGTTCCGGGACGCCTGCGTTCGATTTGTTTTTTAGATTATTGAGGCCTTCCACCTAAATTGGATTTATTTTTTTACCTTCACATGTGGTGGGTTGGGTAAATAAAAAAGTTATACATATACACAATAAGATAGCGTATTGGCTCCTCCACTTAAGAAGTGACACAACACAATTTTTTGTTTTCGAGTAATGCCACTTTAAAAAGTAGAAAAACTGAATTTATTAATAAAAAAAATGTAAATTTTAAAGCTATATTTCTAATATCGATGGTCGATGGTACTCTTAGTAATTGTTTTAATGAAATAAAAATAAAACATCAACATTTAATAACTCAAGATATGAGATGTGACACTTTTAAATTATTGATTTGAGATCAAACTATACTACTTATGAAGCTTTTAATATTCTTTTATAAAAGGGAACAGAGGGTAAATAAACAACTTTTCGGAGGTCGCCCCGTATTATGAAAATTTAGAGGGATGTACTTGGATCCAAGTACTTTTTAGGGTTTCGTAGGTTATTAGGCAAATACGTTATTATATCCTAAAATAACATTTTAGTATTTCCCCATCCCTATATATAAAAAAAAAAAATAATAATAAAATTTAAGTGGATGGCCCAAAATACAAACAAACAAAAATAAAAAGTTTAGAGAAGGAGAGTAAAGTTGATGTCCCTGGTTCGATTCCCCGGGGGTTTACAATGTTTTTTATCAGTAATAACACAATGTTAAATAATTTCCTTCTGGTAATTTTCATCATCCTACCATAAGGTATTTGCATTAATTATTTCAAAATTTTAGGACTAGCCGTTATAGGGTGGTTGGGGGGGGGGATTTTTATGGGTTTTGATGCTAAAAACGCAATGTCGGAGGTAAAAAGCACAATACGAGTAGGCATAAAATTTTATATATATTACTAATCTGCTTTTCAGTAGCTTTGATATCCCATTCATAAAATAATAAAATGTCAGCGCATGTGCGCTCTCAAAATTTGTAATTCATAAAAATTGGGAATTCCCCCCGTTATTTTCATCGCCCCAACATAAGATATTTCCATGATTCATTTCATAATTTTAGGACTAGCCGTGATACGGTTGGGGAAGGGTCATTTTTGGGGTGAAATTTTGGTGCTAAAACCGCAATATTGGCAGTAAAAAACACAATAGTCATAAAATGTATGGTAGTCGGTTGTCTCTTCAGTAGCGTTCATTTGATACTCACCTCGAAAATTAAAAATTTTGAGCTTGAAAAATGCTTCTTTATAGTAAAATATTAAAACAAACAGGTCCGACGTATAGTTCCTTATACGCCGCATCACTAGTTGTATTATTAATTGAGCGTAGGACAATTTCGCCTTAACATTTGATGTCTACTAAACCCGCGTTTCACAAACGTATTGTAGGTTTAGCTGCTTAGCTACTTGTTTAATTAATTATGAGAAATATTTGACCGATTATCAAATCTAGAAGTTATGTAAAGTGGGCAATCTCTTAATCCTGTAATAATGTACAGTATGTATAATGTTGAGTATGAATCATCTGTACAGTGTACATAATATAAACAAGTGACGGTAGGAAACAACATACATACAATTGGAATTGGTATAGTTCGACCCTGAGTACGAAATTAGTTATTAGATTAAAAATCAAGTTGATGGTAGTTTGTCAGTCAATAGGGGATCTCTTTGATTTGGAGTAATATTAAAATAACTAATCTATTAAGTTACAAACTAGCATCAACTTGATTTTTACATAACATTTTTAGAGGTGTCTTCAGGACATTTGATCAAACCTTTGTCAAAGAATTTAAACAGCGTTTTATTACCCCTGAAGACACCTCTAAACAAATGTTATATAAAACATAAAGGGGACAGTAGAAAAGAGAATGGAAAAAAGAAAAATGAATTGATTTTTACTTGACTGCTTCTGTTCCCAACCGTCTGCGCCCACATTTAATATTGAATAAAATAAATGTGACCCCACTGGGAACCGAAACAGGACCGAACAAGCACAGTTTCAATGCAAGACCATTATAACCTGATCTAACGATTGGTTTTATAATAAGAAGCGAAGGTGGCATCACTTGATGAGTAGTGAGCAGGGTTTATTAGCTTCTCCACCCTCGTCCTTGCTTTCAAACAGACAGCCAGTCATTAAATAGAAAACTTTCCTTTTTAAAATATGACTTTTCCGTCAAATTTGTTCAACTAATTTGTAAAGATAAAAACAAAACGATGTTTTTATTGTTATACAATATTGTAAATATAAATCAAATTAAGATAATAAAAGAATTTGAAAATTTAGGCAAATCTACCAGATAGCCAAGATCAAATTGAATCGAATTATTATAAACAGATAAAGAAGTAGACCAGGGTAATCTGTTATAATATGAATATAATGCATCAGTTAGTGAGTAGTGGTAAAGTGAAGCAGCGGCAATACACAGTGGCGTCGCCAAGGGGTGCGCTCAGCACCAAGTGACACAAGTTCTGGCGGCGCCACTGGGAATACATCCCAGATTTTATCATTCTCATATTAAATTTCTCAATAGAGGAGAGAGATAAAATCATTATTATTTTTAAAAAATTTTTGTGTATCTTAAATTGTCATTTTATCTTTCTATTCATATTTGAACCTGATAAGAATATCCAAGTAACTGAGAAAAATATTGATAAGACATCAATTAATTTAACTGATTAGATACACTGACTGTTTAGATATGACTTGACATCCACTAGTAATTATTTGCACTGCAGCAGTAAAAAAATTATTGAATTAATAATTGATACGGGGCATTGCATTATATTTTTTAAAAAATAGGACGACAAGCAAATTAATTATTTCCTACGCACTTTGAACTCAATAAAATATTAAAATGGTTAACATTTATGTGCTAAAAGATAATGTTAAGAAATAAGGAAAGCTGAGAGCTAAACAAAAAAAAGAGTTTCGTTGGTATTGTCAACATGAAATTAGTTAGTATAAGGGGGGGGGGGGGGGGGCAAACAAACTTTGACGTACAATAAATTTGAAAATGGCATACATAATCTACATGTAATCTACTCTTCAGTACCTTTTATTTGATACCCCACTTAACATTTTAAACAAAATATATTTTTTTCATGAAGAAATGAATAATCCGCCATTTTGGATTTGAACAGCTGATAATTTTGAGTTCGCTATATTTTTCCTGTGTGCGCGTGGAAACGATCTTTAATACTGGAAAGTTTCATGTTTTTATCTCTTTTGATTCAAATGTTATTGGAACGGTACAGAGTGACAGACAGACAGACACTGTAACGAAACTGTAAGGTTTATTTTGTTGGTTTTACCTAAGAAACCCTAAAAATCGGTTCGAGACAACTCAGACAAACTTTCTCATATACGATTTCATAATAACTTAGCCCAGTGTTTTCCGTTTATTAGTTTTCGTAGATACATTTAATTATTACTGAACATTTTATCAAAACTTATCATAAAAATAACTTCTCGGCGGGGAATGGAACACAGCCTCTCTCTGCCCGCGTTGAAAGCAATTTTCTCAGGAACTAGTAAAAAGGAGCTAGTTGGAGTTAGAACTATGTTAGCCGGTGATCTGGTGATCAGGCACCACTGTAGAGTTGAGCATGTCCTGGTGTATTCCGGTGCTGTGGAGAAGTATATTGTACCCGTGTTAGCCCGCTGAGAGTTTTGATTGGATGTAGAACTCTGTGTAAGAGGACTATGATGAGAGGTATTCTTAGTAGATTTATTTTTAGTGCCATCAGTATTTCCGGGTAAACTACTATGCGGGTGAGTTGATAGAGCTGGCTGTGGCTAAGATAGTATTTCTTTTAACTCCTTTGTGATGTGTTTCCCAAGCAATGGTTTCAGAACATCCGTCGCAACCAGTTTCAGGGCATATGAGCTCAAAGTTATCAGACAGAGTCAAGTTCCGCCCGTCAACCATAATTCTATCATTTCTAATTACTATTTTTATTTGAGGAGTAAGAGTTTTTATGGTGACGGAGTTTACCTTGTTTTATACGCATGGTTTTTTGGAAAATCACGTACTATGGAGTAAGGAGTGTCCTCTAACTTGAATAAGTTACGGAGGATTAACTAAATATCACTGTCATTAGCAATGTGTGCTTTTATTAGTCTGATGCATTACCCGGTCCACCCGGAGGACCAACATTATTCTAATATAATCAGTCAGAGATTCAAAGAAAATCCCAGCAGAATTGTGTTAAGAGACTTATGGTTTACTTTACGGACTCACGGAGAGTCACCGATCACGGAGAGTCACCGATCACGGATTACGAACTTTGCCGACTACACAAATATCCTTGAAGGAGACCGAAAAATTAGCTCATACACGAAATTCTAGCTTGATGTCAGTAATTTCTTATGCACGCTATTTCCTATGATTAGATCTATTTCGCTGGTTTGAATTTCATTACTGTAAATCCCGGATAAATAAATAAATAAGATTAACGCCAGCGTATTCTAGTGCATGTGTAGTAACGCACTGTCACTAACACTCAGATTTCAGAAGATGAAATCGCTTCGGGCATTTACAATTAAAATTTTAAATACAAGAAAAAAAAGAAATATTGTCGATTAATTCTCGTATGTGTTTCACGTGCATGTGCCACGTGATTAGAATTAATAAACTCGACATTATCGATTCCACAAACAATGTTGTGACTCTCCAACAGCTTCTAGTGCTCTTGAAAATCTTCAAATAGACACGAGAACAATAGCATTCATTATTTTTAAAAAAATATTTCAAAGAACAAAAATAAGTTATTATTTTATAAGAGAAGAAATCGCTGTAAATGAATGTTAAAAGGTGTTTAATATACGAGCCATATAATTTTTGATAATAATTATTTGATATGAGTAATAACTGAGTTAAATATTTTGACCAGATGCCTGTTGAATCATATGTAATGTTGATAATATAATTGTTATTGTTATATAATTATATAATGTGAAAAAAAAAATAGTTCCGAATTTATTTACTTTACATAAATGACAACCATCTAGAGAGCTGATCTTAAACCTATAAAAGGCCAAATCGATATATTTGAAATAATATATGTAATCGATATATTTCCTGTTTTGCTGTCATTCAATGTTTATCTCTTATTTATAAAAATCCCAAATTTGAAACCCGTCAAAATGAAGATTGTAAATATGGGACATGGCAAAACAAATTAAATAACTTTCGGGTTTTTTCCGAACTAACTTTTCATTTCATACAGCAAAATTTGCTGAAAACTAATTAAATTCTGCTGAAAGATGGCTAAAAGTATTAAAATAATGCATGTAATCATTTTCTGAGCTATGCTAAAAGTTTCAAATGTCTAGCTATTCGGGAAGTTAGTTAGAAGTCGATTGCCAGATTTGTACCGGACAAACATACAAACAAACAAACAACTGTCTAGTGGTGAGGAGTCCAGAGATAGGGAAACTCGGAACGGGATCAGGACCAGGCTGTAGGAAACGGGTCGTCTAATCGCAGCTTAAACAAGGTCGAAAAGCAGTGTCGCCAACCTGATTTCAACTATTTCATCTCATTAGCCATCCGTTCTCAACAATTTATAAAAATAATTAAGTTGGCAGTCCTTCTTTTTCTCCCTGGTTTTACTTTTTCTCCCTACATTTGAGTTGAGGGAAGAAAAGACTTACTTTAGTCCCTCTAAATAATCCAAAATCGTAACTTTTTCTCCCTACTGGAAATCAAATATTTTTTATATATTTTTAGGGTTTCGTTGGTCCTCTGCGACACCCTTATGCCGAAGGTGAGTGTGCCAAACATTTTATTTTTTTGAAATTTTGAGAGGAGTATCAAATGAAAGCTACTTCATTATCTCCCTTGGCTGCGCCTCGGGAGCTATAATGAGCGTTATTCCCTTGGCTGCGCCTCGGGAATTAAAAAGTCTAAAGCAGATTTAGGGACTTTTTCGCTGAGGGAATAATGGCTTACTTTACTCCCTAGGTGTATAAATAACTATTACCTTGTTGTTAATACCAATAAAAATATTGTGACCCACCGGAGGTCATGATATTAATTTAAAGACTCTTGCTTTTGTATTTTGTAGGACTTAAGTTATAGTCGACTCTAGGTCTTATTGTTCCAAAAATAAACTATTTCCAGCTCTGATCGTACCAAATTTAAAGTCTTTAACTCTTTTCGTCCATAATTTAGGATCTCTAGCTTTTATAGGGTATAATTGAATGGCTGTGACTCATGTGTGGTAGTGTGGTGGCTAATTCGAAGGCTTTATTTCTTATCCTTCCAAATTTTCAATCTTAATTTATTACATTAGCTAAATAACACCATTAGCTGATATCGTGTGAAAATTTAAAGTCTCTTGTTGTTATCGTTTCCTAATTAATAATGTTCATCTCTTATCGTTCCAAATTTAAATCTTCAAGCAGTTTGATTGTTCATCTCAGCTTTGGACGGAAATCTATCCGGAAAAAACCACTCAAATATGAACAGCAGAAGCAGAATTGAACAAGGTAGTTAGTGCGCCCCCAGACCTCATCAACACAATGAAATAAAATATATATTACATCAAGATGCGCATTAGTTGAAGAGGGGTCAGAGCGACCGAGGTCCAAGGTCAACACTTTCTTATCTCTCCTCACTGATAACAAGTTAATTAATCAAATATTTTTTTTAAAAAATTGTATCAAAAATTATTTTCTTATGTAAAATTGTAATATATCGTAATTTTAACATCAAAAATTATAATAAATTGTGTGGCACATTGCGTGGCACTTAGCTTCCTCCCGTCCTATCAGGTACTTAAACCATTTCTTGATTTTAACACCCAATTATTGTTTAATTTATTTAACTATTTTTCATTCTTTACTCTCTAATATACGTATATACAGGGTGGTCCAAAAGTCTCCCCCCCCCCCCCTCTTAACTTTTAAACGGTTTGAGATAAATTAATGAAACTTGGGGGGATCTCTACCATGCAAAGGGAAGTTTGTTTTCATGCAATCGCCCACTAGGGGCAACCACCCACATTGCCCCCAGGCCACCCAACTTCAAAATTTCAAATGGGAGTGTATATTTTTGATAGCATATTTGGATTTTACGGTGAAAAATAATAAACTTTTACTTCAAACTTTTTTTTCTATTTCCAATAATTTGCCCCTTATAGGGGGGCAAAGATAGCAAAATAACCCTTCTTATAATACGTTGTAAAATCTAAACGGTTAGAGATAAATTAATGAAATTTAGGGGATCCGTACCATATAAAGAGAAGTTTGTTTTCATGCAATCGTCCAGTAGGGGCAACCACCCATTTTGCCCCCAGGCCACCTAACTTCAAAATTTTAACCTAGAGTGTATATTTTTGATAGCAGATTTAGATTCTACGGCAAGAAATAAAAATATTTTACTTCTAACTTTTTTTTCTATCTCCAATATTTTGCCCCCTGTAGGGGGGCAAAGTGGTAAAAATGGTAAATTTCAGCGCCTGGGGGCAAAATGGTGGTTGCCCCTAGTACGCGAGTGGTTGAATGCACACTTCCCTTTACATTGTACAGATCCCCTAAGTTTTATTACTTTATTTCTAACCGTTTAGATTTTATAACGAACTAAGTGTTATTTTTTTACTATTTGGGAAGGGTATTTTGCTATCTTTGCCCCCCTGTAGGGGACAAAATATTGGAGATAGAAAAAATAGTTTCAAGTAAAAGTTTATTATTTTTCACCGTAGAATCCAAATATGCTATCAAAAATATACATTCAAATTTGAAATTTTGAAGTTGAGTGGCCTAAGGGCAAATTGGGTGGTTGCCCCTAGTGGGCGATTGCATGAAAACAAACTTCCCTTTGCATGGTAGAGATCCCCCAAGTTTCATTAATTTATCTCAAACCGTTCAAAAGTTAAGAGGGGGTGGGGGACTTTTGGACCACCCTGTATATAGAGAAAGAATTGTGTTGGCGCATAAATTATAATGGATTCTCAATTTTGAGAATTTGATGGATGTCGACGATTTAAGTGAGACCTTTTTAAATGGTTTTTAAAAAATGTTGGTTGTCTGTCGCCTGTGAAGACAAGTGTAGGCTAAACTGTACTAGGCCGATTTTGATTAAATTTGCTACATATATGTTCAGAGAAATCATAACCTGGATTCATCTCCATAATTTTAGATAGATGGAAAAAATAAAAATTATTTCTCGTCGGATCGTAAAAATGTTAGAATGTTGACAAGCAGACCGACAGACTCGATACCAATATTGTATATTGAGAAAAAAGTTAATAATGAATTAATAGTTAAAGCAGATGGTTGAAGAGACGAAAAAGAACTGTCCTCTCAGACTCCGTCGGTATATTACTCCAATTAAATATTATAATAAAAAATATAAATCATTAACACATAAAAACTTCTGCTTGTATCAGGTTGAAATTTTACATTCCTGTTTCAATTGTACTACAGGTGATGTATACAAAGTTTCATTTAAATCGTTACGTTAGAACGTAAGATATCGGTAAAAACGTTGTTTTCTTTATTTTAATCGTTTAGGTCCGCTTTAATAAATTTAGCGATCTTTATCACTTCATAGCAGTTTCGGTGTTCATTTACTAAAAAAAAATTATTTAAAAAATTTGTTTGTCTCATTAAATAGATAAAGTTAGAATTTTTTCCCGTCCTAAAATTCCAATTTTAAATTTGAAGCTTACGTTTACGCTTGGGCGAATAACGTTGTCGAACGAACTCAGCCTACGCATTAATAAAATGAACTTGTGTACCAAATTTCAACTAACTCGGTCATCTTTTACTCAAGTTATCGTCATCGGTAGATTTCGTGACGCTTGGTTGCGTGACGGTTATTTTGTGACGGGGACTTCGGTAGTTTTTTTCGGATTCACTGCCGGGCTCCAGAACGTGCCATAAGGATCTTCGTTCCAATAAATGGAAAACACTGGAAGTATTATACACTGGTTTATGAGGAACTTTACTACCAGTTGTGTCACACGCATTATTTTCATTTAAAATATAGAAACAATGGCGCTTAGTCTTAGTTGGAGTCAAATTAAAACACATGATTACATCGCAGCTGAAAATTAAACCAATTACTGTTAAGAGTTCAAGACTGGCTTAGAGATGTTGAACGAGTGCAAGTGAGTGACTCTAGGCCTATCAATGAGTGAACTGAACGACGAGTGACTCGGTGTGGGGGAGGAAGGTCGTTCCGTGGTTCGGCTCATTTGTTTGTAGGAGTGGGTCTCATAGCGACCCGAGTCTATATCGAGTCAGTCCCCCCGTCTCCAGTACCGCGCTGCACGCCTTACTCTACACGGTAAATATTTCGGCCCACGAACCGAGTGTTTCACATTAACACGTAATTTACCCAAAGAAAAAGAAATATATTTTAACATGCCAGAAAATAGGTAAGCAAATTTAAATTCGTAGAAAAATTGTAATGATAAAAAATAAATATTTTATTAAAATATTAAATGGTGGACATTAGAAGTAAGTGTTTTCTGTACAGTTACTCCTCATAGAAGAGAAAGGTAAACACACAAGTATCCGGAAAAAGTGTCATCGAGTATTCAAATTCAAATAAAGGCCAGAAGATTGCCGCACGGAGAAATACCCCTCAAATAAAAATATCAACTTACAAAGAGGATAACTTATATTTGATTATATACTTGCATATTATGACTAATTAAATTATACTTACACATGACTGATTAAATGCAAGTAATACATAAACAAAACTTTTTTTATGGAATATGATAAAATTACCGAATCTACATTTAGTCTTTGTTAATGATAATTAAATACATAAATATTTTTTGTTTATTTGCAGTCGGATGCAAGTAAAGCTTTCTTTTACTTGTGTACTATATTTAGTCAGGTACTTCTTTAGATTGTTACTCACCTGTTTTTTTTAGAATATAAATGACTTTGACTAAATAACTATTAAGACAAGGGTATGTTTAAGTCCAATGTACTTTGGGATAATATCACACTTCATTTTTATAAGGGGAGTAACAGTCTAAAGAAGAACATTCCATACATCTTCTTTAGATTGTTACTCCACTCTGGTTATTTTTTATTAGGGGAGTAACAATCTAAAGAAGTGCCTTTAGTCAGTTAGAAGTAAAATGTAGTTTTACTTGTGAGTGTTGATTGATATAAAACTAAAACTCGAGTTTTTATTTGTTTGTATTCAATATCATATGAGACTAAAATTTAATTAAGTTGGTACTGTTGTTCCGTTTAATTTATAAAATTAATTGTATCTAAATCGAGATCGGTAATGAAACTTTCTCGTAATTAAAAAAAAAGTCATTGAATATAAAATCGATTTGTTATCAGAATTTAAACAAAAGTAAAAATGAATCAATTTTGATGAATAATTCAATTGTTAGGTGCGATGAAGACCAAGACATTTAGTGGAACCTACTCTGTATTAAGGCATCAGTAAGTTATATTACTGTTTTGCCCGCCGTGTCTGGAGGAGTTTGATGCGGGTATACTGAGATGGTCCAGACTCTATATGAGGCTGGAGTGAGTCAGTACAGCTAGAACATGTGTGCTTGCCGCTAGGCTATATCTCCTTCAAGTGGTTCCACTCACAACCATTCTATTATTAACCCTACATCTTCCATACTCAAAGCAAATGCAACAGCAAATAAGTTTGTCCATGTAATGCGGCATTTTAATTAACATTTCAATTAGCTTCAAATGCGGCATTTGTGTGGCATTATATATTAACTCCGTGTGCTCTTCTAAATAAATATATAGCTATCATTTATATAACCGAGTAGTACCCCGACAGTGACAAACACGCTCCTCCAAATTATCCGTTATTGATAAGCTAATTCAAATGCAACCACATTTATTCCGATTAAAATAAATGTTTGTTTTGATTTATCGGTTTTCAAATAGATATAATAACTTATCTAAATAATTTTACTTAAATTTACATTTTTCCAACTATAAAATTAGGGCTAAACTATAAATAACGGCTCGAATTCATTAAAAAGAGATGATTGATAACAAAATGCAAACTAAAGAGTGTTCAAATCTATCATCCCTTTAGTTTGTCTTATATAATTTATCAGCAGCCTTGTTAATCTAATTGTAGTAATTTATCGGTCTTATTATTCTTATAATGCTGATACGCTTGTAAGAATCAACTCAAATTAAAGAAAATTCATTATAGAAATTATTTTAGGAGATATTATATTTAGAAGCTCTCGGACATTAGATAATGTTATCGCATCAGTTGAACTTGATTGAGTTGCGTGCGACCGTCAGATTGCAGTTCAAGTCGATCAGCTGGCTGAGAACTTCCTCCTCTGGTACACGTTGAGTTCGAACTCGGACATGGTGTACTTCTGTTCGAGATAGTTGAAATGCATGGTCGACACGAAGTTGGTGAACAGAGACATGACGGAGATGCAGATCTCTCTGTCCGGCAGACACTGACCGAACGGCTGCAGCAGTTCCGGATTCAGGCGGACAGACTCCCTGTAGTCGCGGAACGAAATCTTACCGTCCCTGTCCAGATCCAGTTTACGGATCAGCATGTCCGACAGATCCTAGAACAAAATGCAACCATTAAATAAAGTTTGTCCGTTACAGAATCAGCGTGTAATGAACAATAAATATTCAATGTTGATAGTGTATATCGTGTACAAGCTGAAATGCCGGATGTTGGCTGGGGGCTGGGGGTGGTTTATGGGGGACGGAGAGCTCAGATAAAACTGCAGACAAACCCACAGACACTCTTCATTATGCAGCAGGCTTGTCGAAATTGAACAGATGTACAATTTTGTTGCTACGGCGTCGTTTCTCCGTCGACTATACCTTAGTTTTACTTAAATTTTACATAGTGTAATTTTTGTTAATTTGTCACAAATTAGTTTACTGTTTCCATACATATAGTGCAGATAGAATAATCAAATTAGCACGTTTAAGGACATTAGATGTGCCAATATGCCTGCCAAATTTCATGTAGACAGTTCCCTCCCTCTTATTTTGAAGATCAAGTGTGCCAAATTTCATCAAGCTCGAAATAAAATTGTAGACTGATATCAAGTGGAAACCAAGTGAAACTCTTTATTAGATTGTATATTAAATATACAATCTATACAGGGATATTGTATATCCCTGTATAGATTGTATATTTGTATATCCCTGTTATCTCATTGATGCAATGGAAGCAGTGTATTCTAGGTTCATCAACAATTTATTTCTATTTAACAAATAATAACTTTATTATTGCTATAATGATCAAATTAACGTGATTACTCAAAAGCAATTTTTTTTACCAAAAACAATTCAATGATCATAATAATAATAATGAAACCTACTTTTATTACATCTTATTTTATTTAATAGCAATGAAACAGAATGCTGTGAAGTGAATATTTCTCAAGTCATTTAGTCAAGTATAAAATGATATTATTATCGTACTGAATGAAATAATAATCTGGTACAAATACTACATCGACAATTATAAGGAAGGAAATTTACATTTGTCAACTTGTATTTACTCAATTTAGCTAGTTTTAATGTAATTTATTATTTCCCGGCTATTCCGTTTCATTATTTTTAGAGATGTAATTTGTACGTAAGAGGAATACTTATGTGTTTGGTATACGTGTAGTTATATATTATAAGAGTGTAAGAGTGTATTATTAGAATAGCCAAGCTTGTTGAAGGTAACTTTTGACGAGTAATTTTATTGTGACAAATTTTCACAGGCAATTCAGTTTCATTTTCTTTTTTAACTTTTCAAAACAAACAGAAAAATATAAAATGATACGTGCGTGTCAACATACTTCGATAGACAGTACATATGTCCAATGAATAACTCAGTCATACCATTATATAAACACTGCACTGTATACATTTCTAAACCGGAAAGTGCCTCAAAATCAATTACATATTATATTTTTTTACTTTCTCATACAAGTTATAGAGAAAGAATTGTGATGGCATATAAATTCCATTTTGATTGATTTACACGTTTTGAAGTCTCCGAAACCAAAAAAGTGTTTTTTGAAAAATGTGCAAACAAAACTACTGCGCCGATTCCCATGGAATTTGTCGGCATACAGGTTCGGAAACATCGCCCCGAGGCGAATCCATAAATCAATTATAGCTCTAAAATCAGGGGTGCTACCACGACAAACTATTTTTCGAAATCGGTTCTGGCTATTTTGATTTAAAAATTCTAAAATGTAATCATAGAAACGAATCTAGCTATATGATAAGTAGTTTTCCCGGGAAAAATCTAGTTCCTGAGAAAATAACTTCAAACGGAAAAGAAGAAAGGTTGTGTTCGATTCCCACCGTGGAGGAATTATTAGTATGGTAAAATGGTCTATAATAATTAAAGTTAACCACGATAAAGCGAGTAAGCAATAGAAACACTGGACCAAGTAATGACGTACCTCGTACGTTAGTACGAGGTGTTTCAAACAGATGTTTGTTATCACAACAAAGCGTTTGATATCGTTTGATCGTTTGATATCGTTATTCATAATATTATTATTAAATGATGGAATATTTGCGTACGGCAGCGGTGTCCTCGGCGTCCTGTTTCTTGGCTAGTATGGTTTGCTTGAGTAATTTAACCATTTCACTTCGTGTGATGTAGCCCATGTTCAGATTGTCGTAAACCTGCATCAAATTAAATGTAAATAACAACTATTAATAAATATTCTATTTTAAAAATACATAATAGTACATTACGCGTCTAGTGTGGAAAGTAGCATTTTGCATGCGAGGGTTGAGTTTGCACCCGAGCTACAGCGAGGGTAGTAAAACCACACGAACAAAGCACAATGCAGTTTTCGCACGAGTTGCGTACCGTACTTTTTTAACGATAGTAGATTTTAATAATAATTACAGAAAAAGGCACTTTTATAGAAAAGGGCCCCCCACTTTTTTTTAAATCTAATATACTTTTGGACATCCGAACACACACTTTTCTTATGTAAAAAGTGTGATATTCCTTTGTCCCACAGCATATTACACTGAATATCTTTGTCTTAATAGGTTGTTAGACTAAGGGATATAAAATCTTCTGTATATTTCCTATACAATAAGGGGGCCATTTTTCCATAAGAGTACCGAAAAAAATATGTAATTAACTTCCTGTATGTAAGTTCTAATTTCTCTTTTGATAAAGATGACATTAATTCATTAGTTGTATTTTGTGCGGAAGAAAGAGGAATTATGAAACGCGCATGCACAATGAATACAAGTACGTAAAGAATCAATTTCTACGCGTTTAAACAGAGATACAATGCTTATATTTCGATTCAATCGCAGATAACTCCGTTACTATAAAACACAAACATGCACTAAAAGTGATTTTTTTAAAGCAACAGAACATGCATATAGACCCTAAAGATAAAACCGTGGGGCGCTATCAACAAATGACAAGCTGTTGTACATTTACCGCCGAAATTTCTATAAATGTTTTTGGCTAACCAATGATCAACTGAGTAAAAATAACGACTGATTATTTGTATCGTCATAGGAAATACATAATCTGGGCAAGTTTCGACTCTCTAAGGGTGCGAACCAAGTATATGTTCAATACTTACAGTACGTTCAGTACTTACAGTGCGCTGTACTTGGTTTTTCTAGTTCGCACCGGTTTGTGATTCCGAACTCACCCCTAGAGTGTCAAAACTTACAGATTATGTATGTCCCACGACGATACAATAATGAATTGTTATTTTGTTTCACTGCAGCGTTTTCAGAAATAAATAGAATCAGATCCGCTCTATCCGCACAACTTACACGTCCAACATTTTTACTATTATCAAGCATTAAGAAAATTTGTTTTTTAAACAAGGCAATTTTTATACAAGACCGTACCGTACACATACTTGTCCATTAACGATTAACGGTTTCTCCGTATTTGTACGAAAGAAAAATGACCCCGTGTCTATATACGCGGCAGTTTTCCGAATCTCTGTTCTAGGGTCCCTTATAGTGGATAAAATGTCAAAAGACCTACCAACTTTACTTTTTGGAGATTCCTCCTATTTTACTGGGAAATAACGTACTCCCTGAAGGGTTCTCTTCCCCCACACTTTGACGCACGTTTATACGAGCTCGTATAGCTTACTAATGACCACACCATACTCGCTTCGGCGGTACAATGTACAAATGTATGATGTGTGAAGTAGCTGGAACTCTCCACCACGGGGCAAGTAAAATGGGTCTACTGTAGCCCTGATTGCGAGGTTCGAACAAGTGGTTCATCCTATCTATCTAGTAGCAAGTACTAGGTAACTACTAATACTACTAGGTCTGCTTTAATAGTTTTAGCGATCATTAAAACTTCATAGCGTTATCGCTGTTAAAAAAATTATTAAAGTTGTTAGCCTCACCGAATAGATAAAGTTAAAAGTTTTTCCCGTCCTAAAATTCCAATTTTATATTTGAAGCTTACGTTTACTCGAGCATTGCGCGCGTACGCTTGGGTGGATAACGTTGTCCAACAAACTAGTCCTGGGAATTGGTAAAATAAATATGTGTAGTAAATTTCAACTAAATCGGTAACGTTTACACGATTAATCGTCATAGGTCGATTTCGTTAATGGTGGTTTTTTTGCGGATTCACTCCAGGACTCCCGCTGTAACGTGCCGTTAGGAACTTCGTTCCAAAAAGGATATAAATGAATAAATTCATAAAAATAAAGGTAAAACAATTAATACAGAATGTTGGGAGTGATTGGAGACCAACAATAGCCTAATTATGGTCCCCATCTGAATTTTATCAAAATTAGGCAGTTTCATTTTTAGATGTTGAACGAGTTAGACATGACACCAAAAATTTTGTCTCATGTCGCAAACAAAAGTTCAAGTCTTCTTCAGAATGACGCCATTGCTTCCGCTTACCTTCAGTAAGCTCTCAACCTCATGCTCTCTTAACAATTCATACACATATAAATTTTAAAAAAGAAATGTTTTACGTTACTATGTTGCAAGAGGTAATAAAA
Source organism: Gerris lacustris (assembly GCA_951217055.1). Taxonomy (NCBI): domain Eukaryota; kingdom Metazoa; phylum Arthropoda; class Insecta; order Hemiptera; family Gerridae; genus Gerris; species Gerris lacustris. Next base: position 584,191 of record OX578282.1, on the reverse strand, counting down.
TAATGAGAAGGTTTGGAAATATTAAACCCCGATCTCTGGGGTAATTAAAATGTTTAATTTATTCCTGTTATCATTAGAAATTATCTTATCTATAGTTCAAGGACGATAAAACTCACTATATTCCGTTTCCTCGATTCATCGATTTTTGAGACCGCTAAATATTAAACATATTTAATATCGTTCAAAATATCAATTTCATCAGTGTGATATAATAGGGTTATTGTATTTGGTTTCAAGTGGTTATATGTTCAGCGGCTTGGATTTCTAGCAGATTTATCCGTCGCATTAGGTTAGTAACAGTAACAACATATTTATGTATACATTTTTTAAGATGCAGTTAAGTGATTTAGAGTGCTCTACTTGAAGCGAGTAAAGCGAGTGGTCGAAACTAATGTTTGTATTAAATAGTAGCTGTTATGGTTATTTGTGTTAAAATAAATTGATTAATTATTTTGATATTATTTTGAATCAGTAGCGTACAAACTATACACTCGTCGATAAGACAGAATTATTGGCATTTATAAGAGGGATATTTGAGACAACACCTGATATAACGGTTGCTCTGTCAACATCCAACCCCTGTGTGTTGTCAACACGTTTCAATGCGTTTCTGCTAAGATCAAGGTAAACAAGACAACGTAGCAGATAACAAACCCTATTGTTATTTCAATTCAACAGTATATTGTCATAAACCATAAATAAAGCACCGGTGTGGAAATCCCACACATGACTTGCATGAAATGTTGTGGTGTCAATACGTGAGCAAGAGAGAACTCAGTATAAACTACATCGTACAAACAGCTAATATCCATTATAGTTGTTTTGGTGCTTATACTCGATATTTGGTAATCATTCTAATATTTATTCAAAAGTAGTCTACAAGCTGCGTATTTTAAAGCAAGAATTGTTTGGATGCGATCAACTGGACGGACACAATTGCCCAAAAAATTTTGTTTTATAAAAAAAAAAAACTAAAATGTCAATATCTCCCAAACCGCTTGTCCGATTGTGCTCAAAAAGTATAGGTACAATCTACCATATAGGACACATATACCCAAAGGAAATAGAAATCAAATAAAGACTACTGTACTGAAGTTATCGTCGGCAGACCGATTTCGTGCTTAAGTGACTGTAGCTCCGAAACGTCGTGACCTACTTTGTTCGGGTTTGCGCCATCAGTTATCCGACAAAAGTTATAAAAAATGCCGCAAACCGCATCTCAATACGATGTCTTGAAGCGATGTTATAAAGGTTCAAGGTTTCGAACGTACGAACGTACGTACGTACGCACAAAAATATATGTAATATATGTATATAAAACGGATTTTAATGATATTCCCGGGTTCGTAAGACCCCTCCTTCACAGAGATCTCGGAATCACGTTTTGGAGGGTATCACCATACTTCCATTTTAATGGAAGTAAAAATTCAGACCGGTTTCAACTCAGTCGACAGAGGACTGGTAATTTTTACAAATCAAGTTCGGCTTGCACTAATGAAGTCAAAGTAACGGTAAGTAACGGTTGTGGTAATGATAGTTGGAGGCTGGTATTTAGGGTTTATCAGTAGAAGAGGAATTATCTTCTAGTTAATGAACTAAGCTGTGAAGCATTATTAGGGGAGTATGTGGGAGAGATGGTTGGGTGTCCACCCTACATCAGTACCTCAGATAATATCTCACTTTATTAATGTCGATTAAATATTCGTAATAAAGTTGGCTTACATTCGACAAAATAAGCACCGTTTCTATTTGTTTGTCAGTCTGTCCGTCGCATGACGATAATTTGATCGATTCAGTTGGAATTCGGTGTACATGTTTTCTATACCTAGGCTAAGCGATATTCGCGTAAATGAGAGCTTCAAATTTTAAATTAACCTTCTATAGAGTCTCAACAAACGAATTATAGTACTCGATACAATATAAATAGACTTTTGACATTGAAAATTTGTGCTTAAATAAATAATATGTGAAAGAGGTACATTTGGGCCGCATGCAGTAAACATGTACCCACGAGATCATAAAAACAAACAACAAAAGAAAATGTTTGGGATACTTGCTAATTATCTTGAAATTAAACCTAAATTGAAATATTTATAATAAGAGTTCAAATTTGTAGCGCAACAAATACATGAGATTATTTTCTATTTTGTCAAACAGAAAATAAATTCTCGGGATTTTAGGACGAGAAAATATTCTACCATCGTACTGCATCTTCTTTTCATATCCAACAATACACAAGTTCTAGAATTAACATATATTAACGGATTTAGTTTGTTGAAGTCAAACAAAAACGAAGCATTCTGAAAAGAAGACTCTGATTGTAAAAATTTCGATATCAGTGTTTTGTCCAAGTTCGAGCAAATACTTACCTGACATTAAGTCTTTTAAAAATGGACGTGTATAGAACAAAGCTTCCCTGATACCACGCCCTTAGATCCAGCTGTACTTTAATTACTCTAATTTAAATCATTATAATAATAATGGGGGCCCAAGTTAACGTCAATAGAATAATAAAAACCAAAGCCTCTCTACAATAGTTATTCATGCACCTTGCACCTAGGGAGTAAAGGAAGCCGTTATTCCCTCAGCGAAAAACTTGCTTCTTGAGGAAATGTACCTCTTTCACATATTGTTTATTTAAGCACGAATTTTTCAATGTAAAAAGTGAATTTTTATCGCCTACTATAATGCGTTTGTTGAGGCTCAATAGAAAAATATGGAATTTTTAAACAATGTTCTGACACGACCGGCTCCTTAGTTATTGGAAATCAATACAGGAGAATGGGGACTGACCGTGAAGCAGTAGAGTATTTTTTCGTCGAGAGTCCCTCTGAAGAACATGGCTAGGAGCCTGGCCCAGACGTCGGCTCCGATGCCCGGGCTGTTGGGAGCCTCTATAGCGGCGTACATCCTCTCGATCATCTCCTCGTTGGGTATGTTGAACATCTGCGACATCACGTCTCGGAACATCTTCCTACCCATGGGTCTGTCCTGCAACCAAACATTATCTGCCTTAGCACAACCATGTCTCCACATTATGTTTACAATCACAGCAGTATTCTTACAACTGTGCTTCATATTATGCTCATGTCCTCTTTTGGCTTGTGCTCAAACTATGTGTTGCAATAGCTCAACCACCTATGATGAATTCCTTATTAATTTCTCATATAAGAAAAGAATTCTGATTCAATTTGAGGTCCCCTCTGTCCAAAAAAGTGTTTTTTAAAAAAAATGTCTGTCAGTCGTCTGTTTGTCATCTGTCGTCTGTCTGTGCAGACGCCTGGAGCCTAAACTACTGGGCCGATTTTGACAAAATTTGGCTAACATGTTCAGAAAAATCATACCCCGAGGCTAAATCGAGAAATGAATTTTAACCCCAAATTTGGGGGTGGTACCCCCCAAAAACTCTGAAAAAACGTAAAAAAATATTTCTCGAAAACGGTTTCGATGTTTTGTTTTATTAAAAATTCTAAAATGTAGTCTATTTAAATACGAATCTAACGATATAAGCCGTTTTTCCGGGCAAAATCCAGTTCATGAGAAAATAGGTTTAAATTCGGACGGAGAGGCAGGGTTCGATTCCCCGCCGAGGAGAAGTTATTTTTATGATAAATTTTTATGAAATGTTCAATAATAATTAAATGTACATACGAAAACTATAATAAATGGAAAACACTGGGCTAAAAAATTACGAACTCCTATATGAGAATGATTTTTTCCCTTTTCCCTGGGTACCAAGCTGAAATAAGATATATTTTTCTGGTTGGCCGGTAAACCAGATCTAACTTGGATTCCAAACCTATATCTAGATAGAAATATGTGAAAGCGAAATATATATAATAAGCAGAGACGGGAAAAAGTCATAAACGTCATAGTCATATGATTTTGTCATAAAATAGTTTCTTGGGATAAACGTCATAGAATGGCCTTTTTTGTCAAATGTTTAGCAAAAAGTTTTTTTTTTTTTTTTTTTTTAAGCAAATTTTTATATTGAACATTCGTGGTCCGGTTCCAGGTAAAAGTGCAGTTCATACAAAAAACCCTTACACCAGCTTAGTGAAAGAAAGGCCTGGGCTCTTAATTCCCTGATCACTTTCAGACTTAACTAATGCGCTTATGCATACCTGCAACTAGAGAGGCACCGAGAGTCATCCCTAATTCCAAACTAGGGCTCCTGATCGGCTCCTTCTTGGAACAAATCTTCCAATTAGAATCCAGGAAGGTCAAAATAGATTCTCCAATCAGCCAATAGTAAACCCATTGGGTTGGGCAGTTTCCTGATTAGCTGTTTCAGAACTTATGATTTTGTATATATTCATGGTAAGGGATTAGAATGTTTAATTGCTCATTTGATTTCTTACTCGTGTTACTTATTTTTTTTTTACTTGTTCTTTTACTTGGGTTTCGTTGATAAAACCAAAAAAGGAAACCCTTATAGTTTCGTTCATGTGTCTGTCTATCTGTCAGTCGGTACAGTTCCAATAACTTTTGAATCAAAAGAGATAGAAACATGAAACATTCCAATATTAAAGATCGTTTTGACGCGCATACAGGAAAAATATTGCGAACTGAAAAAAAATCAGCTGTTCAAATTCAAAATGGCGGATAACTTACGTCACGCGATTTTTTTTTTTTTTTAAATTTTGAGTGGGGTATGAAATGAGAGGTATTGAAGAGTAGATACAAAACTATGTAACACTTGTGGAGAGCGTTTAATTTTCAACGCCATTTTGTCAAAAACATCAATTTTGCGTGCCCCCCCTCCCCCCTTAAAATTATATTTCCGCTGTTTCTAAAAATATGAAAAAAATGCTAAATGTGCTTTCTGTTGCGCCATAGAATAGCAATAAAAAATAAGAATAGCAATTCGATATGAATTACTTGGAATCCAAGATGGCGGCTAATTCCTGTCACGGGGGAATTTTTTTTTTTTTTAAATTTTGAGTGAGGTATATAATGAAAGGTATTGAGGAGTAGATTACAAAAATACATAACACGTGTGGAAAGTGTTTAATTTTTCATGTCATTTTGTTAAAAAAAAAACATCAAAATTTGAATCATGGGTGGGAACACACCCAGGCCATAGCTGCCCGACTAAAGGGCAAAGAAGTTCGGAAATTGCCTGAAGGGCGAAAAGCAAATGAAGTGTCATGCATGAAATTTGCTCCCAGCTCATCTGCCGACGTCGAATGGTCTTTTTCCAAGTTTAAAATTCTATTGACGGACAAAAGAGCCAATTTATCGCTGGATAATATAGAACAACATATGATTATTTTTTACAACGTTGAAGCAATCTGCTAATTATTATTATTTATTATATATTGTAAATATAATTCTGTATTTATGAAATATTGAAATCTTTCTTTTGAACTGTTACCCTCCAAAATAACGCTAAATTTTCGCTAAAAAAGGCTAAATTTTCACAGTGAAAATAAACGTCATACTTTTTGCTAAAACGTCATAAAACAACCGATTTTCTAAAATAGAGGTCATAAAAAAGGATAATAAAAGTCATAGAATAAAGGTCATGAAATGGAAAAATAAAAGTCATAAACGTCCCGTCTCTGATAATAAGAGAACCACACACAGCCACACTGAGGGTTACACTCACTGTTGCTTTATTTCTTCTAGTTTAGTTGTACGTCAAGTTGATACCTGGCAAATCTTATAGTGCATTATAAGAACGCACATGAGCTCCATCTTGTCGAAGTGACATTCCTTGGCCAGCTTGTGAACGAGCGGGCCCAGCTTACTCCTCAGCCGCGAGTCCACCGGCATCTTCAGAGTCAGATCTACCTGCTCCATTCTCGCTTCCTATTCTTTACTCCTTTCTTTACCTCAATAAATATGTTTCACGCTGCTCCACACCAAATAAGATATTCCCACGTCAGGATAGTCTTATATTAATATTTAGTTTACGAAAAAATCCATCCGAAATAGCATAAGTCTCCTTTGAATTTCTATAAATAAAAAAAACAATTGATAAATTTGAAATAATTGTTAGAATTTAATTTTAGAGAAAATGAGAGACAAGGATAACAATACACTCTGGCTCGAGGTTTAATCATTTGATCTGCGATGTACCGATACAACACTCTTACCACTCAGCTGTGCCAAACCTATTTCTTTTTTAATCTGTCAAATTTTAATCTGACCTGACTTTTGTCGTATGTCCGTCTGTTTTGGTTACACCTTAGATTGAGCTACAAACTCAGATTTGATGTAATTTTTCATACATTCTTTTAGTAGCTTTGTAAGTTTCATCGCACACCTATTACCCCAATTTTGAACCAAATTTTGCACATGGAAACAATTAAGGTGAAGAATACAGAAACCAAAAAAAGTTTAAAATAAGACCATTTTTTTAAAAACGGTATTTTTATATTATTTTTTTACATAGTAATTGTGGTCTAATTTGATCCCATCCCACCTAATGTTCCTGGGGGAAAATCTAGTTTTCCGATCTCGATTATGATCTACAAATATGGAGATCGGGGACGACCATAATAAATATATGCCATTGGGAAGATTGTCTGAGATGGCTTTCTTTTCTTCCCTTCTTGGTATCCTGCAATGACATTAAGAGGTCATTACAGGACGGTTTAATTTAATTTAATTTAGCACATCTTTATCCCGTAATTATTATTTTAGAATAAGTTACACCTCTCTTGGAAGTATAAATTATTATCGTGGTTTGGTTTTTGAGAGAAGACACCTTAAAGCTCTTGAACTCAGTAATACGTTTTTTAAATGAATAGAATTCAAATTTTGAAGTGGAAACATCAATCAGCATTATAATATTATAATACATATTAGTACGTCAACCAATTCCATAATATCTTCCAATCAAAGGAATTCATTTATTGATTGGGAATATTAAAAATATACAGTATTATAGAGTACTCAAGAAGAACAATAATTTGTTCATTTGTATTTGTAGAAAAAAATAGACTGCCAATTGGTGTGGCGCATAGCTTCCTCGCATGCAATCACGTACTTTATTGATTTTATGCCTTTACAAGCCAGTATTGTCTAATTTGCTTAATTTTTTCCCCCATTTTTTTTATTCTTTTTTAAAAATTGTTTTGATTTTTTACACGAATTAAAGTATCAATTTAGCAAAAGTTAAAGAGCGCAGACGGTTCAAATTAACTGGGGCTATCTGCGGGTTACTTTTAATAAACCATAACAGTTTCATACAGATCAGATAAGTACTTTTGAAACTATAGGTGTAAATAAATGTATGTTTCCGTCCAACGATCTTACTTTTGTTTTAAAGGCCAAGAGAGCATAAATTGATTTTTCTAGTGAATTCTTGCGGCTTCATGGTCGCCATCTCATATCAAAATGTCTGATTGTAATACTATTTAAAGAAAGTTGTAAATCTCATAAAAGGAAGCCAACTTCTAAATTTCAAGGTTCTTCAAAAAATATCATCGTGTAAAATTGTGTATATAAATGGGCACCATCTTGAATCAAGATGGTAGATTGTTAACACATTTAAGAGGACCCTCCCTACGAAATTTCATAGTCATAGGTGCAGTAGTTTCAGAGACATCATCATGTGATACATATTATGTAAGCCGTAGGGCAAGCCTTAAAGCCTAGTCTAGACTCAACTAGACTGCCCGACCATACAGAGCATCGGTCTCTGCGCATGCCCGGTCTGAGATGCGCATGCGCTCGTGTCCTACGTTAGGTTTGGCAGTCGTACACGAAACTTTCATACGGACTGATGTGCAACGGATTATCACTAACCATGGACCGACATATAGAGTCCCGAAATTATTATTTTTAGCCAATATTATATTTTACATAATTATACAATAAGAACAAAAAAATTACTTACAACTAATTGATAGAATCCTAAAAAAAAGTAAGTATCGTACTTAAGTCCGGATTTTTTTTATCAGAATATTGTATTTCTTTAAAAGGTCAAAACAATTGCTGTAAACATACAAAGAAGTTTAGCTGTCAAAATATCAAATTACTACATCAAAACAAATCAAAGTTGCCAAACTTCAGCTTTATTGTAAAAATTTAAAATATGAATTTGTATATGTACTAAGCAGTTAAAGTTTTTTAGTACAATATATTATTACATATCGAAAACATAAATACAATCCCCGAGGTAATGTACTTAAGTGAGTGTATTGCAACACCAATCCATTTATACAAAATACCCATGTTGTACAAATGGGTATTTTGTAACACCTACCCAATCTCTATGATTACAAATGTTTAGGTGCGTCTAAAATAGGGGGGGGGGGGGATGATACAAAATGCTACACATGTAGTACCGTCATTAGAGAGCACTTATATATTGTTCTGACTGGAAGACGTAAGGACACAAAGTCAGCGTTATTTTCTTTCTTTATTTGGTCATCGATCTGAAGAATGAACATTTTTTGTCTCCGATCCGAATTAAATTTATTCCAAGACTGAAATCTCCTTCAGACATCAGTTTTTTTTGTTTTTTTTTGGTCTCGTGTTTGTCCGTCGTTCTGTCCCTCGTTCAACATGTTTGAGGACCGTCATATTTTAAAATAAGTTTTCATGAAACTTGGATGGTAGTTCATAATTAGCCTATAGTTAGCTCCATATAATTTTCAACCGTCTTCGCTCATTAATTTTTTCTAAATTGATACATTTAGTCGTGTAAAAAAAAAAACCAATTCTGAGAGATTTTTTAAAAAAGGAGGAACTAATTAATAAAGCAGACAATAAGAGGCCGTAAAAGCAAAACATAAGTATACGCGATATGACGCCAGGAAGCTATGTGCCACACTAATTGGCAACTATTTTATTTTATATTGGTGGAAAACACCTCGTTAAGCAAAAAAGGCAGGGTCCTATAGAAAAACAAGCTCGTCTATTTAGTAAAAAATTACATATTTGGCCTGAGATTCGTGTTTAGAAATATTATCACAACGGGCGGTTGTGGCACGTACAATGATTGAAAACCAGTGTTCACTCAACCCGCACATTGTTTTTACTTTTTACCCAAACACGGCAACACGGCTGCTGTTTTTAAACCAACATAACTGTCAACAGTATGATTGTTAAAACTGTAAACTAATGATTCTCCTCAACCTGGTTATTCTGTAAGTGTAAACAATTTAACTTTATCAGTAGACTTTTTCTATTTAAAAATTATTGATAGCATCTATATACTAGGTACAATTTGGAGGGTCATATGGAATACTTGGGTTGAGCGTTCTAATACTAATAAGGTGTTTACTAAAATAAAATTATGACTTATACTATACTTCTTACTTGACTATGACTTGAGATTTTAGTTTAGATAGATATGTTGGCAAGATTTATGTCTAGTATTTGGTATTTGGATTGTAATTGTAATGAATTATAGATTAACTTGATAATTGCACGAATCATTAATTCTTGGAGCCTCTACGACTTCTGTAAATTTAAATCACACTCTTGGCAAATAAAAGCAATTCAAAAACTTTCGAGTTGAATAGACCGCGGAAAGATGGCGGCCAAAATGAAAACAAAACCGGCAGGTTCGAGTTTTTCTGAAACCTACTCGACTGTTATAACTTGTTTACGATTTTCGATTATTCTTTTTCTTTTATCGTGTGGACTGACTGAAGGGGAAACATTATCTTTATCATGTGAATTTTTCGTAATCTCTGTTAACTTGTCTAGTTATTTGTTCTAGTCGGATAGTATAGATAGTTGTTTAGTTATATTAAGATGTACTGTAGTTAGTTGTTCCACTGGTCTTTTATGTCTTAGTATTTTATTTTGGGTAGATAACAGTTAGCTTAGATTTAATGTTATGTCTAGACCACCTAGAACGTTGACGATCTCATTTTCAATTAATATGTGAGTTTTTTTGTTAGTATAAGTTGCACAGAAAACGTTGTAATGTGACAATACTGGTTGGTAATATCTAGTAAGTTGTTTTTATATTTGTTTCTTGCAGGAAGGGTAGGTGTCCCGAATATCGCCTGTATTAACTATTTCAAAGTATTATCGGTCTCCTGGGTGGGGAAATGAAGCTGAAAACTAAATGAATCACTAACAACTATCCTCCTGCCACTACCACACATCAAATCCCTTCTCAACCTGCCGGTTTAACTGAACTTACAAATATTTCCAAAGAATTTTGCATGAGAGGCTTCCTAATACCGTCTACAGTAAATCTGCACTATTTGCCCTACCAATTGCTAATTATCCTATTTAATTACATTTTTTAAAAAATTGTTCCCTTTTTACTTTTTAAAAACGATTCCGGTTTTAGCATCTTGATAGATTCAGTAGTTTTTATGTATATATATATATTTTTTAAGTAGAAAGCTTCACTTTCTAAGGGACATGATGAAAGGTTATGCTTAGGTAAGGTCGGTAAGTACAAACCTTAACGTAAACTAACCATTACCTTCCTTTATGTTTCTTAGGAAGTGACACAACATAATTTTTTTTTTAACTATTGAATTTATCGAGATGCTACAACCAGAATTATTTTTAAAATGTAAAAAGGAACAGTTTAATAAATAAGACAATTAGATATCGGTGGGCCAAATAGTGCAGATTTACCTTCGTAATATAAAACAATATGATTTGGAAGTACTGACCTGGTCATTCCCTTGATTGACTGGAGACATAATGTACATGACAGCCTCAAACCTGTAAGACAACATATTGTTGGAGTTTTGACTCATAGGAAGCTTTCCGCTGGTCCAACATGAGGCAGGAACCCCACACCACCAAGTTAAACACATAAACTCATAGACGGTGTCAATAGTAGCTTCCCAATATGATTAGGATTAGGTCCAGGGGCCATATTTGGGACACCTACCTTACTCTAATAGATTAAAAGTAAACTTAATAAAATTAATGTATTAGTTACTTAAAAATATTCAATTCTAATGTAGTTTCTTGTAAATGTCTACTGCATTCATAATTGAACTTATTTTGTCTTAGATAGTTTTATTTTTAAATAAATGTTAACTGATTTGTAGGAAATAAACTAAAAGAAACCATGTTACTTTTATCAAAACCAGAGCAGCTGTATAAAACCTCCTCTAATGGGACTTTGTATTTGCCCGGTATTATTAAGCTTTTAAGAAAGAGAGAAACACTCAGGGTAAAAATATAGTTTATGTACAAGTAATTATTAACATCAAAAGTTAATTTACCATTTTTGAAAATACCGATTTTACTACACATTATTATTTTTATTGTAAATTTATTTAATTCTGAAATTGTGCAGTGTTTTTGTAATTTGAATGTAAAATTGGAATTTTAGGACGGGAAAAGATTCTAACATCACCGATTTGACGAGACAAACATTTTTTTTTCAAATTACAATTTTTTAGTAAACCCAACAACTTCAATAAAGTGATAAAGATTGTTAAAACTGTTAAAGTGGAACTAAACTTTTAAAGTAGAGAAAACATAGTAGTAGTTATGAATTACCCTTCAATTTGTATTTTGGTTTCCAAAGAAAATCTTTAAAAGGTCTGTTGGGTAGTTGTACAATTAAAAACTTTCAAGTTTCCATCATTTTAAAAATAAGCATTAAATAAAATGATGGAAACTTGAAAGTTTTTAATTATACTACTACCCAACAGACCTTTTAAAGATTTTCTTTGGAAACTAAAAAAGAAAACATAGTTTTTTATCAATATCTTACGTTCTAACTTAACGATTTTAATTAAATTGCATATACATCATCTAAAGTTCAATTGATAACGTTTCAAGTTGATTCGACAAGCAGACGTTTTTGTGTAGTGAAGTGATCCTTTTTATAATAGTTAAAAAAGGACTACTAATAAAGAAAGATATGTCCGGAGCGTTTTGTTAGCGGAATAGTTAATACTATTTTAACAAAGGAACACATGTGTTGTTTCCTTCAGATTAGCACAATTTTTCAATATATATGAAAAATTGTATAAGGAATATAAGGGCAAATTATCCTAAGTAACTGGAATGTTGAAGGTATCTCGATTTGTCTTGTCAGAGTCACACAATGACTGCACTACTGTTAAAAGCACCGAGTATGATAATTCTAAGCATTTGAAAGTTTGAGCAATTCCACAGTTGGAATTATAATAATGATTTTGGTCCGGTGGCTACATCTCGTACCCGGGGGTGCCTACCCTTCGAGACAGGTTGCCACTGGAACTTTATCTTAGCATTATCGTACAGGCACGAAATGCAGTGTTGCACCATGCTTTCTGGATGTTTTTGTACAATTATAGACTTGCACCGTGTTGTTAACTTCCCACTTTTGCCAAGTATCTTCCTAAGATATGGATCATAACTCAAAGAGCTAAATTGGTTAGCTTTAAAGTAATTAGAACAACGAGATAAAAGCTGATAAAAACTTGTTTCAAGTAAAATAAGCAATTAGTGGGCGGTGTGTAGAGCCGGGTGTTAGAGATTCGTGGAAGAGAGATTAGATAAATGGGATGATGTATCTGAGCGGTCTTGCCTCACTGGCTAAAGCCCATTAATTGGTCAGCTGGTCTAAGTAGGAGGGACATACACAGAGTGGTAACTGGACACAACCACCTTACCCACAGCTATTTGCTTGAACGGGGTCTGACACCTAGATGTTCTCGATGCTGAAGTGCATTTCTCACCGTAGATCACATAAAAAAATGAAAATAAGATACAAGATAACATAAACCATTTTGTCCACTTAATGATGACTTTTTGTCTGCTAATACTTTTTTTGGTTTTTACAATTAACTGATCAATTTTGCTCTTCTAGTTATTAATAATTATGTGTTAGTTCAACAAAATTTCGGTTGTTTTGTATTTTGTTGAGCGTCGATATCTATATTTCTATGCACCAAATAATTAAGCCCTTTACTGGCAAGGTTTTGGCACGGATGAAAGCTCAGAATGATTACAGCCCAGTTTGTTGCTGTGACATATCTTCAATTACAAAGCACTGATAAGGCAATGGTTGAAGCAGAGCTCTAAAATAATTTTAAAATAGTTTGTCGAACAGTGGGGAATATAGCTTCCTCACACTCTATCACTTACTTTAATAATGGTTTGCTTTTACCACATATTATCGCTTAATTTATTTATTGTTTTCCCTTTTTTATTTAAATCTTTCAAAATTAAAAATATAAATTTAGCAATATTTAATGTGAACAGACAGTCGAAATTAATGTGAGGCTGCCTGCGGGTTACTTTCCACAGACTATCCACATCTCATATTTATACTAACAGCTACACTCCTCTGCAAAAACCAAAATTCCTTATCTGCAGCACTTTGAAGATTTTTTTTTTTTTTTTTTTTTGTTGAGAAAATAGACTTTGGCTTTGTAAATTGTTTTATTTATTAAAACTGTTATAAAAATTCAATTTACCACTAAAAAATAGCAGGAACCTGTGATAACTAACTCAATGAAGCAACAGCCGTAAAGGGGTTTGGCCTACCAAAGAGGTTTTACAACTACAGTAGAACCTCGGCAATCCCAACTAATCGGGACTGCGAGTGCTTGACATCATCAAATCGCCCAGATTAACAAATATGATGCAGCAATCGTATTAATGTGAGAAATATGTGCACCTGTGCTGTGATGTGGAACATTGTCATAATCTGTGGAATATTTATTAACAGTTGAGAAACTTATAGAAATTAAACAAAACAATCATTAATTTTCTTGTGTATTTTAAATGAAGTGCCCATCTCGCAACGGCGTTCGCATTAGCCAACGGGATTACCAAGATTCAGATTTATGAGGTGCTACTGTATCTATGTAATTGATGACATGGAGTGTGCAGTAGGGTGGGCCGAAAAAAAAAAAAAAATTGAGTTTGAAAAAGTTCAACCTCGTAAAACTTGTGTATGCGTTAGAAACTATCATACGTAAAATTTTGGCCCGATCGAATGACACTTAGGTGGTGCACTATCGCTTCAAAGCTTTAAAAACAATATTTTTTGTATTTTAATTTTTAAAAATATGTTAGTTATTTTTATTCACTTACTAGCATCTATTTGCTCTTTGCTGACATATTATTTGATTGCAGGAAGAAAAAAAAATTAAAAAAGTCAATTATATAAGTATATGAGTTTTAATTATATAATACATATGAGTACCATTGAGTTATTCCAAGGATATTATTAGGAGCTGCAAAACACTAATTTCTCTATTATCTTTGGAATAACTCAATGGTACACATATGTATGTACCGACTTATCTCAATCTATAATTAACTTTTTTAATTTTTTTTTCTTCCTGCAATCAAATAATATGTCAGCAAAGAGCAAATAGATGCTAATAAGTGAATAAAAATAACTAAAATATTTTAAAAAAATTAAAATATAAAAAATGTCTTAAAAATAGTGTTTTTAAAGCTTTGAAGCGATAGTGCACCACCTAGGTGTCATTCGATCGGGCCAAAATTTTACGTATGATAGTTTCTAATGCATACACAAGTTTTACGAGGTTGGACTATTTCAAATTCAATTTTTTTTTTTTTTTTTTTTGGCCCACCCTAGCGTGCAGCTTCATTTGCTGTATAAACCTGATTATTGACATGCACAACCAGTTAGTCACCAATCCTTATGGCTTTGCTGGGTAAACACTGTACGGGGACTGTGTTGTTGACTTGAGGTTGTGACTGTGTCCTACCCTGTTAAACTTTATCAATGGGAAAGTCAACTGTTATCGCATTCAAGCTTTAGAGGCTCCTCTTATCACTATTGCTGTAATATGACAAGCTTATTAAGTGAGGAATGGTTTGTTTGGTTTGGAGTACAGCTCTCTTCTAAATTAAAGTTATCAGGTGATTGATTGTTAATGTGGGTGTTTTGTTTATTGTTCTCAGGGAAGAAGACACGATGCTGCTAAGGTTGTACTCTATCGGTGTTATAATATTTGACGTGTTGGTACTGCTGTTGAAATGTACGTACGCTCTTCTCGAGAGTTTCTACCACGTGTTCGTACCCGTCTCAGAGAAATCCGTCGTCGGAGAAATCGTCTTGGTAAATATTACTTTCCACTCTCATCGTTTATCTCCTTAGTTGACATTCCACTATTAAGGATGTTGTAAACTTTTTTTTTTAAATTAAAACCCGTGTTACTTACTTAGTCGGATTCTGTTCTACCTTGCGGTGTCATGGTAGACCAAAAAGTTTTGCACACTCTCCTGTGAGTGGACAAGGTGCGGGCACGTTGTAGGGGCATCCCTCTGAGCCAGGGAACATGTGATGTTCATCCAGCCTGTCCTCTTTCTCCCTCTGGGCCTTTTCCCCTCACACCTGGCTTCAACGGCTCTTCAGGGAAGTCTGTCAATGCTCATCCTATTCATGTGTTGCAGCTGTTAAAGAAAACAACGTTTTAAATTCTGTACCATAATGATAAAACAACCGATGTAAAAAATCTGCTATTTCGGTAAAAAATAACTTAGGCTGTTCTAGCACTAAAATTACCCCTGTATCACTGACTTTGGATAATACAAAAACGTTCACATCTACTGCATGGAATGTGATAGAGAATTGATTGTTCTTTCCAGTGATATCTTTTTACCTTATGAGTCACAATAATGCTGTGGATACCAGTTTTAGGATAATTTTGAGTTAGCATGTTGTTTAGTTTTTTACCTAATTATTTTTTTATGTCAAATAAATTCAGTGGGTTTACAGACACGAATCTGGAAAGTGAATTTTATTTGTGTTCCAATTTTAGATTCTAAGATTACACACACCCACAAGTGGTGACCCCGAACAGTGACTCGCGTAAGTTGGTTTCATTTCTTTTTCAACAGTTATCATTTTTTATACATTCGTCAAAAAGTAAATTTTTTACGTGTATCGAAAAACACGTACACCACCTAAGAATGCTGTTTAAGAGACTAGAAGAGTTACAAGTCAACATCAACGTAAGCAAATGTGTTTTTGGTGAAGCAGAAATTAACTTCCTAGGCTACACAATATCACCAAAAGGAATCACACCAACGGCTGAAAAGGTTAAAGCTATACGCGAACATCCGTTACCCAAAACCGTGCAGGATTTAAAAAGATTCTTGGGTTTGGTTAATTTTTATCGGCGCTCGTTACCAAACGCCGCGAAAATACAAGCCAAATTATTTGACATGACCAAAAACTGTCAGAAGAAGGACAAAAGAGAACTCAAGTGGACAGACGAGACAAAGAGTGCATTTGAGGTACTTAAGACATTACTATCTGAGGCAACCCTATTAGCTCACCCATCCCCGCACTTACCACTTGTACTGATGACAGACGCATCAGACTTTGCTTTGGGAGCCGCACTTCATCAAGTGTGTGGCGACAAACTTGAACCATTAGGCTTCATGTCCAAAAAATTAACCTCTACCCAACAGAATTACTCGACATATGACAGAGAACTTCTGGCAATTTATACAGCCGTAAAACACTTCCAACACATGTTAGAAGGACGAGAATTCCCCATATACACTGACCATAAACCGCTGGCCTATGCATTTAAGCAACGAAATGACAATGCTACTCCACGGCAACTTAGACATCTAAATTTCATTGGACAATTTTCGACAGACGTACGGTACACCGCAGGACATCAGAACATCGCTGCTGACGCTTGTTCAAGAATTAACGCACTCTCTATTTCAGGCAAAATTTCAACGGATGACTTAGTAAAAGCTCAACAAGGCGATGCCGAACTGAGAAATCTGTGGGAATCAAAAAAGTGTTCACTGAAATTGGAGAAGGTAAACCTCCCAAATGGAATGGAGTTAATCTGCGACAAATCAACGGATATCTCAAGACCCTACATCCCGATATCACTACGAAAAACGGTGTTTGACTCATTACACAATCTATCACACCCGGGCATCAAAGGTTCAATCAATCTCATCGAAAAACGTTTTGTTTGGCATGGCATGAGAAGAGATGTCCGCGATTGGGCGCGAGCATGCATCGCATGTCAACGAGTTAATGTCACAAGACATACCAGAAGCGCCATTAGCCACTATCAACTGCCTGAAAAACGTTTCAATCATGTAAACGTGGACATCGTAGGCCCTTTACCACCTTCGGAGGGTTACCGATATTTATTAACATTTATCGATCGATTTTCGAGATGGCCAGAAGCGACACCTCTCGTCGACATAACAGCTGAAACGGTCGCTAAAGCTATAATCTCTACCTGGATAGCAAGATTTGGTGTGCCGAAATGTATTACCACCGATAGAGGCCGGCAATTTGACAGCCAACTTTTTAAACATCTTAACCATATGCTTGGCATCCAACACATAATGACAACGGCATACCATCCGGCCGCAAATGGGAAGATTGAACGATGGCACCGGCAGCTCAAGGCAGCATTAAAAGCCCAAATGACAGAGGACTGGGTAGCTAAGTTACCTCTCGTAATGTTAGGTCTTAGGTCCTACATCATCCCAGAACACTCAACCACCACTGCAGAGTTGACTTATGGCGAGAACATCCGACTGCCAGTAGATATTTTGGAAGAGGGACCTGAAAAGAACAATCACTCCATTCCGAACATGCTCCACCGCCTTAGAGAAAAGTTAAGAACACTCAAGCCGGTTAGAGAAAAGCATAATAATAAACAAGTAATCTTTATACATCCGGAATTGATGACATCGGAATTTGTTTTCATTAGAGTTGATGCGGTAAGGAAACCTCTGCAGCCCGTGTATAATGGGCCATACAAAGTCGTAAGAAGAGGAGAAAAGTTCTTCGAAGTCGAAATGCCAGGAGGAAAACAGAATATTTGTATTGACCGTTTGAAACCAGCATTTCTTCTAAATCAGTGAGAAAAGAACAGCAACACTCACCGAAAAAAAAAAAAAAAAAAAAAAAAAAAAAAAAAAAAAAAAAAAAAAAAAAAAAATCCCTAAAGTATGACGTTGCCACTAGGAGGGGAGTATGTGGATACCAGTTTTAGGATAATTTTGAGTTAGCATGTTGTTTAGTTTTTTACCTAATTATTTTTTTATGTCAAATAAATTCAGTGGGTTTACAGACACGAATCTGGAAAGTGAATTTTATTTGTGTTCCAATTTTAGATTCTAAGATTACACACACCCACAATGCATTTATCCCATTATCACCAAAAATTGACTTTGGTTGTTTTAGCACCAAGGTAGAGTTATATCATCATCAGTATCAAGTGTTGACGTAGTAAGAGTAAAATCTCTTCTAGCTACGTATTTTACAAGCTTTTAGGACAAACTTAATAATACAAGGTGAGGGTAGACGAGGGCTGTGTGAATAGAAGCAACCGAAGGTATGAGGTATCAACATCCGAGGCAAAACCCTGTTCAAAGTAAAACAATTTGTCTCAACTCATCCCTATCCCATCAGTTATTCCTGAATCCTCATCCACCCTTACTACATCCCTAAACATCTATCTACTAAATTCCAGGCTATTTTCTTTTGCTTTATATTACTTGAGATATATTTGTTTTACTTCTCTTATGTTTCCTCGTATTACACATATATCTAGGTATATGATTGTTTAACATTCGTTTGTATATGATTGCTTAAAGGTGAAGATGCTTCTATCGTATCGTGCTTGATCTAAAATAAAGGAAGAGGTTCGACTTAAAGGAATCAGTTAAGAATTTGTTTAAATTCAAGATAATTTGAAAACAAAACATTATTTTTTCAGATCACAGGATCGGGACATGGGATTGGTCGGGAGTTGGCCCTCAAGTACGCATCGCTGGGTGCCAAGGTCGTCTGTGTCGATATCAACCCTAAAGGAAACGAAGAGACAGTCGAACTCATCAAGGAGAGAGGATATAAGAAATGCTACTCCTACACGTAAGCTTCCACTCTAAAGTAGCACATTTTCATTCAATTTTAATATATAAGTAATTATGGGTACTAGATGGCTGAAAAGTTTTGGATTTTCAGCCATCAAGTACCTATAATTACTTATACACGAGAATTACAAGGGTGTGTCACATTATATTAGTATTGATTGACAATTTAATTTATTGTTTACAATATATTTTAAATTTACTGGTGGATTAATAATAACATTTGTAATGCAAATTGTTATGTTGTTTGAAATTACCACTTTTAAAAGAAACCAGTCCTAGTTAATTTAAGTCCGATAATCTTGTTACAATTCTTGTAAATGAGTTAAAACAATAAAAATAGATAAATTAGATTTATCTAATTGAAATGATAAACTTTAGAATATTGCAGCCTTAATAAGATTTACTTATAGAATTTTGATTGGCAGAATCTTGATGTGAATAAGAAAAATCAGGACATAATTTATCTATCATTTGATAATTATTCTACATAATGAAAATAATACATAGTTACATTGTAAATAGAGGCTTCAACATTTCCAAAACATCAATTCATTATTTTTGAAATCTTGAAAATAATGAAATAATTAATGTGCTTAACAGGGGCCTGGGTGGCTCGGAGGCTAGAGTGCTCGCCTTGTGATAAGTCAAGTTAAGCAGCCTCGAGCAGGGTCATAAGATGGATGGGTGACTGCTTCCGACCACAGCTCTGGGTTCGATTCCCGGACCGGGCCCCCCACTCAATGTCCCCCCAACATTGTTTAAACAAAAGGGAAGCTCCTCGAAAGAGTGGCGCCACCAGGTTTCGGCGTGGAAACCATGATGACGACACTCTTGGTTGTAATACAACCAGAAGGGGAGTCATGGTTAACCATATCTTCACATGAATTGTGAAGATTTCGGTCCCTAACCCGGGTTTGTTCTGTGGGCCCACCTAAGTGGCCTGAGTCTTCAGGTGTAAAAGCTCCCTGTAATTAAAAAAAATAATAATAATAAATGTACTTAACTGTGTTAGCAACTGTATTTTATTTTATTATTATAATTTTTTTTTGCATAATAAACATGTTTAAGTTTGTCTGTTGTGAGTAAGTTGCATTAAATGTGAGTAGTATTTGAGTGATATTGTTTTGTTTGTATGAGGTGTGACGTGACAAAGAGAGAAGCTGTGATAGAACTCATCCAGCAGGTCCAGTCTGAAGTGGGAGCGGTGACAGTGCTTGTGAACAACGCCGGCATCATGCCGTGCCAGGAGTTCCTCAACCACACCACCGAGGAGTTCACCAGGATGTTCGATATCAACGTTATGGCTCACTTCTGGGTAAGCATCTCGTACAGTTGAAAAGGTTTACTCATTTCATCTTGTAGACTTGGCATTTTAAAAGTTTGCGTGTTTGTCTGATGATAATCGGCATCAAAATTGACAGATTCAAATGAAATTCAGCAAACAGGTGCATCTGAGCATTTGTGAGAACTGTATAGTTGATGCATCACTAGTTCTCTTCACTTGCTTTTTTACTTTCTCATATTAAGAGAAAGTATTGTGATGGCGCGAAAATTCGATTTTGAGGGATTTACATGTTTTGAGGTCTCCTGAGTCCAAAAAAGTGGTTTTTAAAAAATGTCTGTCTGTGCCTGGAGACGCCTGGAGCCTAAACTACTGGGCTGATTTTGACGAAATTTGGCATACATGTTCAGAAAAATCATAACCCGAGGCGAAATTGAGAAATGTATTTTAGCTCCAAATTCGGGGGCGCTACCCCCCCAAATACTCTGAGAAAACGTGAAAAAAAAAAAAAATTCTCGAAAACTGTTCCGACGATTTTTATTAAAAAATTGTAAAATGTAGTCCATGTAAATGCAAATCTAATGATATAAACCGTTTTTCCGGGAAAAATCTAGTTCCTGAGAAAATAGCTTTAACCCTATAGCACTACCTATGCATCAAAGTGACGTATTAAATTGATAAAAATGGCTGCCAGTCACCCCACTACGTCCAATGGTTCCCAATGTCCCTGTATGCCTACCCTGTTTAATATTTTTTGTAATAATAATTTTTTTAACGCTTAGTTGTAAGAAATTTGACTGAAACAGACGAAAACATTACTGTGAATAGATGTTACCTGATAGAAAATTGTGTTCCTCTTCTTATTAATACAGAAATGTGTACCTACTTTTTTTTAAAGAAATATTCATGAATCGCCTATTTATTTATTATAAACCAAACTAATAATGTATTTTTAAGTAACTTACTATATTTTGAGACTAAAAATAGTTTAATTTAAATAAGATCCAATGATAGTCACAGTGACGTATCTGTAGTAACAATATATTAATATTTAACGGTAGTATTCTAGGGTTAAACGCAGACAGAGAGTGGCCGGGTTCGATCCCCTTCCGAGGAGAAGTTATTTTTATGATCAATTTTGGTGAAATATTCAATAATAATTAAATGTAGCTATGAAAATTAATAAATGGAAAAAACTGGGTTAAGTAATTATGAACTTGTATATGAGAAAGATCGTCAGAGTTGTCTCGGACCGATTTTTTTAAATAATAATCCTAATAATGTGGTGGAACGGGATGTGGAGAGCTGAGGTCTGATAATGGGCTCATACAACTACATGTGGGGGTTAGTGTCGCTCCATCAGCTGTATAAATTGAATGAATGACATTTGTATCTGAGTAGACGGCTCTTCACTTAAATACCTGCCTATATGTATTGGCAAGTGGGGGAGCACCGAGTCTTTTGAAGGATTCATTTTTGAGGATTCACCAAGTGAATCCTCAACCTCCTGCAAGACGAGTGTCTTAACCAGCCGCCAGGAAATCTCGTATCATATTCACACCTAAATTAAAACGAGGATATAATAAATGCAGCCTCTAAATAATTACTTAAATTCACTAATCTGAAAATAATAAGTAGGTATAAAGCACAAGTGTTGTTTAATTTGATTTTGGCTCAGAGTTTGAGCGTTCAGTTGCACTTGCTTACTTGTGTTTCAAATTAAATCTCACATCAAATATTATCTTCTTTTTGCATTTGCTTTTTAAGGAAAGTAATTCTCAAATTGAGGTATTAAATTCAGATTTACAAAATAATTGTTCTTAAAAAAAAAAAAAATTGATTTATTAACTGTTTATTGATTATACATAGTCAATCATGTTTTGTAAATTTAAGAAACTTATTTCATCAATTGCAATACATTAGTATTCAATCAGTCTTTTTTTGGTAGATATTGTTCAGTCTTTATTAAAAACAGTAAATAATCTAAATTCTTAAGGCAAGGGAACTATCTCAATTCTTAAATTTGTCAGTATTTTCAATATGCTAACAGTTTGATTAACAAGTATGTGGTATTTGTTTGTGTTATTTAGTTGCTGCAAGCGGTGTTGCCCAACATGATGAAGAATAACCACGGTCATGTGATCGCTCTGTCTTCTATGGCCGGCATCATGGGGATTCCTAATCTAGTTCCTTACTGCGCCACCAAATTCGCTGTTAAAGGTAAGTCACAGTTACAGCCGGGATCGCTTTGAAACAAACACTCCAAATAGTTCAATTAGTTAGCCGTTTGTAGATGAGATCAGTTATTCTGCACTGTGGGGACCTTGGATAACAGTTCATTGCATCTTGTTCTTGTTACTCAAAATATTATTGATTCCGTTCTGTTATAAAATAACAATAACAGAAGATGAACTGTTATTGTTATAAAATCTGTTCTGTTATCTGAGCTGTTATAATGAGAACTGTTATTCTCCAATAACATGTTATTGAGAACTGTTATGTTATTTTCGACCCACCTCTGCTCTGAAGGTATAAAGGAATAACATAAACTGGCTCTCCACGTAAATTTACTCCCGTATTTAATATTTAAACATATAGGTGTTCAACATATAAAGGTTCAACATTTAGGTGTGTAAACATATAAAGTAAGCTGTGCAAGTTTAAAGAAACTAATAAATGCACAAGTTTGAAATTAATATCAGACCATAAATGGGCTAATTGTGATCTAAATCACATCAAAATTGGACGAGTAATTTGTATTATACATTGAAGAAGGCAATACATTTTCTGAAATGTGGATAAATCTAAAACTTTTTTACTTTTGACTGTTCCTTGCTATTCTCAAATTCCAATTAATTCAAATTCGATGGTCTCGTAGTTATTAATTTATTTATTAAATATGAGAGAGTTAGCGAGGTACGGTCTGAAGAAAAAACTTGTTTACCAATTAACTCTCTCATATCTACACTTTAACGGTTCCTAACTTAAATTTTATTTTATTTATTAACAAAGAAACTAAACCTTTTTATTATTATTATTATTTTGCAGTAATGTGAATGATTTGTTTGTCCCTTAATGTGGTTATTTGATTACCAGGTATGATGGAGGCTTTAGCAGAAGAGTTCAGGTACACAGGAAAGTACCCAAACATCCACTTTACCTGTATCTTCCCCTTCATCGTAGACACTGGACTTGTACATAAACCGAAGATCAGGTAACTTGACTTTGCTATTTAATTCTTTATTTTGTCTGCTCGAAGGCAACAAAGTTACAAATAATTATAACATTTTAATCATAGTTTGAAACATAATGAGTTTTATTTGTCACAAGCAGGAGTACTTCCAATCGCTTGGTTACTTTTATCATTCATTAGAACAACTTGTTTTGGGATACTTGCACAACGACCTTGAGAATTGTTTGCTAACTGGCAGTCTGTCAGGTATTTTTGACTGGTACACAGAAAAATGTTACAAAACATGGAACCAAGCAGTGGCGTAACTATGGGCCCGCATTGCGGGGGGGCCCCCAGTGCCAGGGGACCCCCAAATCCAGAAATAACTGGAGTTACTATCCTTGTACCAAAGTCGAGGGGGCCCCCAATCCTGAACGCAAGAGGTTTTTTTTTTTTTTTTTGTTCATCAATTTTTTTTTGGTGAGGGGCCCCCAAAGGTCTAGCTACGCCACTGGAACCAAGTAATAAGAAATATTTAGGACACAAGACTATATTATGAATATTTCACGCATAACTATTTGTTTAGCAAGTTGGCGGTATTTTTGTTTTTATGAGGCCTGTTATATGCTCTCAGGCCTTTAAAGGGGACCACAGCTCAAAGCTGATTTAAGAGGCATAAATAATAATAATACATACGTGTATGCTAGCCATAGGAAAACCTATGTCAATCTCTTAATAAAGGGTTTATTTATTTATGTTATATGCTTAAGTTATAACAACTTATTATATTTGTGGTTTTAACTTTAGCGTATAACAGGCGTGACGATGTTCTGAAGGTATGAAATATAGTCTATTATATGATTCTCAGCACCTTTTCTTTTTACCCCTTCACAACCCAACACTTAGAGCAAACCTTTAACATTTTGACGTTTTCATGTCTTGGCTATGGCACATAAACTCAAAAATAGTTACTAAAAATCAACACCAAAAAGTGTTACACGTGTAACAGGGAGTTAGGAGGATATAGGAGGTGTGAAACCAAGTCTGGTGTGCTCTCGGTATAGGGATAGGGTCCCCCCTACCGCACTTGGTAGAGCCTACCCACCCCTCCCCTCCCGATCAGCTACCTGCTCCACGTCTCACTCTCTGTGCTTCTTGCTGCTGCTTCAGCAGTCGCTCGCGTGCTCAGCGGCACCCCCCCCCCCCCCCCCACTCCCTAACTACAACTTCTGTTCTACTGCTCCAATTTGCACTGGACAAACGCCATACAATGGCACATTAACTCGAAAAGCGTTACCAAAAAATGACACCAAAAAGCGTTACATGAAAATGTTCACTATCTTGCAGACTTGAATGCAAGCAAATATTTTATTTCCAAATTACCCTGAATACTTCTGAATCTATTATTATTATTTTTTTTTTGCTTCAGGGGACCTTAGTTGTTTATCTTATATGTTATTTTGTAGCAGTTTCACAGAATACTATCTGTATGGGATTACTGTACTCAACATGCATTTTTATAGGACACAAAAACAGGTTTTTTTTTTAAACCAGTTGTTTGTTTGTACAACTGCAACAAGAACAAACTCTAGTGTGCAAAGTGATTTCACTATCACTCCTGGAGATTGCATCAAGTAAAGTCACTTAGTAACATCAAGCTGCATTTTGTTTATGACTCAATGTTTCGGTGTCCCCCAAGAATATGTGGTCTGCTAAGTTTGCCCGCCGGACATGACTTGCCTTGAAGCAGTTAAAATATAATAAGACCTGTGGAAAGTGGGCACCCCCCTCCATGTCGACGGAGGAGCTGATTTTCATGATCCCGAGTACCAAATTAGTCGATCGACCGAAAATCAAGTCGATGTTAGTTTGTCACTTGGTGGGTTAGTCAGTCAAATATTTCTCCGAATCAAAGTGGTCTGCTATCAAGTGACTCAACAGCATTTTATTTCTGCTCTACTGACTAATTTTGTAATCAGGGGGGTGAAAGTCACATTGTCCGCCAACTTGACCGTGGGGAGCCCTCTCTCCACAGGTCCACTAAAATTTAGCTCGATTTTAGTAAGTGACTTTTAAGCACACTACTCTACTACCTGGACCAAATATATGATTGTTCAATTTAATATATAAATATTATTTTGTTTTTTTAAACTAAAACGGTTTGTCGGCTTTTAGGTTCCAAAGCTTGATGAAGCCGGTTACTCCTAAGGATGCCGCCTCCATGATCGTGTCGGCAATGAGAAGGAACAAGCTGTACGAAACCCTTCCTCCCTACTACTGGCATCTTAACAGCATCGTCAGGTAATTCACTCCTATTAAACATTTTATTCACACATTATTAGCCCCATAATGTCAGCGGCTGGTAATTCTTTCATCAGGTTTATAAAATTTTTACCTCCAGCGGGGAGAAAAAGTGAACATTCCTCCCTAGTTTACAGGGAGGGAAGTTACTCATTGCACCCAGTCGGGTTAAACAGGGAGTAATGAAAAATAAGAGAATCATGAACTCTCATGATTCCCTCCAGTGTTGCCCTAGATAAAGCACAAGTAAATAAGGTTGGTGCTAATACACATTTCATTTACTAACTTTTGTTTAATATCTAAATCTATAATGTCATCTTCACACATGTCATGTAACCTCCACAACGGTTGCCGTAGTGATTCATTCATCTCAGCTTCCAGCTGATTCTCCCATTTAATTTTAGCATTGAAAGTCAAATAATTATTATCTATAATTCATTTTAACGTGATTAAACTTATTTAGAGAATTGTTAATATTATATCTAACTATTTGTTTTTTAAAAAATAATATAAACCTATGTATTTATTGTTGAATAACATAATTTAAAATTAAAATCTTTCCATATTTTTTTTTCTCCCTTCTGGAGGTAAAATCTTGTATATACCTCGGGAGTAAAAATAACTTGCACCCTCGCGATAATTAACGTTATGGTTGCCTCGGCTTCGCCTCAGGAATCAACTTCATCGCTCAGGGTGCAATCATTTACTTTACTCCATTGGTGCGTAAATAACTATTGTACCACATCCCTATTTGAGTAAATGTAGTTAACATGTGAATCAGGGCAACTTTTCCTTAAGGCAGCGGTTCCCAAGTGGGGGTGCTGGGGGTGCAGGCTAAATTTTAGAATTATAAACTAACTAATGCTAAGTTGAATGTTTTATCTATATAGTGGATTATCTTAAAACTACTAAAACTGAACTTGTGCTGTATAATATTACTATTATGACAAACTAACTATGATGTATATGTTGTAGGGTCTACCCACCACAAATTGGAAGACTTCTCAAGGATTTCATTGATGCTGGCTGTCACCCACACGACAGATAATTCTTTCACCAGTTTGGTTCCGCTGAGCGTCCTGCCAGCTGTCAGATGCCATTCTTCACATCACATTTAATTCTTCTTATTATTATTTTACTCATTATCAAACTGAAATGTCTCTCAATCTATAACGGCTCATTTACTTGTTTACAATATTATCTTAAAAATGTATTTTCTGAAAATTAAAATTCTCTTTTTATCTATCAATTTTGGAGCCCTATCTTTTGCTTTTTATTTTAATAGTGAAAATCTTCTCTTACAATTTCTGTTTAAAATTTGCTTTCAGATTAAATTGACAAATATATATATGCTTTTGTTGTTTACATATTTGTTATAATTTGACCTAATAAAAAAATTATTATAATTTATAGAGGGAAATATAATTAAAAATTGAAGGTTAGATTTTTCTTAAAAGAAACCTTGTTTTTCAAATTATAAAATAAATCATGTCATAAAAGTAATGCGTCCCATCGTATTTTGCATATTTTAAAATTATTTATCAAAATTAATGTTATAATAAATGTCGAGACATTAATTTTAAAACAATTTAAATTTTGAGTTTGTCGTGGAATAAAAAGAATTTAAGTGCATAAATATTGTAAATTAAAATTTTTAAAATAAGATATATTTTAATACTTATCGATAGAGATTTATAAAAATAAATGTTTATATGTTTTGTATATTCAGTTGAATATTTATACAGCAATCCCTTGATACCTGCGGGAGTCTCGTTCCACAGAGTCGAGCAGACCCTGGATAACTGGTCAAGTGTCACCAACCTCAAACAAACCTTTCCCTTGTCTAATCCTCGACCTGCAAGTTGAAACCCAAATATAACATAACATTCCCAATGGTACAAGTACCATTCTTTCCAATCTAACATTCCTGGTTTACGAACACATTTTTATGACAATCATAGTAACAACAAAAACAGGATATCGAGGGATTGCTGCACTTCTCAATATTTCTAAATGGTACACTTCTGGTGAAATAATACAACATTTTTTCAATATTGGTTTCAACGTTTTTAAATGATTTCTTGTTTCTCTTTAAAAATAGTTGATGTGTTTGGTCCAATAATACATGTGGAGCATTAGTCGACTCTAAATTTCAAGTGTTACATTTTTAGTGAAATAGTCAAACTTATTCAAAAATACCATTTTTTAATTTACTTTTTGTACCATTTTTAATTTTGAGTTAAAAATATGAATATTATATTTTGATATTGAATGTATAAATGTATGTTATATTGAATAATATATCCCGCCGATTGCTTTAATAATGCCAAAAGACTGTTTATTTAGATACCGACCGCTAAAATAAACTATTTTGAGTTGTAAGGTTGTCAACACTTATCTTTGTTAATTAATGTTTTTTTGTTTTATAGTTTGTGTTATGTAAACTTCTGAGATTTTTGTTTTTTGAGATTTATTTTATATTTTATTTTAAGTATAATAGAGATTATGTATTTTTTTTAATTGTACCATGCCAAAGCGATTAAATTCCTAATTTTTTTTTTTTTTTCTCTTTTTTTAACTATGTTATCGTTGTTAATAATTATTTATTATTTTAGTTTGGATTGTTGTTTAACATGTTCACTGTGTGCTTTCATGTCCTGCTTCACATTGAGGCATACTTGTTTGTTAAAAATGACTTGTGATGTCTCAGCTGCACATTAGAAGGTTAACATGTTGATACTTACTCCATGGCGCTCAGGTCGAGGTGCTCTCGGGTTAATTGGTTGCATCTTTCACTGCCCTGAGTCATCTGTCTCCAACCTCGGGCTCATACCGTCCTCAGGTCCTTCTCCATTTCATCTTTCCATCTGCTTGCTCTGCCAATCCTTCTTTTCTCATTTTCCTACCAAATACTTATCTTCCATCATCCATTTTTTTTATATGGCCAGCCTATTTTAACCTTCCTGCCTGCATCGATCTCACTATACCCCAGTGCTCCAAAATCTCTTCTACCTCCAGGCTCCTTCTGATTCTTCAGGTGTTGTCTTCAGATACAGGGCTGTAAATCCTGGTTATTATTGTTCTCTTGAAGCCCCTAAGTTTGTTACAGTCTCCAGATGACCAAGTACAAGTCTCCGATCCACAGCTTACTGCTGACCTAACAAAATAAATAACCATTTATTTTAAAATTATTAATTATATACAATTACATGTTTTTTGTTTGTTTCTTCTCCAAATCAGCTAAATGCTGTGGTTGCCTTTGAGGGCTTTTGAGTTCATAGCTAGTTATAGTTATAGTTTTAATTTAATTTCTTGTTTGTTTTTAGCTTTTTAATTTTAACTCATAGGAATACTTAATTCCATTGATTGCCATCCATTCATCACTCTTTTCTATCACAAGGTGATTCCTCTCTATCCAGGTGATTCCTCCGCAGCAGCTCCTCATTTCCTTATCCCATTGAGTTCTTGGTCTTCCCCTCTTTCTTTTATTCTCAATTGGTGTCCATTCTATTATACGTTTGGCTCATCTCTCATCTGTCGTCCGAACCAGGTGTCCTGCCCATTTCCACTTTCTCTTTACAGCTGTCTTGGCTATGTCTTCGATGCCTGTTTGTTTCTGTATCCATCTATTGCTTTTTCTATCATTCAATCAAAATTTTAACTCCTCTCCATTCTCCTGACTGCAACCCTCAGTTTTTCTAGACCTAACAAGTGTTTTATATAGTCAACTTAGTGATGACAACATTCTTGACTCAAATAGTTTTAAGTTGGCAAAGTACGCTCTATTCTCCTTGTTTATCCCAAGAGTGATGTTACAGAGGTGAAGATATTTCTAAAGCTACGGGTTGCCTTGCAGTAGGCAAGAGGTGGAGAGTAGTGAGTGGTTGCATTTTGTTTTACTTGTATTTAGACAAAATCACATGTGCCGACTCTCACCGTGCCTCCGTCTCTTTAGAGAGTCCCATCGTGGGTAGTGAGATTATCAGTCCAGTTTGTCGAAGCCTCTAGGCAGCCGAGTGTTTATTTTCTGTAAGAACAGAAGAAACTGGAAGTTGTTAGAGCCTCATCATCTTGCCTCCTGCAGAGCAACCTTACCTTAAGAGTTAGTCTAGTGTTTTGCTTGATTCCTCTGATCCCGTTGCAATAAACGAGTAGGGTATGGTGTTCCCTTGAGCAAACAGGAACAACCTCGATGTGTCTCCACCTGCAGTGAACATATTAATTCTTATTGTGTATAACATGTGTACTCTTAATCTGGTTTAATAAACTAATATAAAATAATCAAAATTAAATTATATTTTGTGTAATACTAAAATTAATTATTTTGACTGAGCTAATGAAACTTAAAGTAAACAAAATAAATAAATAGTTGGTTTTGTTATCTAAAATGAATAAATGGAAGCTAAACAGACTTTAGTTGGAATGTTAGAAGTTATATTGACTATGTTGTATATTTTGTTTCTTATTTAATATAAGCTATTATACCAAATAATATTTTTAAATAGATGTTTATTTCGCTATATGAAAATATATTAGTCAGAAAAAACCAAATTTAATAATAACTTTACCATTATATCTTGGGATTATTTTAATTTTATGATTTTAACGTCAAAGTGTACAATGTATCTTTTATTTCATCTCTAGTCTAGATAATGTTGTCTTAGGGTTTTTTTTTTTTTTCATATTTTAGTTTGTTGTTTAATTTAATTCAATTTTTGTTCCTTCTGAATTATTAATTAAACCATATTTGAAAAAGAAAATTGTCCATTTTTAACATTTTTTTCTATGAGAAAAATGTGTGTATTAAAATGCAATGTGTTTTTCTTAATCATTTGTTGAGAAAACAATTATTTTGATGACTTTCTATGAAATAAATGATTGACAAAATGTAATATTATTATTGAGTTTATTTATTTGTTGTTAATTCCCTATTACTGCAAAACCTCATTATAACAGACAGGTAAATAAAAGACATAATAATAAAGATTGGTTGTTCTATCTGGAAGTAACAAGCAAACAAACCAATGAACGTCAACCAGACCTTTTTGTTCTAAACATTAATACAGTGTATACGTACACATATTTTCAATTAAACCTCTGTTTAGAACTGTTCTGCTGTTAGGGTGTCGTTGGTAAAACCAAAAAAAAAAACCCCTTATAGTTTCATTCATGTGTCTGTCTGTCACTCTGTACAGTTCCAATAACTTTTTAATCAAAAGAGATAAAAACATGAAACTTTTCAGTATTCACACAGAAAAAATATATAGTATTCGCATACAGAAAAAATATCGCAAACTCCAAATTATCAGCTGTTCAAATTCAAAATAGCGGAAGAGTCACGCGAAAGAGATATTTCTTAAAAATTTGTTTGTGGTATCACATGAAAGGTGTTGAAGAGTAGATTACAAATATATATAACACTTGTGGGTAGTGTTTAATTTTCAGCGCCGTTTAGCCAAAAAACACAACATTTTTGTGACACAAAAATATGCATCTCTGTAGTCCAATGATATTTCCGGGAGTTGATATAAAAAAGTCAAATTTTTAGAAATTTTAGGGGGCCGTAACTCCGGAGCCCCAACATTTTTATTATTGGAAAATTTGAAGATGGGTATCATTTTAAATTTGGTTCACAAAAATATATCCTCTAAATATATATTGTTGCCCTGGGAAGGGCAACAAATTTTTGGTTAGTCGAACAGACACTTAATAAATGTTGATAACCAGGGATTATCAATAAATCTGCTGTGACAGAACATACTATAAACTACTACTATAACCACCAAACGTATTGTTGGAAAAAGCTAAAAATAGAGCAGTCAGGAAGAACCACTTATTTGAACATATCAACGTGGCCAGTGGTTCGGGCTCTGTTTGTTATAACCCCACATAGCACATAGAGGTGGTACCCTCATAGCTACCATCTGGGTTTCTAACACAGGAGCGTCCAGGTTTATATTGCCGACTCCAGCAAGGAGTCTCAAGATCCACCCAGCACTGTGATATATGGGTAGATCCTTAAGTGAAGTGGTGTCTTGCAGGCTACAGCTGATGCAGCAACATTCTATCATCAAGTCTTTTTAGGCTTCTTTAGGTTGTTACTCCTGTTATAAAAAAAAACTGAGGTGGTAACAATCTAAAGAAGGTGTACGCTTTTCGGTGGAATGTTCTTCTTTAGACTGTTACTCCCCTTATTATAAAAACAGAAGTGTGATATTCCTTTGTCTCAAAGTACATTGGACTAAACATCCCTTTGTTTTAATAGTTATTAATAGTCAGTCATTTATATTCTAAAACAAAACAAGGGAGTAACAATCTAAAGAAGTACTGCCTTTTATATCCATGGGAGTTATGTTCCACAGTGTTCTGACGTGTTTTTGCTTTTTCTCAGATCATGGGCGCCCATATGAATTTTTGGAGGGGGGGGGGGGCTGGTTTTTTTGGTCTTTTCAGATGGCTTGCAAGATAAAATGAACCTTTTTCATTGTCTGATCCAGCCATAAGTTCACAAAAGGTCGAGAGTTCGATCCCGTGTTACGATGCTTTGATTTACATCTAGGGAGGAACAGGGTGAGAGAACCTTCTAAAGGGTTCCCTGATTTGTATCTGTGAGTCACAACAACGGTACAGGGACATGGGTATTACCCTGCGCTAATGACATAACAGCAGTCACTTTACAGTACAATGGCAGGATCTCTCCACCCCGGGGCTAGTAAAATGAACCTAAAATAAGGTCTAATTGCTAGGTTAAAACAAGTGGCTCGTCCTACCAGTCTAGTACTACAGTTTGCGCATTATGAGTTGTGACGGGAAAATCAGAAAAATTGGGGTGGGGACCCAATGAGAGCACTGGATTTTAAATTCTAGAACGGTCGGGCCAACTAGGCAAACAAAAATGTCACCGGCTCCACCCCTTTCTCAGGCCTAGTGGCTTTCTTTTTTTCCTCATTTAGGTTGGTCAATCTGAGTGACAACTCAACGCACAGACTGTAGTACTAAAACCTACTACTCGGTGTCATATGGCTCTTGAACAGAGCACATTGATAAGAGCGTAGCATGTAAATATTTAGATAGTAGTCATAGTTGAAGATGATATGTGGGAAATATAAACAAGGAGTAGGGTAGATAATATAGCTCCCTGCATTGTACTTCAACTACATCACCTTCCTACAGCCCCTTCCAACTTTATGTATCTCTTCATTTGGACATTTCAGAAGCATTTAAGTAATATTAAAGTTGATGTGTTAGGACATAAGATGCTGGTAAACATGCTGTTTTCTCTTGATTTGAAACTTCGTGTTTACTTGAGCTTTCCACAAATGCTTGGAACGGTCAAGCCGGCCTGTATCTTTGAGAAAACAAACTCTACGCCAAATTTTGTTGTGACCTATTGAATTTTACTCTAGTTATAGTAGGACATTGGAATGCTACCTGTAGTCAAACATACAATCAGACAAAAGGTTATTTTCCCCCAAAAAAAGAGAGAAAAAAAACACCAAAAAATGTATAAAATAAAATTTTATTTAATTACATCATTATGTTCTCTATAAATATAATTAGGCAATAAATAAACTATGGATACTCTCGTAACATTAATACTTATTCAATTTATTTAATAAAAAAACAACATTTTTTATTTCATCCTTTCAAATTCTAATACAACTTTTTTCTTTATCTTCATCGCATGTACAAAATAAAAAATAAAAATATTACCAATGCATGTTTAAACTGTTCATAAAAAAATAAATATAAATCAAAAAGTCAATAATTAAGTCTATAAAATGGATATAATAAATTGTTTATGCTGCTAATGACTCATGTGCATTCGAAGGGGGGGGGGGGGGGGGGGGAATCAAGTCTAGTAACAAAATATTTAATGTCCACAAAATTATCATTTGGGTTTTTCATAATAAATAAAAGTTGGCAAGTGTAAATTTGATGAGTTTTTAGTATAGTCTGGTTTTAAATGTTAAAATTACTCATCATCTCAAAAGACTATTATAATAAATCAAATAAATTATTAAAATAAAGGGATAAAATATCACTCGATGGTAACAATAACAATGATAAATTGCACATACCAAAGAAAACAATAACTCAAAATTTGTAAATTTCATTACAGTTATTATAGGAGAAAATTTAAATAACATTTTTTTTAATTACTGCTTTCTTGGGGTTTTCCCTCTCTCTCACTCTCTCTCTTTCAAAATATATATTTTTTGAAGTAATCGTTTTCTTCGGGATGTGTGAAATTTTGCTTTGAAAATTTGCACACCCCTTTGTAAATTATATTTCAGTACACAGTTATATTCAGTGTTACAGTAAAATAAGTGGTGGTCGAAAATTGGTGATTTTCAGTTACCTGCAACGTTAAAAACAGGAAATTACAGCATGAATATTTCATCATTTTTCAGCATGAATATAAAGGTGAGACAAATGAAGGAGCAAAATATAGTTTATTCGGGGACAACTCATGTTAATTTACATGATTTTATCTGTTAATAATATCATCATAAATTACTTGTTTTAACTGAGATTTTGTTAAATTTACTCAGAGTTTATACTGCTTAGAGGGCAAAATTGAATAATTTAAAGACAAAAAACCACAATGAATTTTTATATGAAGTAGTTTGGACCAATTTAAAGATAATGCTATTTAACAGCTATTGCAGTTCTTCAAATGTATAAATTGTCACAACACAACCATAAAATTTGAGATACATAGTAAAAAAAAAAAAAAAAAAAAAAAAAAAAAAAAAAAAAAAAAAAAAAAAAAAAAAAAAAAAAAAAAATAGACATAAGATACACTTATTAGAATTGCAATCAACCCATAAATCTTTAGTTGTTGTAGAACTGTAAAAAAAAGTTGTTTGATAGTGGGGGGGGGGGGGGGGGGTCAAAAATCAAAAATAATAAAATGTGAATTTAAATTTAAACAGAAAGAAGAAAATGTAATTTAAGTAAGTTGAAAGTCAAGCATAAGATATAACTGAACTTTTAGATTCTTTTGCCAATATTTAATTTTCAAAGTTTGAGCGAATCTTTGAGTAGAAGACTATAATTAATTCTACCCTACAGTAATACTACAGTTAGAGTTACTTCTGACAGGCGTGGGAGAGCCAATGAGAGTAGGAGATTTTGACATCTAGAGGCTCCGGATACCAAAATTTCCAGCTCTCATTGACTTTGGCTTCCATTTGTTTTAATTTTCCCCATGTTGTCAGGATTAACTCAATTACTGAACTCTAAAATAGAACAGAACATTTAAAAAAATAACAAAAATTAAGTAGGACAAGAGAAGAGTTGTTTGAAATATACATTTAATAGATTTCACCGTCGTCAAATGATATAAAAAAATAACATTATAAAATAAAATAAAAACATTATGAATATTAAATCTAGAAGTTTCAAAGGATTATCTTTATTTAAATATTTGATTGTACAGTCCGACAATAAACTAATTATTACAAAATTACAATAGAAACAAACAAAGTTAAAATTACAATTGCCAAAACTTTACAGTGATCTTCACACTATAAAATAGAATGTAAAAAAATAATTTATCTTACGCTAGAAGCTAAAAAATTGTTTGAAGGTTGATATCGACATAGTTGTATGTTCATATGCAACGTCTGCCTAAAGGTAAAAGTCACAAAGTGCATTTTTTATTTTTTAAAATTTGAGAAACAATGTTTATACGATCACTTTAAATGAATGATAAAAATAAGCAAGTGATTGGAAGCACTCCTCAGTAGTTACACTAAAACAGAACTCATTGTATTCATTTCTTAACAAATATAAGCCAAACAAATCAACAGTAAAATTTAATATTTGTAAGTCACTTTCACCTATAAGCAGATAACCTTATATATTTCACCTTTATATATTTTACATCGATGAAATCTATTATTATTATAATCATAAACTTATTTTATAATGACTTTATTAACCTCTTTAAACTTTGAATGTTCAAAAATAACTAAATGTTGCCTTTAGTAATTTCAGTTTATATTTTTAGATTATTTAATTTTCAAATCCAATAATAAGACTAAAATATAAAGACTCTAGACTGTACAAACAACAGACAGTTATGCACAATAACTTATTTAGCTCATCCTACAAACAGAATCACCAACAACTGACATACATACCAGCAGACAACCAGGCAAACACTAACAAACCTACTTACAGTTACACACTTCACGCACACATATACAACCGTATCTCAACTCAACACTCGACCACATTCTTAATGGACATTCTTTCGACCAGAGCTGCA
Source organism: Gerris lacustris (assembly GCA_951217055.1). Lineage (NCBI taxonomy): Eukaryota > Metazoa > Arthropoda > Insecta > Hemiptera > Gerridae > Gerris > Gerris lacustris. The sequence goes on along the minus strand of OX578282.1, from coordinate 548,371 downwards.
TCAGTCATAACAAAATATCTAGTTTTATAACACGTTCAGTTTGGACGACTGATAAATCAACTTTATATTTCTGCAGAATGAAATAAGCCGGGAGAGGAAAACACAAAAATAATAGTGAGGCAAGGCTCCTCGGGGCTGACTGGTTAGAGTCTGTAATGTGGGCTTGGCTTACAAATTAAAGGAGAGAGCACGTGTCCTCCCCGGCACTACGTTCCCACAACGTGCTCCCCCATGAACGTGTTAATCTAGAACAAATTATTTATTTAATACATTTTATACACAATATAGGACACAAGATTTTTTTTTTTTTTAAATAAAAATAACTCTTTACATTAGAGTAAATAAAAAAAGTCAGAAAAATTAAATTCAAAAAGTTTGTCAAGAAAGTTATTTTTTAAAATGGGAAAAATAATACTAGAAGGCTGTGACAACAACAGTTTGCTGGGAGAAGCAAAACAACAAACTGATTCTTTATCCAATAATTGATTCTAGTATAATATCTTGAAAGGAACAAATTTTCACAAATTTCGATGAATCCAAGACTTTTTTCAATTTTACCAGATCCTCTCTATGCTAAAATTCAATTAAAAATAAAAATAAATTCAAAATGTAATACAAAAACTAATTCAATTTAAACTATCTCAACTTCCCCTCATTACATTTCTTCACATCCATTTAATTGATACATTCTTCTCACAGGCACTTTGATACATTTTTCTCTTGATTTCATTGATAATTTTTTTTTTTTTTTCAACATTGATTTGATCGATGCATTTTTCTCAATGACATTTTTTTTTTCTTTTTAAAAAAGATTGTATTCATTCTAAATCAAACTAAATTTTAACTAAAATATAAAAATTGTAAATTTAAAAATAATTAACAGTTCCAATATGCACTGGTATCACATAAAACAAAAAAAACATAATTTTAAAAAAAATTATATATATATAATACCTAAATAAATTAAATTTTAAAACGAATAAAAAGTGACTTTTTTTTTGTTAGTTGACTGATTAAATCAAATTAAAGAGACGTCGGAACTGCGAGATATCGTAGGCCTAGTACTGCTCAACTAGTACCAGCAGGCACCAGAGAGTACCGAGTACTAGTACCTACAGGTACCAGAGAGTACCGAGTACTGGTACCTGCAGGTACCAGAGAGTACCGAATACTGGTACCTGCAGGTACCAGAGAGTACCGGGTACTAGTACCTGGAGGTACCAGAGAGTACCGGGTACTAGTACCCAGTGGTAACAGGACGTACCGAGTACTAGTCGATACACAGCAAATGGTCCAGTATGTTCTGAAGGGAGGCTCGCTCTTCTTGCAGCGAAGCGAGAGTCGATTGCAGCTGGGAACAGATTTTGCGCAGGACTGCATTGTGTGCTTGACGAGCTTCCATACTGCACACAAACAGATATATCTTTATTAGATTGGAGAAAATAAATAAGATGATCAACGGAGAATTGAATTAAACATTGGCTATAACAGATGTCGTGATTGCTTTTAAATTTAATTATTTATGTTTCTTAATGTATTAGCTTTACTGTTACTTAAACTAAGTCGATTAAAGGTATAACAGGATCAACAAAAGAGATCATTCTTAACAGCGTGAGACAATTTAAAAACCGGGTTGAGGAGCTGATGAGAGAGCTGGAAATGTTGACATCTAGAAGGTCGGGCTGACTAGTCACACTGGTGGAGGAGCACGGCCCTCAGGATAACCTCCTAGTGGCTTTATTTTTTCTCCCAAAGAGGTTGGCTGACCTAAGCTGTCAAAATTAACTCTCAAGATGAGTTTTAGCTAAGAATGGGAATCTGACGAGAGCTCAAAATTTTAAGCTATACAATTTTTTTTTTTTTTTTAAACTTATTTTAAATATATTAAAATTGCCTTTCTACATTACAACTAGAACACAATGAAATTTGATGCAACTACACTTACTATTAAATTAATATTTAATAGTTAAAATCCGTGTTATTCAATCATTATTGGGTATCATTATACACAATTTATATGAATGAGAAAATTAATAAAAAAAAAATTTTAATCAATGTGGTACACCCTTAACACTGTAAGTGTTTTAAATTTGTTATTAAGGAATTTTTAATCGGATACTTAATTTAAGTCAACTAGAGAATTATAATTAATTATATTAACGAAGGAATCGTTTATAATTATTGTGATTTTTAATGTAGATTATCAAATAAATGACTGAAGATGACCTTAATTTAAGGGTCGAAACGTCTCGCATTATGAATTAGTGTTTTTCATTCATAATTTACACCTCAACAACCATCTGTAGATTCTCTCACACAATTTATATTTATATTATAGTAATGCTAATTGTATGTAAAGAAAATGGTAAAACACAAAGATATTATTTATGGTTTTACGGAAGTTTTAGGGATGAATACGACGAGGAGGTTGAAATGTAGAAGAATGTTACTAACCTAGGTATATTTTCAAAACTTTTTATAGGACCCACAATAAACAGAAGACTACATGATGAGAGGGACAAACTCCAGCAAACCACATAAAACTGTCACATGTTTCATGTCGTATTAGCGTCAAGGATATTTCTTCTGTTCCCCCCCCCCCCCCCCCCCAGCTAAAACATACCGGTGTTACAATGAATAGAGAAGTAGAAAAACTCACCAGGCGTCAACAGGAATGTCGTCAATCGGCGTCCAGTCATCTTTATCGCCGGCATTTGCTGCAAAAACAACAAACAAAAAACATTAGCTTTTCAACTCTATTCCACAATTGAAAAATAAGATTTAAGTCTTTTCTCAGGAATCCGGTGGTGAATCGATAAAAACAACAAGTTTTACCTTCAGCCAACATATTTACATACACGATACAAAAAGACAAAGAAATGTAATCAAAACTTTACTTCATGTTTCAACAATACAAAAACACAACATGTTAACTCTTAGTGTTTTATTCAACAAGATGAGGTGGGGCGTGCTCAACAGAAAACATCTCATGTTGCATCACAAATACAACAACTCTTGTATTACAGTTACACTAAAACAAGAAAACTTCCGGAGAACTTATCATCAAGAAAAGTAAAAACAATACTTTCCTATATACCTTCGGAGAAAATGAGGAAAAGTAAAAACAATACTTTCCTATATACCTTCGGAGAAAATGAGGAAAAGTAAAAACAAATGGGTTTATAAGAATGCTCAAGATGAAACTGAAACTATTCCAAATTCAAACAATTACCCAATTTCAATATAGTTAATGGAACGATTGGATTATTAAAATTTAAACACGGTAATTTTAGGTAAGTGTGAATATGCCGAAATGTCTGCCAATAAAATGAAGTAGGTGGCCGAATGTGTAACTTTGAAACCTGCTGCGCCGAATGTTTGAGTTTCACAAGTTTCTGATGCACTTTGAAGCCTGTCTATGACAATCTGCAACTAGTTATAAAACTATAAAACATGATATTTTGGGTTTCATAAACTACAACTAAACTTTTTTGTTGGTTTTTATCAGGTTATGTTATTTGATCGCAAATCAAAGTCCAAATCCAAACAGAGTGTCGCCATTATTGTTCACCCATACCTACTTCTATTTCAAATGTAATGTTGTCATCTTTTATCTTATAATAGAATAGTACATTTTACAACAAAACATTATAAGTATTCTAAATTTGAAAGGAATATTGAAAGAAAAACTAAGTAACAAAAAGTCAAAAGCAGTTGTGACCTCACAAAAATTGGCGACTCGGCCACATAAAGCACCGGAATCACTTTACAGACTCAGTGTGGTGATAAATACCCCAGCTTCATACAAGTCAAAGTTTGGAAATATGTAAAGTTACAGAGTGGTGTGTTGTACTCACAAGGTTTCCTGTAGACGTGGAAGGCCCCCATGGTAAGTCCAGAAGACTCGTCAGGGAACTGAGCAAAGTTAGCAAAACCAGCCGTTGCATCGTCTTCTCTACTCAGATTCACTACCAGGCTCTGTTTCTTCGGTGAAACCTTAACATAATCAAGTTATAACAGTTACATAATTGTGCATATCAAGGAGGACCAGTCATAATGATGTACACTGTGGTTCAAGGGTTGAGACAACTCAGTCAAACTATCTTACAATACTGAAACTGTATTTAAATTCCATAGTTTAAAAAGCGTTCAACAGGTGGTTGTTTACTATTTGTTTTCAATTTTCAACAAAATCAGATTAATTTTCATCAATCAGATTTTTTTTTCATCAATGTCTCGGAAACTTGATTTTTCCTGGGAAAGCACCTTATATCCTAAAGATTAATATGTAAAAGGTCTAATTTTAGAATTTTTTAATCAAAATCGTCAGAACCGTTTTCAAGAAATCATTTTTTGAGTTTTTGTCTCGAATTCACCTTGGGATGTGATGTCAAATTTTGTCAAAATCGGCCCCAGTAGTTTAGACTCCAAGCGTCTGCACAGATGACAGACTGAAATTTTTTTTAAAAAAAACCATTGTTTTGGACTGAGGGGACATCAAAACTTGTAAATCCATCAAAATCTCAAATCGCCACCACAATACTTTGTTTTTATATGAGAAATTAAAAACTAGCTCGGTATTATTACTGAAGAAATAAAACACGGATGAATCAATACATTGTCTGACACAAGAAACACAATACACTGATTCATCCCTAGATGTGAGTTTTATTTCAAATAAATAAATATGTTATTCCAAAAGTAATAAAAAATAACAAGGAACGTGTCAATATATATAACATTAAAATAATTAGTATTAATAAGTCTCGTTACAATTTGCATTAAAAAGTATCATAAAAATAAAAATAAATTATTAAAAACATTCTTAAAAAATTCATTTACACTATAAAAAGCCTTATCGGTTAGTTTTTGTTTTATACATTTTTTAAAAAGTTCATGTTGTGTCTCTATTTTTAAATTATTGAACAATTTTATACTTTTTATTTTATATTTTCTTCAGTAATAACACCTTTGTGACAACTAAATACCACAAAATCTCTGTCAAAACTACTAATCAATTAAAAAAACCAATTAATGTGCACCTTATTAGTTAATTAAAATGTAAAAATTTGAATACATGGATATTGTACTCACAGTTCCAGGAGAAGTCCTGGGAGGTGGCACTGGAGGCATGTTCAGCACACCGCCCGCTCTACCTACAATCAATACCATCTCATTTTTATTACATATTTTAAGAAAAAATCATTTCACACATAAATATTAGTTTATAGAGAAAGCCATAATTAACTTACCAATACAAAATGAAATAGACCTGACAGTATTAACACTTTGACTACGGCGTAGAAGGGAACTAAATATTTAATTTTCTTTAAGGATTCTATTAATTGTTGTTTTACTGTCTTTGTTTCAGCTCAAGACTCGTCCCGTTTGTCATTTCGTCTGTCTGTAAATGTTTCTGTTACCCAGCCATGACCTCACACCATTGTTCCGTTTACTTCAAAATTTGGCATCGATGTTGCTGCAAGTCATATAAACGATGAAACTGCTATAATTAAATAAAATGAAAGAGTGTCGTGTTACCCAGCCTGGTGAGATCTAGAGAACTGCTTCTAGTGTGCTGCTTGTGAGGTCTCGGAGGGGGAGGGGGAGGGGGCTCCTTCTTACCCGAACACAACCTGCCAACAAATAATCAATAATAATAAATTACTTTGTACCACCGTCGTCCTGCCTAGTAATTATTTCACTCATTTAACTTCCATTTCCGATGATTGAAAGCAGAAAGCCTTAAACGACTGTCTGTGACTAAGTGAAAATAAACTAGAGATGCGATGCATAAACAACTCACATAGAATTTCCTTCTTATACCTGCCGCACTATGTTTTCAACATGGCTCACTTATTCTTAATCAATCTGAAAAGAGCTTTCAAATTATTTTACGTAATACGCCATATAAGTATGAACTTACTCATTTCGGCCATATTTGTTGCAAAACTTGACAAGGGGTCATCGTCATACCCAAGCCAATTGTACAATTAGAAATAAGTGGGCGTATTTACCCTGATTTTGTTTGGTACAGACTCTATTTATATTCTAAAATGTATAATGATTATAAATGTTAAGATACTCACACTTGACTTTCTTCAACAGATGTTTGAGGGGGAGGGGGAGGGATGGCACCCGGTCCGGGAACTGTAAATAAAAAATAAATTATTGAATCCAACTTTATTGAATAATACATCTTTGAAAATTATTGAACAACAGTCCAAAAATAATAATGTTCAGATTATAATATTAATTTTATGTATATAAATAAGTATATTACATAGATGTAGAATTGGAGTATGAGAGGAAGTAGAAGGGAGGGATGGAGGGGGAAGGGTGGCCCCCCTCTACAAGGAAACGATGTAAGGCACACTCCACCCCACCCCCAGGAGAGTGTCGAGTCTTTGTGCCATGAAAACAATGATAAGGTTTGTTCCTTGTGATGTCCATTAGGGTGGGTCGAAAAAACAAAATTTTTGAAAATTCAAAAAACGCCCCTCCAGAAACTTGCCATATTGGAAGAAAGTCCCGAGGAAAAAATTTGAGCCAAATCGGACTTCACTTAGGTCTCCCGAGGGGGGGTTGAAGTTTGGGAATTTTCGAAATTTGGAAAAATCGCAGCTTTAACAGGGTTTTTCAACATTTTTGTGTGCTAAACTACTTTTAATATACATTTAATGTATATTTTCGTAATCTACAATGCTTATTGTATAATAAAAACTCTAAACATATTACGCAACTTCAATATTTTTTATTATAACATATGACATATATAAATGACAGCCTGAAAACTATAAAATTTAAAAATTTTTTTCAGCTAAAATAAGCTCTTAGCTTATTCTTTTATTTTAACCAGTATAGAATCAAAAATAATTACCAGAGCTCACCACGTGGAAGTGGCTGCATTCGAGCTCCTATAGTCCCCCTCTCCCCCCTTTTTTAAATTTTGAAAATTTGACACTTGTCATGTATAAATATCATTTAATTTAAAAAAAACCTAACTATTATATACTATACAAAACTATTAACAAACATATTTGTGACAGCACCTGAAGGAATTGTTTAGTTTATTTTGTCTTTCAAGTGCTTGTCAACACTTGCTGAGCCATAGGGTTTTGGATTTGTTTTGTTTTGTTTGACACTTCTAAATTTTATATATAATTTGTTTTTTTATGTTGTGTTTAGTGTAGAACTATTTTCTTTTTACGAGCCAAATTTGACTTAAGTTATTGAAGTGTGTGCGGTCATATAATTTGTACTTGTTTTTCTTTATGATATCAAATATACTCCGTTAAAAAAGGTTCTGCATTTATTTAAGTAAATAAGTATTCGCCTAAGTAGCTGCGGCGACAGTAAAAAGAAAATAACTAGTAAAAGGCAAATAACTAGAAAAAGAAAAGTGCTAGTAAAAGGTAAATAACTAGTAAAAAGAAACTACCTAGTTATAGAATAAGGTATTAAGAACAAAGTGAAAGGGAAAGAAAACGGATTAAACGTTACGTGAAATAACAATAAGTGAAACGGTTTGTAAATTAATATGTCAAGTCAAGAAGAATTCAGCCACACTTCAACGAAAAATATGGAGGAAACAGAAGAAGTCAAGTCTAGACCCAGAAGGCAGCCAAAGTACACGGAGAAAGGAAGGGAGTATAAAGCATCGGTGGAGGTAAAATATATTTCTTCTTTACTTAAGCAAGTCGACAAAAAGAAAGATGAATATCAAAGCGTAGTAGCAACGCAGCCCCCTCAAGTACGTATTTTGAGTTCAGTTCTGAGTGAAATTGCTCTCCTCAAAGCAAAGTTAGATGAGCAAAAAAGTAAACTTCCCTCTTTCATGGACTCAAATGATCCTTTTTTTGGCTCATTAGAAAGTAAGTTACAGGAGCTCAAGACATTCATAGACGAATGTAACGATTCTCTTAAAGTTATCTCTATACCGGATATGGCTGGATCTGTCAGATCGGACGCTTCCATCGCTTCTAAGCGGCTTCAAGCTAAACTCGCTCTCTCTGAGGAAGCCAGGCAACTTAAGCACAAGGAGCTCGCTCTTCATACGCGCGAAGAGCAGCTTAAGAAGGAGTTGACTGCGCTACAAGCTCAGAAGATCGACGTAGAAGCTCAAGTAGACCGAAACCGTATTTTAGAAGAGGCCATAGAGACTTCCCACGACAGAGATGAAATCAATATAGCTCTAGAAGGAGTTAAAGACTGTACAAATTATTTTCTACAACCAAGAATTGAGCCTGCCACTTTAGAGGCGGATACTCATTTAAAGGCTCAAGAGACATTTCCTCAACCCGAATTTATTAAGAGAAGACCTGGTACCTATTTCACAGCTCAGTTTCAACCAAGTTCAGCTCCCTCCACCAGTTCAAGACATAACCTATCGACTATCGGGTCAAACTTTGCAACACGACGGACACGTAAACCAAATCAAGTTGATGCAACCCTACTAATGGCCAAAATACAATTAATAAATTCGCTTGTTCCCTTTAAATACAAAGGAGATAGTGAATCGTTTCCACTCTTTCGAGAACACGTAAGAACACATTTAGAGGACTCTATTCTTCCTGACGATCAGAAGAGAATTCTACTTACAAAGTTCTTAGACGGAGAAGCTTTACGACTGGTTCAAGCTAACTTTGGGTTATCTTATGAAGATAGTGTAGCTATGCTAACACGTCGATTTGGCAACAGCGCAGCTATCACTGAGGCATGGGTTCGAAAGCTCACGGAAGGCCCAAGCCTAAGGGAAGACAACCCGAAATATATGGTTGAGTTAGCTGAGAACCTCCAGACTGCAAGTACCATCCTCAAGGGCAAAGCTTTTCAAGAATTATCCTCTAAGACATGTTTAAAGAAGATTGTGTCTCGTTTACCTGCTAAATTTGTTCCAGGCTGGGTGAACTATATTCAAAGACTAAATGACGATGAGAATATTCAACATTTAGCAACTTACGTCGAAGGAGTAGCGCAATCTATCAACCATCCGGTTTATAAAGTCAAACAATCTTCAGTTATGGGACCCAGTAACAAGCCAGTGGTGAAAGTTAGAATGGTAACCGCTACCTCGAGTTCGGCATTATCTGACATAGACTCTTCAGAAGTTCTCCAGGTGTCCAGCGAGGAGGAGAAAGCAGTAACTATGAAGACAACTACTTATCGATCCGTAAATTGTAGCCCCTCAAAACGTAAGTGTAGGTTCTGTGAACAGGTCCATTTGACAGTTAACTGTCTTAAGTTGAAGGCAGAAACTGCAGCCAAAAAAAGGGAATTTGTTATGACGAACAATCTATGCTGGGGTTGTCTCGAAGAGTCTCACAGATCCCGTTTCTGCACGAATAGAGCTAAGTGTAAAGTCAAAGGATGTGGGAGACGTCGCCCTACCAGTTTACACTTAGAACAAGCGCCAAGTGCAACAGCAAATGTAAAAGTAAGAACTACAACAACCAACTGTTTTGAAACAACTTCCTTTATTGTTCCCGTCCAAGTGCATCATCCATCTTATCCAGAAAACGTCCAGACAGTATACGCCTTCCTAGATGACGGGAGCGACGCCTGTTTCCTAACGGAGAAACTAAAAAGTCAATTAGGAGTTGAAGGTATTCCAATGAAACTAGCGTTAACAACCATGCATCAGAAAACAGCGGTGACTACTTTTAAAGTTCCTGGATTAGTCATGACGAGTTATGATGGTAAGAACTCAATCCCACTTCCGGTTAACACCTACACCCGAGACTTCATACCAGCATCTACTGATGAAATCCCAACATCATCTGTGGCTTGTCATTTTGAACATCTTCAAAGTATCGCTGACTATTTGCCACCTCTGTTATCTGACATAAACATCGACCTTCTCATCGGCCAAAGCTGTCCACGTGCTCTCTGCCCCATAGAAGTCAAGAAAGGAGAAGGATTTGAACCTTACGCGGTTAGGACCGAACTTGGATGGGGTGTTATCGGACCTAAGCCTAGTCTAAAGTCTAAAGAATGTATAGAAGTTTTGTCACGACAGGTAACCGTTAAAGAGATTGTAAGCATTTTTAATTTAGAGGAATCCATCGAAGAAAAGAATTTGGGTCTTGGATTATCTGTTTCAGATAGGATGTTTTTAGATAAGGTTGGCAAGGGTGTACGGAAACTACCTGACCAACACTATGAGATACCACTGCCTTTCAAGCAGGATACGATCACCATGCCTAACAATCGACCTCTGGCTCTACGACGTCTGTATTCCCTGAAGAATAAGTTTAAAAGGGAAAAATTTAAACTAGATTACACCAAGTTCGTCGAAGACATGTTCAGTAAAGGCTATGCAGAATGGGTCGAAGAAGATAAAGCTACACCTGGACAACAGTGGTATCTTCCCCATCATGGCGTGTACCATCCCAAGAAGCCTGACAAGATACGTGTCGTTTTCGACTGCTCAGCTATTTATGCAGGAACTTCTCTCAACGCGCAGTTGCTACCTAGTCCTGACTTAACAAACTCGTTAGTAGGAGTATTGTTACGGTTTAGACAAGGTCAAATCGCGTTTGTCGGAGATCTGGAAGGTATGTTTCTTCAAGTTCGTGTTCCCTGTAAGAATAGAAATCTACTTAGATTTCTGTGGTGGGAGGATGGAGACACGTCCAAGGAGCCTAAAGATGCGAGAATGACGGTCCATTTGTTTGGTGCCTCCTCTTCCCCAGGATGTGCTAACTTTGCTCTTCGGAAAACAGCTGACGACCATGGACATAAAGTATCACCACTAGCCACGAAGTTTGTAAAACGGAACTTCTACATGGATGACGTATCTGGATCCGTGGACACGGTTGAAGAAGCGGTCCATCTGATTAAAGATTTGCAACAACTATGTAGCATGGGTGGGTTCCGCTTGCACAAGTTATTATCTACAAGCGCGGAAGTGGTGCGAAGCATCCCAAGTGAAGATCGATCGGCTGGTTTGAAAGAGTTTGACAAGCTAGGTATTCTACCGATGGAACGAGCCCTGGGGGTTATGTGGTGTGTTGAGTCGGACACCTTCCAATACAAAATTGTTGTTAGTACCCGACCTTTCACAAGAAGAAGCATCCTCTCCACTATTTGTTCAACTTATGATCCATTGGGGTTCTTGGCACCATTCATAGTCCTTGGAAAAATGATACTTCAGGACCTGTGCAAAAGTAACACGTCAACAATTTATGACTGGGATGAAGAAGTAGACGAAGACACTCGACGTCGATGGACTTTATGGTTGGTGGACCTAAAGTTGCTATCAGAAGAAACAATAATGATACCTAGGTGCTACAAACCTAAGAGAGCAACAAATATAGAAAGAATCGAGCTTCACCATTTCTCTGACGCGTCTAGCGCTGCATATGGCCATGTAACCTACTTAAGGACTCTGTACAATAACGGTAAGGTGCACTGCAGTTTTGTGTTTGGCAAAGCCAGAGTAAGACCGCTTAAAGAGCTCACCATACCACGTTTGGAGCTTACTGCTGCAGTATCTATGGCTAAGGCAAGTGAAGCTATTGCTAGAGAATTAGAATACGATGGTGATCGGTACTTTTGGACGGACAGCAAAGTGGTCTTAGGTTATGTAAAAAACGAAAAGAAGCTCTTCCACATCTTTGTTGCTAATCGTATACAGATAATAAGAGACTGCTCCCATGTTGACGCTTGGCATCATGTTTCGTCAAAGCTAAATCCAGCAGATCTGGCTTCCAGGGGATTAAGAATACAAAGCTTAAAGGATTCCTCCTGGTTGACTGGACCTGAGTTCTTATGGCAGTATACTTTACCAGACCCGTCTGAGAAACAATTTGATATCTCTCAGGATGATCCAGAAATAAAGATCAATGCCAGACAAGTTTGTACCCAAGAACGATTCTCGGATCGATTCGAATACTGGTCGTCTTGGAAGAGGTTGGTAAAATCGGTCGCAGTTGCTCTGCGATACATGAATAAACTTAGGTCTCCTTTGCTTAATATCTCGCTTAAAGAGAAACCACTTCAGGTTACTGAATTGATAAACGCTGAGAAATTTATAATTAAGAAAGTTCAAGAGGATTACTTCAGATCATCCTGGATGCACAAAAAACAACCTCAAGAAAAATGCACCACTACGTGCTCTGCATCCTATTATCGACGAAGAGGGGCTTTTAAGGATTGGAGGTCGTCTGAAGCATTCCTTACTGCCCACTGATGAGAAGCACCCCATTATTCTCCCCAAAAGATCCCATGTTACCACTCTCATTCTACGAGATTGCCATGAAAAATGCTTTCACCAAGGAAGAGGATTCACCATCAATAGTGTTTGGTCAAGATGGAAGAGGGAATATCTGCAATCTTTGCATTGCCGAACAAAATGGAATTCAACGAGGAGAAACTTGCAGATAGGAGATATTGTTATCGTAAAGGACGCAAACACACCAAAGAACGCTTGGTCATTAGCCATGGTTAAAGAGGTGCATCCATCTGAAGATGGAGTGGTGCGTCGAGTCGCGATAACCCGGATAGGAAGAAATGTTTCCCGCCCTTCACAAGGTTTAGTGCTACTGTTAGAGAGTGAAGACAAGCCTTCACTTCTAGCCGGGAGTGTGACAGCACCTGAAGGAATTGTTTAGTTTATTTTGTCTTTCAAGTGCTTGTCAACACTTGCTGAGCCATAGGGTTTTGGATTTGTTTTGTTTTGTTTGACACTTCTAAATTTTATATATAATTTGTTTTTTTTTGTTGTGTTTAGTGTAGAACTATTTTCTTTTTACGAGCCAAATTTGACTTAAGTTATTGAAGTGTGTGCGGTCATATAATTTGTACTTGTTTTTCTTTATGATATCAAATATACTCCGTTAAAAAAGGTTCTGCATTTATTTAAGTAAATAAGTATTCGCCTAAGTAGCTGCGGCGACAATATTATATTTTTATATTCAATTTCTATGCGTTAAAATCTTTTTTATTTTCGAATCTTGGTATTTTATTCCTATTTATTTGGGTTTGAATAACTTAAAAATGACGATCCTCTGCTTTATGAACTGGAGTAGAGGGGCCTGTGACTAATTTCACACAGCGTTCAACGGCCTGAGTATGACAGGGATATTTTAAGTCAATTTGAGGCTTCCAACCATCTGAAACTGCTGCCATGATCTCTGCTGTGGAAATCAGTTTTGTTAGTGGAGGTTCCGTCACTTTTATTGAGCTCCAGTCTATTATTTCAACATTACTCGTAGCGTCAAAATTAATTTTTGGAACTGTAGAAGCTGTTGCTTCTTTATTTTCAACACGGTTACTTCTCGCAGTGAAGATTCTCTTCCATCCGTCTATTCGTATTTCATTATTCTCATCAGTCGACTGCCTCAAAGTCGACTACTTCCATGGTTTCGCCTTGCAAAAGTTCTGATCCAATAGGTCCTGATAAGGAGTATGGACCTTTAGTTTTGCCATCTAAATGTTCTACTAGATGACGTGGTGGTAATTCATTGGCATGTAACTAGCATATAGACCACTGAAGAGGTCGTCCAAGTCGGCACTCGACAAGTCTTATCACTCCTCTTCTAATGCCTGTGTTCAAGTTGGTCCCGTCACAGCCCAGTACCATTAAATTAGAGGTATCTATATTTTTTTCTTTGAGGCAGGTAAAAATTGAGGAATCCAAACTTTCAGCATTTCCGCTTATAGGTGAAACAAAATCCAAGTAACTCGAGCCTGGTTCTCGTATGAGCACGACATGTTTTCCTTTCACTTTATATAGCTTTCCGCCTTTTTTTATTGACACTTTAACCATGTCATCCCTCCTACCATCAAAGTATAAACCTGATAACACAATATCATTTGTTTCTTCTAGTTTCTTAATTTCTTTACACTTCAGTTGTTTCTCTCTACGAATTTTGCTGTGATCAATGACACTACAAGAACTGTCTGGTTGTAAAACTCCAGCGTCATTTAGGGCCACAGAGGTTGTCACTGCTGCCGCTCTTTTTGAAACACCTGTTCTTACGGCTACTTCTGCTAAAGTTGGAACAAATATTCTCATTTGAGAAGTAGGTGTCTCAGAAAAAAACCTTTGTTGCGAGCAACTGATCTCAAACTCAGAATCAGTGGTACTGGCTGGAGTATCAGACAAAGAAGATAGTGTTTCGGCGTCAGTAATATTTTTTTTAGTCTCTCTCTCTCTTGTGGCTGAGTGATCTCTTTTATTTCGCAAGGCTCAACTCCTTAATTGATCTGAAATCTTAACGTCAATTTTTCCAATCACCATATTTCTTGTTGTTCTTTAATCAATCAAAAAATCACGCTCGTTTTGTGGAACTTTTTTTTATCTAGCACACGTGCAAAGGGAAAAATCCTTACATTCGCAGGCACTTATGCAGAATAATATTTGTGAATCTTTAACAAATTGTTTTATTTTATTAGTATTGGAACTTGGTATATTTGTTTTTTTCAATGCACTTTTCTTTAAATCTTCATATTTTTTGTGGTATTTCAAAAGGCGGTTTATCACTCTTGTCTGTGAATTGTTGGGCATGGAAGCTTTTAACCAAATTTGAATGATTTTTTCCAAAAACTTTTTTTTGGTAATAATAGATTTTTTGTATATATGTCATGTGTTAATAAAAAAACAATGAAGTTACGTAATATTTTAAGGGTTTTTATTATACAATAAGCATCGTAGATTACGAAAATATATATTAAATATATATATTAAAGTAGTTTAGCACGCAAAAATGTCGAAAACCCCTGTTAAAGCTGCGATTTTTCCAAATTTCGAAAATTCCCAAACTTCGACCCCCCCTCGGGAGACCTAAGTGAAGTCCGATTTGGCTCAAATTTTTTCCTCGGGACTTTCTTCCAATATGGCAAGTTTCTGGAGGGGCGTTTTTTTAATTTTCAAAAATTTTGTTTTTTCGACCCACCCTAATGTCCATGTGTTGCTATAAAGGCAAAACATTCCCTAGATAGCGACAGATTAAACACACTTGCAAAGGATTTTTTTAAAAAAAAATATGAGAGGTGTAAATGATAATGAATCTAAATGAGCTTTGGTTACCGGAGGCTGTCAGAATCAATAGTAAGACAACTGTAAGTAGCTATCCATATGAGGATGAGGATGACGGCTCAACCCCGAGAGTGAGGCCCCTTACAGAACACAGGAAAACAACATAGATCACTAACTTCCAAACCATTAATAGTAACGATGAACTAGGGTCCCTTGGATCACCATGATATCAGTGTTTCAAAAAGCTCTAATGCAGCACTCTTTGAGAGCTTTCAAATAATATTATAATAAGACAGATCATTGCATGGGCCTGGGTAGCCTGTAGGGGACGGGGGTCGGCTCTCTATCAATCAGGTTAAACAGCATCTGGTGTGGGAAGCAGTTGGACGGGTGTCCACTGACCCCACTGCTCAGGGTTCAATTTCTAGAACAGCTCCATTCCCCCTGGTTGGATTTGGATTGAATAAGTTTTAAAAACACACTTGGATATAGATTGAGATTGTAAAACAGTATACAGTATAACTAGGTGTGCAATGCAGTTGTCTGCTTGCAATAATGAGCTGAGCGTGCATTTTAATCTTAAACAATAAACATTTGTATTTATAAACAGCTGAAATCAGATCATAAATAGTAAAATCTATATTTTTAATTAAAAAGCATTTTTTCCTGTTTTTTTATTTTACCCCCTCTTAAATGAAAATATGACAAAAGTGAACATAACAACAATTACTGTACTCGTAAAGAGCTTTCCAATGACAAGCATCATGAAGGGCATATACTATTTTAACTTTTGTACCCTGTACCCCTGTGTACGAATTTGGACCATTTCAGATTTACACCTTCCTGTGGTTGGTCACTATGACCGTGCCAAATTTCGTGCGAATCGGTTCAGCCGTTCAGGAGGAGTATGCGTCAGAAAAAATGCAAAGTGTAGTATAAGAGCTTCGCTTCGCTCAGCTCAATAACAAAAGTAGGATAGCGGACTGAATGGAATGGAAGTTTTAGTGTGTGCATGTAGCTAATAAACTCTGAAGTAAAACTGAGAGAGAGAGAGAAACAAGGAAGGAGGATACTAGAGTAAGGTCAAAAGAGAGAAAAAGTCCCCCACTACTCCAACTACCATTCACAGATAGCACTTGCCACTACTACTTGCCAACATGCCCACTTAACGTTCACCCACCACTGTTTGAACAAATGGCAAGCTGCTCCAAACACTTGGCACCATGGTTTACTCACCAACACTTCACACAAATGTGAAGAGTCTCGTCTTCCAACCCCTGTTTGAACAAGAATAGTAGATAAGTCAGAACCTAAGTGGTCTGCCTCTTCGGGTGTGAGAGCCTCTGGAGGGAAAAAGACAGATCATCAACTATTTCTTTTACCCTCCCTCATTATTGGCAGATAAATGAAAGGTGGTCAAATTTTATTTGAAAGATACACTATTACACAATGACACAGGGAATCAAATATAAACACATGCAAGGTTATAATTAAAATGATATGTTAACAAACAGACAGACAGAATGAATGGAGCGATTGAAAGATTTTACATGGGGAAGTGCATACTGACCGGAATGTTTCTTAGGCTGAGGTCTCTGTATGGGTCGGATGGGGCTCACATCAGACGATGTGAGTTGCTCATCCATCTCCATGTTGTTAGGAGTCACTCGAACAGCTACTGGGTGAAGTATCTTCGGATCCTAACCAATACATACATAACATATTACACATTATATATTGATAAGGAAAAATGTCAACAAAATGTAGAGTTGTAGGTGCTCGTTGGTTGAATGAAAAATTCTAGATGGGATTTAGCAGAATGATGAGAAACACTGATGATAATAAGTCTACTTTTGTAGTTTTATGACAATAAACTCATCAATTATGGCTTTTTGAATTTTATACTCTACAAACTAGAAATTCAATAAGTCAGCAAAGCTCGACACAATTGTGGATCCAAACAAATACAGAAATATTTAAGAGGTAAAATAACGAGATGCCAAATAAACTTGTTTTTGTATAATTTTTCCGGGCACACTACATGTTAGAAATTGAGAATTGCAAGGACCAGTAAAAAGTAAATTGGATCAACCAAAATTACAGGGAAAATAATTTCCCTTTTTGAGATATAACACAAGAATCAATATTGTAATTATACCTTCAACACAAAAATTATTTTATCTACGATTGATACGAAATATAAACATTATATCTCTGTTTAGATGCGTAGAAAGTGATTCTTTACGTACTTGTGTTCATTGCGCATGCGCGTCTCATAGTTCTGAACAATTCCTCTTCTTTACCACACTAGTGCGGTAAAGAAGAGGAATTCTTCAGCTTTACGCATGATTAGAGAGTTTGTTTACATTTAACAAGACTAATTTGTTGCTTGTTTAATAAAAGTAACTTTTATATCGAGTTTTTTGTGAAAATCAATGAGTGATTTAAATGATTATGACGAATATGAGGAGAATAATACGCCTCCCGAAATAATTCGGCACAAAATACAACTAATGAATTAATGTTATCTTTATCAAAAGAGAAATACGAACTTGTATACTGGAAGTATATTTCTTTCTGTATTTATTATTTAAATCTTACAATCGTAGATAAAGTACGGTACGCAACTCGTGCGAAAACATTGCTCGTGTGGTTTTACCACCCTCGCTGTCGCTCGGGTGCAAACTCCACACTCGCATGCAAAATGCTACTTTCCGCACTCGACGCGTAATGTACTATTTCCTATCGAGAATTTGTGTAGAAAAAAATTTTTTTTCAGAAATGCTCAGGATTAAGAAAAGCTTGATAATGACCCAAGGAAGGGTTGAAATATTGAATGAAATAAACTGATGGAAACATAAAGTTTTTAATTATACAAATACCCAAAAGATTTTCTTTGGAAACTAAAATGGCAATTCAAATTATACTGAATAGATATGGTACTGATCCTTGCTACACTAATAATACGTCGGAATTTTAATAAACTACAAATTTAACATTAGAATATTTAATAAAATGTTGATAAATGGAGTTAATATAGGTTGCTGTAGTAGTATAAATAAGCTTCTACTTTAATGATTTTTTATTCAAAATATATTCCTACTTCTTAAAAATCCTGGTAAATGTCAGGAGCTATTTTTTTTCGTCTCATAATACAAAACAAGTCGAACTGTGAAAAGATAAATAAAAGGAGAAATTATGTTACCTGTTCAACTGCAGCCTTGTGGAAGTCAAAATTGACCGGTTTCGGACCTGGGGATGAAATCGAACTAGTCGGGGACTCTACAAACTTTGTCCACTGCAAAAAAATTCAAATAATAAATATAAATAAAAACAACAAAATATAATAATATATTTATATTTGAAGTGTAAATGTGAGAACCAAGTGTAGCCAAGTTATTACTAACTCTAGACTGAAAGCAAGATCATTATCAACATCCGGGGTGATGGTTCAAATCCCAGGGAGGTAACTCATGTTTCACCTTGTTACGATCATATCAAGTAGAGTCATGTGACTTGTAACATAACTTTGTAAAAATAATTCAAGCAAAATACAAATATGCAAGTTGCTTGTTGTTAAGCCCGGTATTGACTAATTACTACCTCTGTAGCCCTCACCGACCTCCTGCCCTCCCAAATCTTAACAACTCCATCCATATATTTATTATCTAGTGGTGGACCAAAAAACTTACATATTCTTAATTTAACTTAAAAGAGCTTTAAAATTATACGAAACAAGTTATAATTTAAGCAAACATTTTTTTTTTTTTTTGTTTGTTTTTAACACCCTCATTTCAGCCAAATTTATGTTCAAAATGTAGGCAAAAAATTAAAATTTTGTAAAAATAGTTACAAATTCTTTTTCTACTCAGTAAGACCTTTAAAACAATGTAAAACTAAAAACATATTCTCAGCCATCTGCTATATTGAAGATATCAAGAGTAAAACTTCTAGAAGCTAAAAACTTGTCACAAATGCTGAGATGTACTGAGTACAAAATTTATTGAAATTGTTAAATTTGTACGACAGCTGCGGTTAGACAAATCCTAAGTTCTAACTTCCCTGGTTAAATAAAAGATCTAGGGAGAAACACTTGATAGTACGATGCCTTGACTTTTATAAAACATCTTTGTCAAACAACTTTGACGGTGGCCTGACATGAAGAAAGATGTTGAAAATATTAGTTACAACTGTGAGGTGTGTAGAGAGGAAAAAAGTAATCTGATAGAACCACTGATTCCAAGTGAGTTACCCTGAGGGCCATGGGAAAAGGTGGGGGCGGACATTGTTACGGTAGATAGGAACAACTATTTATGTATACAAGACTACTTTTCCCGGTACCCAGAGTTATTATCTCTGGAGAGAATGACTTGTGGGCATATAATGAATAAGGTTAAGGGTGTTTTCCCAAGATTTGGGATACCATTAATATTTCGATGCGATCAGGAAACAGCTTTTGTAAGCACAGAATTTAGAAAATTTGCAGATGATTACGGGTTTAAAATTATCACTAGCAGTCCAAGGTATCCCAAGAGAAGCCAATCTCATGAAGAGAAAGGGAGATGTGAAGTATATGGCAAGCTCTCAGTTTTATATTGTTTATTATTTATGTTTTATATTTGTTATTGTTTACCCATGCCTGTAGCTTGAACAAAAACATGCCAGCTACTTGCACGTGTTTATGTTAAATGGCATGCCTGTAGCTGGCAAGTAAGCAGATAAAAACTTAATAAAAATCCTTAGCATGCCAGTTTCTGGCAAATAACCTCTTTTGGCATGCAAGCTACTTGCCCAAATTGATGGCATGTGTATCTCCGCCTTTATAGTTAGATAGTTTTATTAATTTGTGAAAATACATCTAATTTCTATTGAGTGTACTATGTCGAAAGTGAAACATTTTGTTTCCATATAAAAACAAAATAAACAAATCAATAAAAGAAAACAAATTAAAATGAATAAATTACCTTATAAATTAACAGATTACCGAACTCAAGGGGACATTGCGCATTCAAACGACAATATCTTACAGACAAATAAAGAGAATCCTATCTAACTGGATCATCACAAGAAATCCTCCACCTATCCGTCAATTTAAATCCCCACTAATATCACACTATCACATTTTTTTCTAAATAATCTGTAAGTGATAAGACCTGACCGGAGTCAGAGGTCGTTTGAAGATATGTTCATTACGTTTTCAAAACCCTTGATGTAGATTCAAACAAAAACAATCTCATTAAAAACACATTTCTGAGAGATAAAATTACAAAGCATTACAACTTGGGTTCAATAATGGACGAGTCTTTTTTTTTGCAATTAAATATTTCAAAATAAGCCATGATTGTGAGGAAAAAGCATTTACATAATGACGAAACAAACACTTAGACTTGCAAACAAATGAGAAAGAATTAAATGTAAGCAATTAGATAAGTGCAGCTCTCAAGGCTGCAGCCAGCTCTGCTTACAGACTCAAGCATTCCCTCACTTTGTACAGCACACAACTTCACTCCACTCTGTCCTCATCTAGAAGCTCTAGACATCATTATGATAATATTTGACTCATGATGACGACTGTAAAGTCAAGATAAACAAGTAAAGGAAGTAAGTAAATAACAAACACTATTGCCAGTTCAATTAATCAGTATGTTCACATAAACCATGAATTAAATAAATAAAAAATAAGTCCAAGACAAGTCAAACTGACTTTCTCATATAATCTCGGTCCCAAAGCCCAGAAAATATGAATGAAATGCATCTCGATTCGCTAGCTGTGACTGTCAACCCACCTATACAACCAGGCACTACCGTCTACTCCAATCATCCTTATAAACTCATCATGATTAACTATTATTTTGCTTAATCTTAAATATTTATTGCATTAACCTCTTCCAATAATAAAGCAACACCAATATATTCTTTAAAAATGTATACATTTTAGAATTTTTTCATCAAAATTGTCGGATCCGTTTTCAAAATATAATTTTTTATTCAAATTTTTCAGTTCAGAGCTAATTTTTTTTTTTTTTTTATTTCACCTCCGGGTATAATTTTTCACAAATTTTAGCTCTGGGGCTTATTTTTTGACAAAATTTGGCATGCTTCAAATTTCATCAAAAATTGGCTCAATAGATTAGGCTCCACGCGTCTGCACAGATGACAGACAAACATTTTTTAAAAACAATTTTTTTTTCAAAACATGTAAATGCATCAAAATTTCAATAATCAAATTGAAATGCCAATACATTTTCTTCACATGAGAAAGTAAAAACGGAGCTCGTGAGTGTACTGATAAGATTAACAAATGAAGCTTGCTATATGAAGTTACTAGTGCAGGATGGGGGCATTATATCAGAGTAGTGCATCTGAGAGCTGGTTGTGTTTCCACCCTACATCAGTACTTCGCATAATATCTCACTTAATTACTAAGCCCAACAAATATTTGCATCATTTAACCCAAAAATCCATCAAATTTACAACAGTTTCCTTTATATATGATTATATGATTAAATCAAATTGGAAGCATATTTTTGATTAAAAAATCAATTGTACCTGAGCGATATAATTAACATTATGGTTGCCTCAGTTTCGCCTCAGGAAGCAACTTCATTGCTCAGGGTACAATCACTTACTTCACTACCTTGGTGTGTAAATAACTATTAATCTTAAAGTAGACATCATTTCCTACCAAAAAGGTGCTATTTATTTTTTGTAGAGATTCTAGTGCAAGCGGTTCTGGAGATGTCTTGATGTTGAATTCTGCACATAGATATCCGTCGTCAAGATAGTGGATGGTTGAAGGACATGCAAGTAAGTACCAAGGAGGCACGGGGAACCTACCTACAAAATTACAAGCACATAACTTGTCGTACCAGGCAAACTGTGATACTAACTTTTAAACATTTTTTATTTGGTCTGCCCCTTATCTTTGAATTATTAATCCTGCAAAAAAATGAATACGACCTCTTTGGTAGGAAAGTTCGTCTACTTTAATTAGTAGTGCATTACCCTTTTATTTATACATTAATATAATCTGAATTTCATTCCTTGGTCTTACAGGTATATGAATTAAAACTAAGTTTTCAATTTCTTTTACGATATTTCAGCCCCACTTGGGTCATTATCAAGTTTAATAATTGTTCTTATAAAGCATCCAAAGGTTTCTCCTCGTTAACTTTGGTGTATTAGTAGGTAAGTATTTGCTTGGCAAAGTACTGCCTTTGCCACCAAAACTTATCTTGTTATTGGTCATGATATGTATTAAACTATTAAAAATCTTTTCTTAAAAAGAAAATCTGTCTTTTTATTAGTTTTTTTTTTTTAAGTCGTCCACCATGTTGGCCGCCATCTTGAAAATATGAACTGTGAAATTTTATTAGTTACATATTATTTTTCTTCTCAAAAAGACTTTAAAACTATGTATAACACATTGTACTGACTAAAACATTTTTTTTTTTTAGTCGTCCGCCATATTGGGCACCATCTTGAAAATATTTAGTGCGGAATTTCCAAAAACTATACACTTCTCACAAATGCTGAGATGCATATATGTTCCAAATTTCGTAGAAATTGATCAATTTTTAGTCCAGTTATCATTAGACAAACAAACACACACACAAACTTTTCAAATCCCAAGTCTCTGAAATGAAGAACTCACTTCGCTCGTTCAATTATCATTATGTTTGATTAATAATAAATATTGGTCAATACAACCTTTTTTGTTTATAGAAAGAAGTTTTTATCTAAGTGCTATAGTGTTAGTGTGTACCTGCTTGCCGTGGTGAGGGGAGGCTGAACTGACTATACTGACGGGGGAGTGAGGAGCCAGCGCAGGAGGAAGTTTATCTGGGATCATGATGTTATTCCTTCTCAGCACTACGAGGTGCATCGCTACCATGAACTCGTCCAGTGACAGAGCTCCGTCCCTCGTAACGTCTGACAGCTGCCTGCAACCGATAAACTACACATCACTTCCACTCATAACACCTTCCACACTCGTACCTAATAGAAACCTTGCACTAACTAACTACCTACTTCTGTAATGCTATTCTCTTGTCAATATTTATTTAATGGAAGTTTTGCTTAATAAAACCGTAAATACTTAGGCTTTGCTTATTTCAACAACCCTTGACTCAACAATGTCTAGAATACTTGAAACTTTCTACAACTATTGAAGGAACAATTATTTTAATGAACGTTAACTAACTGATAAAGATTATATTTTTAATGCAAATTAATTAGACGAGCCAATCTGGTTTTCCTTAGTCGGGACCACACCCCACCGGCCCAAAAATCCAGTCGTGCAACTCGCGTTCCAGGTCATGTTTTGGGGGGTGAAACCAGACAGGCAGGTCGGACGGAGATTTCATCCGACTCAGGGTAAAAAAGTGGGGGAACTGTAGGTCCCCACTACTTTAGCCTATGAACCAACAGTGTAATGCTCTTGGTCAGACCAGATTCCCCTGACTACTTAAGATAAAGGTGACTAGATGGAACTGGGTCGGGTCGTGTAAATGCAATGCTCTGTCAAGTGTCGGGAGAGCAGAGCAAGGCGAACTTGGAACAAAACCAGGACCCAGTCGCAGGGAATGGGTCGTCTAATCGCCCCTTACAACAACTCAATATATTTATTTCTTACAGAGCGAGAGTCAAGTCAAAAGTGACAATTAACATCAAACAAAATAATAATAATAAACATCTTTATTTGGTGCAGTACACATAATATCGTACAATGCAAACGTCACAGATTACATGCATAAAATTTTACACATAATTAAATAAATTAAAAATAAATAAATAAGACACACCCACCAATTATTACAACAAATTAAAACAACAATCTAAAACTAATCACCATCACTTTGAAATCACTTTAAAAATATTCTCTAATGGTATAGTAAGGATGAATTATAAGAGCTTTTTTGGTATATTTTTTAAAATCGTAGAATTGTAACTCTTGAATTACTGGTTTTAAATTATTATACAACTTAATACCTAAAACATGGTGACCTACTTCTGATTTTTTGAGTCTATAACTAGGAATGGCAAGTACATTTTTATTTTTTGTATTGTAATTATGATTAAAATTATTCGTTTTAAATTTGTTAGTATTATTTTTTATATGAATTAAAGAATTATAAATAAAAATAATATGTAGAGTATTTGTTTGCCAAGATTGTTTTAGTAAAGAATTAGATATTTTAACATCAATGAATGATTCCACGATCCAGGACAATATGCCTTGCCTTTCCTCCAACTACCAGATAGTTTTTTTCTACACTCTCTTGCAAAATATTTAAATATAGAATTTGTGGATCGAGTTGTATATTTACCATATCTTTCTGAGCTCAGATAGAGAAAGTTTTGACTTTTCAAAGAAAGCTCTGGCGATGGATCCAGGGAGGAGTCCGCTGGAGTCCGGCTGGAGCTGAGTGAACTGGATCCTGTAGTAGTCTCTCTGCTCTGGACTCATCTCCCACACGCTGTCAGACTCTCCATCACTCTGTCGATCGCTCGACTCCTCCTCTGTACCCAGCAGTTCACGCTGCTCCTCGCTCACTGAACAAACAGTTAGATAATCAGTACTTTAGCATGAAAATAGTCGCATTGAGATGAGAGTTCACTCTAGACAGCTCAGGTCGGCCAACAAATATGAGGGAAAAAATGAAGCCACTAGCCAGTTATCTTTAGGGCCACACTCCTCCACCAGTGACATTTATGTTTGCCTAGTAGGCCCAACCTTCTAAACGTCAAAATCATGAGATGCCATTGGCTTCCCTCAATATGTTTTTCTATATAATATGCCTTATATTGTGATTTATGTTACACTACTTTTTTTTATATTCAATTTTTTTCCAACATTGGGTTTATTACATTATTTTATGTCACAAGAATTAAAATTTATTACACATTTTATTTAAAACAAAAACTAATTAACAAAATCAAAAATAAAAATTTAAAAGCACAGTATACTCAATACTTGATGGTTTCTGGGGATGTAAAAGTGATTACAGAGTTTATCCAAGTGTTATCAACAACTTATTAAAGTCTAAATTATAAATTGATTGCCAATAAATCATTTTAACCTGATACTAACCTATGGATGTGAAACATGGGCATAAACATCAAGGAAATAGTCGCATTTAAAATGGCGAGACAAGGCTCCTCAGGAAGGTTAGTGCATAACTAGGAGGGATCGAATGAGAAACACCGAAATCGGAGCTTTTAAGACCATGGTGCCCCCCCCCCCCCCCCCCCTCCCTCAGACGGTTGAAATGAGGTGGTTTGGCCTCACTCCAAGGATCCAAGGAGAGTGGGCTTCCCTAAACAAGTGTTGGGAAGCCCAGTGTCAGGGAAGTCAACTGTGAGGACAAAGGCAAGATAAGAGCCGAGATAACATCACCTCTCTCCTGAGTGCCCAACTCACAACATGGTCTAAACCTGTCGCAATCTTTAAAGACCTAAAAGCCTGCGAGTCCTTTAGTAATACCTCAAAATCTCAAGGTAAAACAGACTACAATTAAAAAACATGAAAATTTATCTTTTTTTAAAAAAACAAAACATAATAGACAAAATTTAGGAGAATGATTTTGACCACTTTAGTACAGACACATCATCAGTGGACTGACGGTGCTAATTACACATAATACAACTGCAAAGTTTTAAATTTTTGTGCCGGGGTCTTTCCAGTGCATTCCAGACGAAAGATTTCTAAATTAATTTGTTACAATGATTTTGTTTCATAGTTTTCTCCAAGTCCTTTAATACAGGTGATGCTAGTATAATATTTGATTATATTATTTGTTTCTACTGTTGTTGGGTAAAGTTAATTATCTATTTTGTTAGTTTGTTTGTGCCAAAGTGATTTTATTATTTAAGTGAATAAAACTTATGTTATATATTAGCTTTTAAATTGGGACTCTACTTTTAGGGTGCGTTCGGAAACACTAACCAGGTCGACCGAGAAGTAACCAGTGTGTCCGGAAACACCAACCTAAACAACCGACCGCGTTCGTAAAGCTCTGGTCGTTTTAGCGGTCGACCGCTTCGGTCGCGACCGCTTCGACCGAAATCGAAATACGGTGAGACCGGTTAGTAACCATCGTTATTTTGTAAACATTTGAATACGTTTTTATTAAACATTGAATACATTGTCGTATTTTTTTGCTAATTTTTAAAATTCTTTATTAATATTTAGTTTTTGTGAAACATGGACCTTTTTGGCACTCTTTTACTTTGTTATTCACCTTT
The DNA here is from genome assembly GCA_951217055.1 of Gerris lacustris. NCBI lineage: Eukaryota > Metazoa > Arthropoda > Insecta > Hemiptera > Gerridae > Gerris > Gerris lacustris. The sequence continues at coordinate 522,141 of OX578282.1, read as the reverse complement.
TTTATTTTAAAATTGAAATGAATTTGGTGGGTAATTTTTTTGACTAATAATAACAATATATATCAAAACTTAAAGATGAAAAGTGCATTTTTTGGGTAAGGTTCCATTAATTTTTCTAATAACGATCACTTAAAAATAGTTAAAAATTCTTATTAGTTCCAATTTTATGTATGAATGAGACTTTTTTTGTTAACGAAATTAAATTATTTTGAAAAAAATATAAAGGTGTTATTTTCAACATTTTGCAAAATGTGTGGATCACAGCTCTTACAGCATGTCACACAAGTAAATTATCCAAAACAACGAAACGGATAAATGATCAAATCTATTAATTACGTTGATACTTCAGAATGTATTCAGTTTCTAATTGAGAATCCCTACATGATACATGTCTACACAGAGAAATGTAGACTATTGCATTATAGATATTTATTTCTAAAAATAATTAAATATCCTACATAATGCAGCCCCACTCTAAACATCAACATATTTCCCACTACACCTTGGTCTTTACACTGATTCGTTCAGTTAGTTTTGATGAGAAATATTAATGGGCTAATTCGGATTGTACGTGCCCCAGAAATTTTTCGTACTTTTTCCTACTTGATATGAGAGAAATTATATATGTATGATTTGTTCATAGGAGAGTTTATATCCCTTTGTCTAAAAATATGTTGGAGTACACAAAAGGGTACACAAAATTAAGGTTTTTAATATAATATACGGGATTTTATCACCTAACCTCCAAGTGGGGGCACGTACAATCCGAATTTACCATATTAATGATATAAAATGGAGTGTTGAGATTGAACTAGATGTTATTCCATCATCTCAACTATTTTGGGATGTTGTGTCACGCTATTCAGTAAACCTATTTGCATTGTAACATTGTAACAGTCTAGGTTTGCAGCCTTCTTAAACAAATCTTGAGAAACAACTGTTGACTGCCACAGTTGTAAACATCATTGCAACAGTTGACTTCAACTAAATTGCTCATATCTGCTAATTTTTAATTTGAGTTTATAAATTCATTTATGTTTCGATTTGAAATTTGAACTATTAATGAATCTAAAAGATTTTTCTTAAAGAGATATCGATTTAATTCTAATTGTGTCGAGTAAACCTTCGATATACGAAACCTTATAATTGACAATTTAAAGTGGTAGGTGTGGTAGCTCATATTGTGTCACAGAGATGCGACACGAAGGATAGAAACCTTGAAACAAATAGTTTAACTGAAATATCCGACACAAGTTGCCGAACCCAATTCTTCAAGTATCCAATCCGTCTATTAAAAACGGAAATCAACTGATTAATTAAAAAAAAACCAAGGAAATCGATAAGAACAATGTAGTAGTAGTAGTAATGAGACCTAATGACTGCCAGTGTGTGGACCAATTCTTCTCGTGAACACTGTTGGTGGGTGTGGGAGACTCGCTGGCCGTACTCGAAGCTTCGGGAGACGTCGTGACTCGTTCTGTCAAAATCTTGGTGGCCTCGACTACGCCGATCTCGTCCTCCACTGACGGCTTCTCTTCCAAACCGAAATCAGACATAGTTACACTAAAATATACACAAACTATGACCGCTAAACTAAAACACTTCTTCCACAAATCCTCGACACGAAATAACGATTCTTCACATCGTTCCAACACAACTACACAGTTATTAAAAACAGCGATTGAACAGATGAAAACAACTCCACTGAAATATCCAATCTAAAATTCAGCTATCATACGAATTTATTATTCTTACACAAATCGGACAAAACAATGAAAGAGGTTACAACAGAACTGGGGTTATAAGAAATCGCCACCCTCTAGTCTAAAAATAGACTTGCAAATCGATAAATTTTAAATACCTACAAGCCGATAATCGAAAAGCGCCCCCGTTGCCGTTAAAGAGCCGGCTATTTATTCTTAGAACCGAGTGTTAAAATCAACTGTTGAGCAACAAGTCAACTCAACTACATCGAACTCCCAGAGTAAACATTACCAGTTGATTGCCAAACTCTAATAAATAGTTAAAAACAAAAATCCATTCCAACTTAAAATATGCGCCCTCTCTGTCTGAATGTCTGTCTGTCAGTAACGTTTGCGTGTCCGACCATAACTTGAGTAAAAGTTGACTAATTTAGTTCAAATTAGATACACATGTCCTTTTTTCATATGTTGGACTGTTTGTTGGACAGCGTTATCCGACTTCATAGTTCACTTATTAAACGTTGTGGTGATTGACACATCAACTGATAATTCAACATTTCAATTGTATTTAAGGGATATATTATATTCCATGAAACATGAAATCTAGATCGTAAGACGTCATATAAACTGAATTACTTGTCAGTTATGAAATTATAGTACTAACTGAACTCACTTCAATTGTCTGCCGACGTTTCAGCTCTTTTTTACCCAACAAGGGGGGGGGGGGGGGGGGTAATGGTGAAAATAAAAATTTCCTGGTCGCCATATTGAACAATATGGCTACAAGGGAATTTTTGCGGGTGTAAATGAGTCACACAATATACAAGTTTTTTTTATCAAATATTTTTTTACCCTTAACATCTAATGATACCTATTCGTGATAGCAGTATAAAATTTGTCATTGGATAATAGATGTTCAAAGAAGAGTATGTGCCAGTAGATGAAGCTGTCGAGACGCTCCTACCTACCAGCCGCAGTGTCAACGTAGCATTAACAAAGCATCAAAGGGTTTCGTTCGTACTAATTTGTTAATTAGTACGAACAACAATTAGTTAAAATAAGGGGGGGGGGGGTTCGGAAAATGTTGATGTTTTTTTGACAAAATGGCTTGAAAAATTAAACACTATCCACAAGGGTTATATATTTTTGTAATCTACTCTTCAATTACCTTTCATTTGATACCACCACTCAAAATTTTTAAAAAAATATTTTTTTCGCGTGACATGAATTATATGCTATTTTGAATTTGAAAGGCTGATACATTTTGAGTTGACTATGTTTTTCCTGTGTGCACGTCTTTAATCAACGATCTTTAATTTGGATTCAAAAGTTATTGGAACTATACAGAGTGACAGACAGACAGAGGAACGAAACTATAGAGTTTCTTATTTGGTTTTACCAACAAAATCCTACAAAGTATAAACTTGAGAAAGTATCTAGACTAGTTGTTGTTGAATTTTTGACAAATGCAAACATTATGTCAAGTATTTACACTGTAGTTCTATCCTCCTGTTTCATCACAATGTTACAACTTTCAATCAAACTTAAACTACATTAAGTACTAAGTACAGTCTTTAACTGTACCTACTTGGCCTGACACTTGCATATTCTATACCCTGCTTATTACCGCATACCTGTATTCAAATAAATACTCACTTTTAGCTCTAATATGGGAAACTTAACCCTCGGGAGCGTGCGGTCCTGTGTGGCCTAAATTTGAGATATAACTGTGAAATTGAGATAGATGTGGGTGCAATTGGAAGATAGGGATTTTTCTAGCTACATTTCTTGCTTTTATCAAGAGAATCAGTCACTGTTTGACATCGTACGTCATTATGCTTGAATTCTGTGCCTATATTGTCCTGACAGGGGACCAGCACCACTTTCACTTAAATTTTAGTATTACGCCAATTTTAGTGAAATTTATACATTAAATACAAAATAAATTAATATGGAACCAGAATTTAAAAATAAATAGAAAAAATTAAAAATTATAATTGAGACTGACAAATTTTGTGCTTATAAAATGCTTATAAGACTAACTGTTTTTTATAAATTAAGAAAATAATAAAACCAATTTGATTTCAAGTTTATATTTATTTTACCTGTTGTGTGGGCATATAAAACAGATTAATAAAACTATCAGGGGTGCGCACCTCCTCGTGTCTGTATTAGACTGCACACACACGAGGGTTAAACTGAAATAGTTAACTAAACTTCGGGGAATACTTACTAAAAAAAACAAAGGACGCCTTGTTTTCATGAGTATTAGGAATATTCCTTGTGAATAAAAAGTATTAGGAATAATGCTTGTGACATTACCTCATGTGTTTTGTTGGAAGAAAGGAGATTAATATTTGATTGAATATTTTAGTTTTGTTGCTGGTTGCTACTATCTTGCACTGGATTCATTCTCCGTCCAGTTAAGTTTTATTTTTTGATGTCTCATCTAATTAAGTTGTGGTGCATGAATCTGCCTCAAAGCCCAAACATTCAATCAATGTAATCAAATAAACCAACAAAACAATCATCTGTCAGTTATATCGTACGTCATTTTACTTGTTAACTGTTTTAGTATTATACTCTTGAAATAAATATATTTGATTTTTAACTAATAGTGTTATTCTGTGTAGTTAACTTTACCTCATACACATAATTACTTAATTTTCCGTACATTTAATGGCGAAATTCTCAATTTTACCATTCACAGTTATTTTTTGGGATAGTACTATCGCTAAAGTAGAGGATCGGGTGTAGTTAATTTTCTGTTTACCTCTGCTGAAACATTTGCAGAGTACATTGTCCAAACAGTCCAACAATAATCAGTGTTGCCATTGTTAAACAAAAGTAATAGTTTATTATGTATTAAGTATAATGACGAGAACTAATTATTTGACAGATAGCCAAGTTGGCAAGATTAAATACTATTCAAGTAAACGAGTAGTTTATAATCCAAGGCAACATTGTCAACAAGTTCGTTTTAACAGAACTTTTTATGGAAGATTTCTCTGACATGTGGTTTTTGCGCATTTCTTACACGAAATACAAAATTGTACCAAATAGCATAGAGAGCGCTGATCACAGGACGAGGCTTGCACAATTATACTCTTTTTAAAATTAGTATTAACTTTTGTCAGTGTGAGGAAATAGAAAACATGTGGAGGGGAGCCGATGAAAAGGAAAATGTCACTGGATCCACCCCTCCCAAAAACCTAGTGACTTTATTTATTTCCTCATATAGGGTGGCATATCTGAGTGTGAAAACTTAATACTAATTGTAAAAAGAATATACACAATATATGGAACAACACAGTTACAGACTCAGCTTCATCCGTACTGCTGTCGAAACCAACCTACATTATCACAAAGTTATACTAAAATATAACGACTCACAGCAACAGACAGACATCAAAATAAATCAACTCAAGCTCTTATAGCAACCTGTACAAGGTGAGAGTAGTTTGCAGGTTTGACTTTCTAACACCAACACCAGATACCTAGGAGGAAAATACTTGAAACTAGACGGTGTGAGACCTTGCCAAGCAGGCACAGAGAGTACACAACATCTCCTCCGTCTGTTCCCTCAATGCAACAAGTCAGACTACTGACGGCCCAAGTATGTCAGCCGAGAGGAGCAGCCAACTCAAACTCATTAGACAAAATCAAATTCTTTTACAATTTTATACCTCATGTCATGATAGTAAATTCTTTTTGAATTAAAACTAAACGGGTGTTGACTAGGCTGTAGGTGTTGCAAAGTGTTGTAAACATACTGAAAGATTACTTGTAACGTAATATTAGCAAAAAATATAAAAAGAACTTTGTAAGGGGAATCCAAAACAAATATTTTAAAATAAAAATATGGAAGTAAAAGGATTTAAAATAGTCACCCAATTAATGTGGCACATAGCTTCCTAGCAAATACTTTGATATCTTATGCTTTTAAAACCCATTATTGTCTCATTTATTTAATTCTTTACTCTCTTTTTAGGGTTTTGTAGATGCTTCTCAAAACCCTTATGCCGAGGGTGATGTGTCCGTCTGTCCGTCGCTCTTTGGTTTATGGGGCCTGAACCGTTCGCGATAGAGATTTGAAATTAAAATACTGGTGTAACTTTTTGACCCACACATAGAAAAAGTATAGAGAAGGTTAAAATTTAATATGCACATGCGCAGAACGCAAAAATGTGCTAACAATTAATTTTTTTTTTAAATTTTTGAGATGGGTATCAAATGAAGGCTACTGAAGAGTAGATTACACATATATACAACTTTTTATGACTACTGTGGTATTACCACTAAAATTTCACTAAAAAAAAAAATCCCCCCCCCCCTGTTCCACTCTATTAGGGCTAGCCCTAAAATTTTGAAATAGTTCACGCTAATACCTTATGGTGAGGCAATGATATTTTTGGGCCGGATTTTTAAATTTTTAAAAAATTGCAAATTTTATGAGCGCATATATGCGCACTGAGGCAAATTTTTATTTTTTATTAGCTACTGAAGAGTAGATTACTAATATATATAGCGTTTTATGACTACTGTGCTTTTTACCGCCAAAATTTCATTTTTAGCACCAAAATGTCACTAAATAAATCCCCTTCCCCTTCCATCCAATTAGGGCTAGTCCTAAAATTATGAAATAATTCATGCTAATACCTTATGGTGAGGCAATGATAATATCAGGCCGGATTCGCAAATAATGGAGTATATATGCCCTAAAAAGTACTTGCTTGATGCAAGTACTTCCCTGTGATTTATTTTAAATCTGTAAACATTGCTTTGTTTTTTATATGAAAAGATATACGACAGACAGACAATAACAAAAATATTTCCTGATGAAAAGGATTTCTGTCCATTTTGGCAGCGAAGATATAGAAGTATTTCCCTCTTCAGAACCATCACAATGCTTCCATTACCTCTGGTAAGCTCACAAGCAACAAATAATATATTATAATAAAAATAAATAATAAATAAAATAAAATAAAATAAAGACATATTTTTTGTTTCTATCTAAATAATGATTTATTTTCAGTAATACAATTAAAATATTTTCTCACAAATTTATAACAATAATAATTTAAATATAATAACGTCAAATTTCAGGTAAACGATTTCATAAAATAGTTAATATTTAATAGATTCAGGTATTGTTTTCTTTTAACATTTGAATGAGCAATCAAATTTAGTCTATTCTTCTTCAGGGGCACAGAATTGATTCACAGTTTAAATTTGGTAACATTCCATTTTCTTTTTTGGTACACACTCGCGGTTATTATCAAAGTGTGTAGCAATCAAATAACAATTAAAATAATTAAGATTTAAAACTTAAAAAAAAAAAATTAACACAAAACATAAAATTCATTCAAATAAAATGTTTAAAAAACAAATAAAATGTTTGGTGGTTTTGTCATTCCGGAGATTAAAATATAAAATGATTTTTATGATAACAAATATTTAACACAAAACAACGGTTTGACAACATATTGATTCAGTTTTCAACCATTTTATTTTAGTGAGAGATAGTTCCATAAAATCTCAATTAAAATTATTACTTTAATAACCTTTTTTATTTTAAAAGTGTTTTTATAAAAACTTATAAAGTTAGTCATTGAAAATTATCACACTTAAAAAGAAAAGGGGTACATGAAAGAATTAAAAAAAATAAAGTAAACGGTTAAAATAAAAATTATTGATAAAATAAAAAAAATAGTTGACTTTAAAAATTAATCGAATCAATTATTGTCAAACTGAAAGTGAACCAATTCTGTTTTTGTACTTTTGAGCAAATTTTATGAGTTAAGAATAAGATCGCACCAATTTCATTTTCACGCCGCACCGATGATTTAGAAGACTTTCATGGAACTCTCGAACAAGTTGGACAGATCTTCTTCAGACTGCTCTCGGGGCGCCAGCTTGGTGATGCGGTGCTGAAACAAACAATACATTAACTCGTATCTCTCTGTCACTTGACTACAATCTACCGCTTCACCCCAGCTACCGTTGTCAAGGCAACGGTCTCGTCCGCTCCTTCACTCATGAATCAAGATTGCAGTCACAGGACCGATGTCACACCTCGGCACTCCGATATACACGGCTCAGTCAGAAACTCAATGTTTTGGGATGATGTTCATCATCACCGGCCCCAACATCTCCCAACATGTATATTTACAAATGTGCTCTAATTTCTCAAAATAAGTCCACGTGTCTCAAACTCAATAAATGTTTCTCAAGTTTTTCAGCAGAATTAAATGCTACCATTGAAGCTTTAAAATACATACCTAGATGAACTTGCATACCTTTGTCATATTTAGAGATAGTTTAACTAAAGTTCAAGCTTCAACCAATCCACATTCAGACATGATGGACAACTATATACTACTGCGTGACATATCGAGTATTCACTACCCTCATCTGTAGCATACGTCAACATACTGATTATCTGGCTAAAACTGCATCGCTCGGAATCAACGAGACGACCAATAAGCTAACAGGTACCACGAGTTACCTAATCACTACGGCATAATGTATAAAGTACAATATCAGGGTTTATACCACTATATTAAACTTTCAGCTGCCTACAATGGCAGCTATAGTGCAGCAATAGCACCAGTGCAAGTTCAATCAATAATCTTCAGTAACAAAAACAAACTTTATTGCATGGAACAAAGAAGTGGCTAGTAATAGGACTATTTCCAGACTGCGAGCCAACTATGCTATAGTAATTATTATTTATACAAAATAGGTAAATGCATCTTCCCAATGTATAAAGTTTGCAATGTGCATAACTTCTAATAATGCATTGCTTAAAATTCAGTGTACCAAGTGCAATAATGTTTTTTCACTAACATTAACAAAGATTACAATGGACTTTCGACTATCTGTCTCTACTAGCATCTAACTCGGAACCAATATACGAGGTACATACAGAAAGTAAGTTCCACAGAAATTGAGGGCCTATCTAAAAAGATTGGGATAATTACACAAGCTTGGCATGCTGATGGCCGTAATTTTGTTTTACTTTAATTTTTCAAAGTAGCCATATTCGGGCACTGACTGCCTGGTCCAAACTCCCTATTAATAGTCTCTATAGAGTGCGTCCCCCAAACAGGTAAACCAATGAGTTGTTCATTTTAAGTCATCTAGATCGAGCCCATAGGTAAATGAGGTGCCATATGACAAAAATTGAATTGGTTACCCACCCTATATGCATTTGTTTACTGACCCACTAATAAAGGATTCCTCTATTAAGACAAAAGAATATTCAGTCCGAAGAACTTTGGGGCAAAGGAACAGCAGAAGCACTTCTGTAAGTAAAGGTGATAACATCACTTAGACAAGGGTATACTTACACACTCAAGTAATTTGGTGTGGGTAAGTAAATTAAGTAAGTGTGTGGTTTCATTTGTTAACCTAGTGTGATTGAGTGACAGCAAACCTAACTAACAAAGTTTCATTTAGTTGTTCTGTGGCAAAATATTTCAATTTGATAAATAGAAAGAATGGTGTTCTACTGACCTGTGGCAGAGTTCCTTTGACTAGATTAGGAATATCAGACGACGTGTAGCCCAGGGCACTCAGTCCGTTCTCCACTTTCATCATATCCATGTACTCACGAACCTTATCAGCCAAAATCTTACCTGAGTCACAACAGTTAGAATTAGATCATTTAAGCAAGTAAAGTGTCGACAGAGGTCGCCTAGTTGAATTCAAACAAACTGTCTCCACACAAAGTGGGGAGACAGTTTGTAATAATCCAATGCTTAGATAAGTTATAATAAAAGAAAACAATTTAATATTCATTAGTTGTTATATTTACAAATGTACATTATATTGGGAAGATTCGAGAGAGGGAAATCACACATTGCAGACTATTCTATGGGTTCTCAGCCCTTCAGTCCAAATCTCAACTCTTCTTTTGGTTTTCCCGTTTAATTTCCCCATTGATTCAATTTCTTTAAGAAACAAGTAAATGGAGGGAAGCGAAAAATACAGATATTTTCATAGGTAAATATTTTAACTAAAAAATGTCTGTCTCAACTCCGACACTAATTTGTTTCTCTTTCTCATTTGAACTCGGCCCACCGGCACTGAACACGACCACCGGCTTTGTAACACCAACTTACTAAAGTGCAGAAACTTATTTCTTTATTTCTTAACAAGTGACTCCACAACACAGGAAAAACTAAATTAAGCCTCTGGTGCAGCGCATATGGGTGAGATCGCTAGCACCAACTTTCACCTCTAGAATCACTCGTCTTCTCATGTCTTCTGCAAAGTGGCCTTACCTTTTAGTCTCCCAACAACTGTTTGCCAGTTATTGAGGTTTTACTAAAACATTGGTGGTCTGATAGACTGGTATGCCTTGTAACGTATTGCCTGACAGACTGGTACAAAACACAACTGTCATGACATGTTTTTTAAGCCATTCTTACAGACTTATATGTCTAACAGTCTACAACCGGTCTAAAATTCTTGAGATAGTCTGACAGTCCAATATCCCAAACAGTCTACAATTCTTGTGACAATCTGATAGTCCGGAATACCAGAAGTAGAATTTTATGTGTTTATTATTTTTTTTAATCTTCATTAAGTTTTTTTTGTGAAAATAATACTTATTAAGGTGAGGAATTCTAGCATGGCGGTCTACCAATGTGCCATGTCTTTACTAATAGTTATTTTTTTTAAATTATTTTTTATTAGTTTCACTGCAACAATTATTCAAGAGATAAATATAACAGCAGTTTGTCTATTTGACAAATATAGTATAGCATACCAGCGTCATTTCTCTTAGCGTTGGCTATGTCAGCACCTAGGATGCCGGCAGCCTCTAGGTGCCGATCTGGACAGGCAGCCCCGGTGAAGTTGAACACTGCCGGAGCTGACATCACCACAGACAGACCGTGAGGGATGATAGGATGGTCGTTACTAAAACATAATATTAGCGAGGATCAAGAAAAAACAGAGAAAAGTTTTAGAATACATTCAGTTCTACTAAATATTTTCTTTGATATAAATAAAGTTCACTGTCTCAATATCAATTATGTGGAACTCACAGTGAACAAACCTAGAAGAGTTAAATTAAAAGTGATGCAGAGTATAAAGAACTTGCCTAGATAAGTTTACATCTTTCTATCATAGTGACCATACTTGTTTCAAGTATGCAACATGGCATATCAGTATCAACTTTTTTTTAAAACTCTTATTTTGGCCATAATTGGCCAAAAAATAAACATAATCTTAATTACAGTTCAAGATCTTTAAAATGACATATAAAAAGTCATTCTGACAAACATTTTTTTAGTCATCCGCCATATTGTGAAATTTCCAAAACCTATACAGTTTTCATAAGTTCTGAGATGCACCAGTGTGTCGAATTTAGTTAAAATTGGTCAATTTATACAGGGGTTATGACTAGACAAACAAACTTTTAAAATCCCAAGTCTCTGAAATGAACTCACTTATGCTTGTTCAACCAATGCAAAATTTAACCGAAATAGCAAATATTTTAATTTAAATCAAAGCGAGTGAGATTGGTAGCCATTAAAACATTTGATCTTTGACTGTGTAAGAAAGAAAATCTATTTTATCTCCTCACGGCAGCGAAATTAACCATTACTTAACAGTTTTTAGGCTGGAAAACTATTTCACTGATTTTTCATTAAAATATTAAAAACAGGCAGGAAAGTAATTGAAACAATCAGGGAAAGTACAGTGTAACCAGTGTGTGTCATAACATCTGTTTAGTTTTATTTTAATTTAGTTTTATACTTGTTTTATTACAAAGCAATGTTTCATTATTAATGTATGAATATGTTTTCCTAAGCTTCCATTTTTTATGTAAATAGATAAAATACTGTATGGAACAAGGCAGAAAGGAAACATTTGTGCCTCGTGCATTCATTGCCTGCCTCGGCAGTCAATTAAGGAGGTTCATGGGCTGTTCTCTGCTTCGGCTCGGAGGCTAACTTAATCACTCGTCAGTAAAATTCCATTTTGCTGCCTAGTTAACTATTGTTTATACTTGGTAATCATGGTTATTAAATGATCGATGATTAGTACATCTTTAATTAAAAAAAAGAAAAGGGGAGCTACTGGCTAACTTCATTATTATTGAAGTCATTCTTGATTTATCTCCATTGTTTCTTTTCTTAATTTATTAAAATATTTTAAAGATATCTTCAATAGTTTTAGTATTTTTTTTAAAAAAAATAGTTTATTTTGTTTTACATGCATTATTTATTCAGAAGTTTTATTTGGTATAAATATGTGTTTTGTATTGTTATAGATTCAGTTTGCAATTTACTTATTGTTATCACACCAAAGCTTCTTATTTGATTTTTTTTTTTAATAAATAATTAATTTTAGTTACTGTTACTAATTTATTAATATAACATAGTTAATAAATAAAGATGGTATTTTAGCAGTTTCATTTTTCTGCCATCAAAACAATATTTATTCTTTTCCTTGAATCCGATTTGACAGCATTGGCAGTAAAGAGAAACCATTTTTAGTTCTATTAAGGCGATATTAAAATTAGCTATTTGTGTGTATTTAAAGTGGTTAACAGCGGCTAATTCTGTTAGGTAGTTATTGTTTGTTATAACTAAATGTAGGTTACCTGTAGTCCTTGGGCTGGAATGTCTTGACATTGCCAGATATGGGATAGGAGAGTCCATGACAAAGATGAACTCCGGCATTTCCAAAACCAACTCCGGCCATGGTGGAGGCAAGGTGCATATTAGATCTAGCTTCAAGATCATCCGCTTGATATACGGCCCTGAAATTATACACGTATTTCCTTAAAAAAACCCTTTATATATCATACAGTGTAGAGTATTTCTTTATCATATGTTAAATAAAGTAGAGTGTAGAGCAGGGGTCTGTGGAAACTCATTGCTGTCACTTGAGCACTGCAAGCTGGAGGCTTACAGGTTCAACTTGCAACTCTGCAACAAGCCCCATGCAGGGTCACCATCCACAAAATAAATGAATAGATGCTTAACCCTCGGGTGTGTGCAGTCTAATACATACACGAGCAGGCGCACACCCCTCATAGCACTTAATCTGCTTTTTATGCCCACACAACAGGTAAAATAATAAAAACTTGAAATCATTTTACAGGCTAACTCCATGTGTAAATAAATAGTTGTAATCAGTCCTTCGGCAGATGCACTAATTATTACTATTAGAGTAGAGCAGTACCTCTTGAAGAATTTGCTGATGACGTTGAGAGCGTATCTAGCCCAGATATCAGAGACAGGGTTAGATCCCTGATAAGCCGGTCTTAAGATAGGGTTGGGAGGACAAGGCTTCCTCTCGTTGTACGGGATCGCTGTGAACGACTCCAGAGCGTGACAGAAAACATCAAACCTGCAAAAAAATATAGTTGCCATCAATTAATCCTTACATTTATTGTTGTAAGGAGCTGCTGTGCGGCGAGGCAATTCCAAGAGTTATTAATAGCAGATATTAACAGGGGGATATAAACAAAAACAAGCCTAATATCAGCCCCGTGTCTGATTTTTGAAAATTATTTTGGTAAAGAAATAATTTTAATCATAATTTTTCTGTTAAAACAATAAAAGTAGTGAGTACAACTTTAATGTGTTTATCTTTAACAAACACGAGGGGGATGTAAATATTTACATTCTCAGATAAAGACAAACTGACCTTGTCAATAAGAAAATTATAACAAGACAAGATAATTTCATAAGACATCTTTAGATAAAAAGAATAATCCTTGAGAAGTTAGAGATGTTATCAATAAAATAATCCTTTTTAAAGTATTTATAAATATTTTCTTATTGTATTTAGATGAAATTTATTTATGTATCCAGTTTATTTTTTGATATCATTCACAAACAAAAAAACTCTTGATATACAGGCTGTATACTAAACACACTCCACAAATTAACGTGTTATACCTCGGATCATTTTAACAATAATTATACCTTAGACAATTTTTTTATAATTGTTTTATTTTGAAGATACAGGGGCAGATGTTCAATTTCTTATTGGAAATTGAATTTTATGTTTTCTTATTGAATAACACCCTTCTATAATGTGATTGCTCAACTCCTCTACATTTTAATTACTTTGAATGTCCCAATTGGAAAATATCCAAGGGATTCAAGTCTGGAGATCAGTAAGTGAGGTCCACCTCAGCCAACCCAAAATCATCATATAGTTAAAAAATCACGAGCAACCAAACTAAATGTGCTGGAGCACCATCGTCCATATCACTGTTGCAATCGGTGCAATATCTAGACATCCAGGTGGTAACTCTTCAAAAAAAATTTGTTGATAAAATTCGCTGGTAAGTTTTGCCGGTAATAATAAAACCTTCACTGTTATTATAAAAGTTTCTAATTGCATTTCTTGAGAAATTCGGTTCATAGGTAAAAAGAATAAGCGTCAGTAGTTGCGGGATTTGAATCCATGTTTGCAGAAGGCACGACAATTGTCGAAGAGAGTAAATGGACGATGGCAAGGTAACAGACTACATATAAGGCGTTCAGAATACGAGGGGCGAACTCAACGTCCAACTTTTCTTTTTTTTCTTCTTGGCATCGTCTGGGGCCTAAGATAGAGCCTATATAGTTTTTGTGTTGAGTTGGCCTTTAATTCCTCTTAAAATTACTGTTTTAAACTTGTTGGAGAGGTTTGAATTGTCTATAAGTGGGCGGATACGAAGGGCCAACTCCACGCTCCCTTCTATAACTCTGTAAGTCCCCCACTTCTCTCATTCCTAAATCTTATCAAGTTTTTTTTGTTGAGTTCGCCCATTGCTTTACACTCAAACATTGATTTAAGTTTTTCTCAAAATCTCCAAATGTTGAGTTCGCCCTTCGTATTCTGAAGGCCTCATATGAAATATGCTGTTTCTTTTCTTACCCTGTATCTTCAAAATGAAATTATTTTTGAAAAATCATCTTAGGTATAATTATTGTTAAAATAGTGCTAGGAGTAACCCCCTTAATTTGTGCCGCATGTTCAGTAAAATCATGTTAAACATAATACATATAGTAATTATTATAACAATATTATATTTAGTATAAATAAAAAAATGTATCTAATTAATTAGATACAAAAAGTGACTTGACATTACCAGGGTGTAAGAGACAGGTAATGATAATTAGAAGCAAAATATACATCAAACTGACAATCGTACTAATGTTTCACTCATTTAACTATTTTCAACGATAATTTTACACTGACAGTCTAAAAACATTATAATTGAAAATAGATGAGACAAACCATTGTCTGTTTTATGAATATATTGTGCTTAGACAATTATATAATTTTAAATTAAATTTTAACTTTTTAAGTGTTTTTATTTAAGTTTCAACTAATTATCATTATGTTTGATTACCAAAATATATAAAGCTCAATACAACAAATGTTTTTGCTATAGATACATTAAAATAAAGTTGACTTGTTATTTTCACTTGTTGCATTGTACTGAACGCTGATTGACAATAATGATCATTCAAGGACAAACAAATCAGGCTCGACCCATCTGTAGTTACATTCATCAGGGAGAAGAAGTTGTCTTATCAGTCTACAACCTAGCAATTGAACACATTAAATTGAGTGTTGCAAATTATGTTTCGAAGCAAAGTCTGTAAGGTTCATTAACGTTACACTCAGATCAAGATGAGAGTTCTAGTCCAGGAGATAGCGAGCAAAGAAGTGTCTCACTAACATCAAGCTAGAATTTTGTATAAATGTCAATCTTTTAGTGCCTTTTAAGAATACGTGGTCGGCTAGATTCGCCTGCGGGACATAGCTTGGCAATAGGCGTTTGAAAAAACAAACCGGTGGAGAGCGGCCATGTCTCACCAATTATGGTGGACAGTATGATTTTCATGATCCTGAGTACAGAATTAGTTAGTAGACCAAACATCAAGTCGATATTATTTTCATACTTGATAGGTTAGTTATTCAAATATTATTAATATTCAACGTGGTCACCTGTCAAGGGACAAACTAACATCAACTTGATTTTCTGTCTACTAACTAATTCCGTACTCAGGATCATGAAAATAACATTATCCAACATAATTGGTGAGACATGGCCGCTCTCCACCAGTTTTTTTTTTTTTTTTTTTTTTTTTTTTTTCAAACGCCTATTGCCAAGCTATGTCCCGCAGTCAAACTTAGCCGACCACATTTTCTTAAAAGGTGCTAAAAGATTGACTTGTATACAAAATCCTAGCTTGATGTTATTCAGACACTTTTTTGCACGCTATCTCCTAGACTATTAACTCTGGCAGCTGAGGTCAGTCAGCCTGTGCAGGGAAAAGCAAAGCCACTAGGCAGATACCCTTAGGGCCACACTCCTCAGTCAGTGACATTTTTGTAGGCTTATCAGCCCGACCCTACGGACGTCATGCAATGACTTAGTTCTAAGACTTCACTTTCTATAATGTTACACAACCTCGATTACATTTAAATTATATTCAAAGGAAAATAAACTCTTACATTAAAAGTCAAACCATATTGGTAAATAACAAGTAAATGTCTACAAACAAAATTAGATAAAAAGATAGTGATTTGAACAGGGAATCAAATAACCTTCTTATGTTGACTATCAAATGATGCTGCCCTACCCCTGTCACAAGCCTAATGCTTTTTATTTTCCCCTCACATTGGTTGGCCTAAGCCAGTGTTTCCCAAAGTGTGGTACGCGTACCCCTGGGGGTACGGGAAGAGTTTGCTGGGGGTACGAGCTGCACCGGGCTTTGACTGCGCAGCCAATTTTATCCGGAGAAGGATCAAATTGTTTATGTTGAGGCAACGGCTCATCATAATTTGATTTCCTGTAAATTTTGTTCTTAAATTGGATATTGGTTTTCGTTTATGTATTAAAAAAATTGTTTATATTGTTATTGAAGTATTCGCATATTTTATTATTATTTTTTTATTCATGCTATTTCTTGTTAGATTTGTTCCATGACGACTAAAGTCGTGGGACAAATCCCAATGAGTGAAGTGACCCACATTTTTAGACCTGACTCCTTGGTTTCAGTTGTTTTGGTTTTAGACAAATTACTTTTTAAGAGTAATAATTTGTAAATATTTGACAAATAGAAAGTGTTAAAAAGGATTAAACCTAAAGGGTTGACAATGTTCCAATATAAGCGGGAACGTATTATAACCGTTTTATAGAAAGAAAGTTGTTTATATTTATATGATTTCGTTTTTTTAAAGAACAATACTCCGCGATTGACACAATTAGAAAAATATAATTAAATAATTAAAGATAATCAAAATAGAAATGTATTTTTTTTAACGAGGGGTACTTAGTGTTACGAAAATTATAGAAAGGGTACACAGATGTTAAAAGTTTGGGAAACACTGGCCTAAGCTATCAGCATAAAAAAAAATGTCGGGCGAGGTATAGGATGACAGTGCACTCCTACTAAAGGTGGGTTCATAGCTAGCGGATCCGTATTTACGGAGGGATTCATCTATGGCAACTCTTTTGCGGCGCCGCAGAAAGTTGGTTCCAAACCATCTTTTTTGCGGTGCCGCTTTAAAACCTGTATGAAACCTTCACTTCGTCCTCTTCTTATTTCTTTTTTGTTTTTATATTACAATTGTTTATTATATTATATTGTTTATCTGAATTTGTTCCTACATTATTTTTATTATAATCTCTATTGCATCTGTGTTTAATATACGTTTTTTATAAGTGTTTTAACTTCATCTGTGTATTATGTCCGTGTTTTTTTTTTTAACTGTGCTTATTATATCTGTTCCTTCATTATTTTGATTATATACCTATTTCTTATTTATATAATAATAAAAGTCCTAATCTATATAATCTTATTATATAAGTTTTTTTTAAGCAAGAGAACTAAATTCAAGTTGAAAAAACGATGTTATAATTGGCTTTGTTTATAACCTGACCGACAGAAACTCGAGGGGAGGGAAACTACGACTCCGTCCTCTGTCTCGGCGGTTCTCCGAAGATATATTGTTATTTATATAGCCCTCCGCAAATAAGTATCCGCTAGCTGTGAACCCACCTTTAGACCTCTACCCAACCTCTCTCCTTACCTAGCCTACTGTTACTGCTTGACTAGTGCAATCCTACAGTGAGTCTCACTGACACCTCATTACTCATTAAGTCTATATTCATCCATCTTTCACTTCTCTACAGAATATAATGATCCATTTCTCAACTATTATAATCTTGGAAACACATCCTCGTCATACAAATCTCACTGTTGGACAAAGCAGACTCAGTTCTTACAAAACACCAACAAACTTTGTCTTCTTTTCATTTATCCACTCAACATGGCTCCATCATTTGTTTTCATGGATGGAGCCATCTTGAGTCAAAACTAGTTTTTCTAAAAAAAACAAAAAAAAAAAAAACAGTTTTCTCAGAGAAAATTGTTTTAAAACAGTTTCTATTTTTCTTGTTATTGGGAAAAACAGCTTTTGCTTGTGTTTTTTGTTTTGCCAGTTTAATGGAAACCCAGCTAACCAGTAGTTTCTTAGAACTCACTTAATTCTTAGCCCTAAGTAATCGATTGTCAAAAGTAATAATGAATGATCACTGAATAAGGCACTTGATGAGGTCACTCATTAAATTTTATTTAGAAATATAGAAAACACAATTACCAATAGTGAAGTAGGCAAATAATAAAACATACACAATGTGAACTCACTGTACAAACACAAGTTAGGTCTACCTGAATAATGCTACATCTTGGAAATGATAAAAATATTATCAACGCTCAAATCAAAATTGAAGAATCCAACAGGATATTTGATGTTAAGGGAAAACATATGACTTTTATACAGTATGAAACTTACAGTACACATACTTGTATGAAGCACGATACTCATACAAGTAAATTAAAGTATAAGCTTCAAGGCAGACTAACAGGGTTAAGCTTTACTAACCCGGAGTAGACGACTACTTTCTGAGGGAGGGAGAGAGTGTGGAGAGGGTCGACAATACCCAGCGTGGGTCTGAGAGCTCTGTTAGCAATGCCGGTCTTAGCTTTCAACGGCTCGTAGTCAAATATACTCACTCCCGTAGTCTCGCTCCCTGTACCTGATGTTGTGGGAACTGAAACATACGCAAACAAACAACATCTCTTTTTCTTTTATTACCTTTAACAAATACCCAGCAAATGTACAGCTGGCTGGCCATAAATATTGTAGTATACTTGACAGCTAAACAAAGTGTGTGTGCTATGATATCTGTGCAGTTGTATTATAACTTGATAGCACACACACTGGTTTACATATGAAGGTTTCATCTGTTAGGTTTAATGATCTGTCAGGTATACTGCAATGTGTAAGGCACTCCTTAACACTCGGGAACGCGCAGTCCTGTGAGGCCTAACTTTGAGATATAACTGTGAAATTGAGGTAGATGTGGGTGCAATTGGAAGCTAGGGATTTTTCTAGCTACATTTCTTGCTTTTATCAAGAGAATCAGTCACTGTATGACATCGTACGGATAAATATAAGAACTAAGATTTAAGACTGGAAACCGACAGTACTACAGACTAATCATGTTTTTCAACCAAATCACATTCAAAAGTTGTTTGACAAAGAATTGACATTTTCATGTGTTTTTATTCTTTAAGCCTAGAATAGTACTGCCATTTAATTTCAGCTACCGCTTTATAATTTTAAAGTCTCACTCACACAATCCACAAACCTCAACAGATGAGTGAGAGCAACTCATCATGAATGAGCTGAAGTTCATTAACCAACGTCTTCACAAAAAAAAATATATAAATAGATTGTTTATTTTTTGTTTAAATATACATATTTGTTTAAACAACCATCAAAGACTTAAGTCAGAGAGTTGAATGGAAATTTGCAAAACTATTAATGACATACATTCGTCAAATGTTTTTCTTTAAAATAAAATGGTATCATTTATTTTGGTATTATTTACACAATATCTAATTGCGGCTCAAAAGGTCAACTATAATCCTATCTCCAAAAAATAATAAATATATTGCCAGCTCTTATTTAAATGGCGAAAGCAATAAGCATTCGTCTAAAAAATATATTTCATAATATTGAAGGAATGACTCACTTGCAATGAGAGGTTTAAGAGGAATGGTGATAGGTTTTCCCTTTCCAATAGGAGCGTTGACGTAATCAAGAAACTCTGCTGTAGGATCACAACTATAGAGGTTGGCAGCCTTGCACGTGTCCATCACTGAACCACCTCCCACAGCAAGGAAAGCATCGTAGTTACCTTCCCTCACAAACTTAGTAGCGTCCAGCAAACTAAAACATATAACAGTATATTACACAATCCACAAACCTCAACAGATTTTCACCTCACACAATCCACAAACCTCAACAGATTTTTCAGATCATGTACGGTGCCTTAAGGGGTAAGTAAAATGTCTTGGAAATAGAGAATAACAAAAGTTACCACTGAATATTTTACACAATTATAGCCAACATTTTTTTTAGATAGTCAGGTATCGATATAAAAACTAGAGCAATTCAATTTTTAAGCCACATTGTAGAATCTGATAGTAAGCACTTGAATTTCTCACAGGCAGAGATCACAGACTCGCTGAGAGATTTCAGACTGCGCAGTCAGACCAACAACTTAAAGAGTCGACTATTAAACAACAAAGTTATGTACGCTGCTTATCGAGTACAAGTATTCGATTGTACATTACCTCTGATCGGTGGGCTCGACTCTGACCTTATCAAACAAATCAAACTTAACATTATGTTTGGTCAAAGAGTCGACGGTCGTCTTGACGGGCTGAAGCGTGGCCAGGTGCGGATCTGTCATCAAGCAAAGCTTCTTCACGTTCATATTGACCATGTCCATCCCGATTTCCTGCGTCACCCCGGGTCCGTAACGAATAGTAGAACACGCCATCTGCACAACACAATTGAATTATCCATGAATATTTTGTTCAAGGTTAGTAACATTGTAAAATATGTCACGTTGCATTTTGCACGTTACTGAAATTAAAGACATCCAGCGATTGCCGTCTCTACTTTTCCTTATCATCCACGAACCATCCAGAATATTATTACATTATTTGCGGCTAGCACGTTACACTAGCCCAAGGAAGAGTAACTGTCTGTGTAGTGCAGGGGGTTCAGTTTGTTTACAGAATGTAAACAAATCGGCTACCTGCTTATCACCAGGTGTACCAGCTGACCATCACTCCTTTCTAATCAAACCCAAACAATCTTCAAAGATAAACAAATATAATTGATAATTTTGCTGTGATAGGATTATTAAAAATAACAAGTTAAAAAACAAACAGTTTGCATATGTAATTGTTCAAAACGAATCGGTTTTGGTCAATTAGTACCTAAATACCTTAAACGTCTATGCCTTTACCTAAATCGTTGTCTATACCGAATTCTTAATATAAGATCTGTGGGACGCTGCGCACCAGATCTCAAGGAAGAGATTGGCTTCAGATCGAGCACACTCTAAGGAAGCCACAGCATGGGATGCACTTGACTGGAACCCCAAGGGAACGAGCCAACGTGGCCAGACACTCACCCTTTACATCTGACTAACTTCAAGGCACAGCCTACACAACTACATATGAAATGGATGACAAGAGGGTTAGAGTGTTGCTACATCAGCAATGTAAACCTGTACTATGACAAACAACCAGTAGGTGCCGCTCAACTGAACCAACTACCCATCTATATGGTGATGCTGGCACCACACCGAGTGTCGGCCCACTTACTCCAGTCTGGAATTGAACCCACAACCTCGAGTCAAAAGTGAACTCATGTGAACAAATCAGTTACCGGGGAACCTCTGCATTTAAGTACACCATCTTGAAAAACATGATGGAAATACAGTAGAAGCCCTCTGATCTGATCTCAGTTCAACCGGTCGTCAATTAACCCAACACTGAGCTAAGGGTGACTCCTTCCCGCTCAACTCTCCTTGGCGGCTCTCTCTTCTATTTTTCCACACAGTCTATTTTCAACGCTAACTGTAATATTAGTATAAATCTAAATAATTATCAAATGCACGGATACGGTAAGTTTAGAATGGCTGTTAGGGGTAGCAATATAAACCGCCCGAATTAAGTAAATACAGTCATATTTCCCAACATCTTTCAACATCTGAATAATCAAATTGTTCTTTTTTTTGGGTAATCAAAAAATTGTCATATAGCACATCTATGAAGTAGGGTATTGATATGCAAGAACCCACTTTTACTGCTATTTAATAAAGATACTGACCTCAAATGCATAATCGGTGGGTGGTAGAGCATTCCCAGCGACTGATAAGTTGTGACCGGTGATAGTGACGGGTCCTCCGTGGGAATGAGAAGGACACTTGCATCTAAACAATAAAACATTTGTCTTAACATACTAACTAAAAATAAAGTAAATCTACGATAAAACTATACATTCCATTACATTAACGGTAGTGATTTACTTGGTTACCAACTCACTGGTGGATACCCCGTACTAAATGAGCTTCCGTGTGACAAACATTGAATTTTACCAAACAATAATTCAACAGATTAAATAATAAGCAAAATAGAACTTACGAGTTAGACGAGATAACCTGGATAAGATCGAGAACTCTGCGACGCGGCAACATGTTTCAAACGTAGTAAATTCTATAAGTGAAAACAATAAGGAAAACGGCTCGACTCCCGAGATGAAATAGCGCAATGGAATGGCTCTACAAGATAAAGAAGCAACAGGTAGTGGTATTCAATTCTATCAGGCCACCCAGCCCCAAGTCGTCCACCAATCAAAAGAGAGAGAAAATTGTCTGCTCGAAATCTTTTTGTTATTTATTTTGACATGGCCAATGCCATATGATAAAACCAAAGATAACAAGGTACAAGATAGATATGAATCTCTCTTATCTACAGTTTTGGTTATCTATATCCGTACTCGTCATATATAGATAAATAAAAGTTGAAGCTAGAAAAGTTGGTGGGAAATCTAAAAGAAAAAAGTGTCGCTAAAAAATTCGGCTACAACATAATATTACATAATGTATGTTGTTTTAGTTTTAATATTCATAAAATTGTCTTTACAGTTACCAGTGGCAGCGATTAGGGGGGGGGGGGGGGGGGGGGGTATCCCCCCCATTTAAGTTGCATTTTTGGGAAAATGTAACTTAATAATTTTGCTTTCAACACTGTTGTTGGTAAATTCGGATTGTAAGTGCCAGCACTTTTTGCTCCGCTCATTTCCTGAAGGAAAACAACCCTATCCTGTATATAAACCAGGTAGAGGTTCGACTCGAAGAAATTGCAATGGCACGTACAACCCGAATTAGCCCTGTTTTTGGTTAATTTACCTTTTGTTCATGCAATTGTTGCATTTTTATTTGCGTACAACAAAAGTTATAGTTAATGTAAATAGTATATATTTTAACGAACACTTGTACTTTCCAAGCTTAAAAATTCTAAACGTTTTAAAAACGTCACATAAAATTTTTGGGCACTTTTACTTTGTTTCCCAACATTTATTTATTTATTTTTTATTATTAAATCTAACTAATATTAAATCAAACTCAAATTTATTGGATTAAAGGTTACTTTGCCTTACTAGGCTAGATAGTTAAAATAACGGATATTACTATACACAAGTGTGATATTCCTTTGTCCCAAAGAAATATTTGAATTAAGATTGTCAATTAATTTGAAAAAAAAAATGTCGAACACAGTAATGTAAACAAACGGTGGGTAACCAAGTAAAATCTTGCCACATCCGACCTAATTTACTTCGTTACCCACCATAGGGTGGGTGGTGGGTAACGAAGTAAAAAAGTACCAAATTTTGTTGAAACTTTATTTACGAAACTTTTAAATTTCAAATGAAAATCCCAGGATGAACCATCTAGAAAATTAGCCTCAAATACTCTTAAATCTTACCATTTTTTCCCCCTTTTTTTGTCCTAGATTAAAATTTTTAAAATCCCCGGAATAGAATAGAAATTCTATAGATATAGAAAAATATCTATACACCGTCCTTGGCACGAACCCCCCCCCCCCCCCCCCCCCCCCCCGTTGGGGCAGGCTCGGCCCCTTTTAAAGTCCCGCTACTGACACTGACAGTCAGGGCCGGTTCAAGGGGTTTTTTTGGGACATGCGAAATCTAGATTTGGCGCCAATATGTATATCAATAAATTTAAAACATAAACCTCACACACACACACATTTATATATATATATATATATATATATATATATATATATATATATATATATATATATATATATATATATATATATATTGTAACAATTCTCAACTTTAATTAATAAAAAATACTAAATCAAATATTTATAACAACAGAAATCTTTTAATTTATTTCAAAAATTAAATCTCATCTAACATAATTAAATATGAATATAATAATTCAGGCCTGTTTAAAGAATTTTATAATAATATTCTCAAAAATAGTAATTAAAATAATTACTAAAAATAATATAAAAAATTTTACAAATCGTTGATGGAGTCAACATCTCGGTGTCCACCGCAGGTCTTCTTCAGATTATTCTCTTCGGTTAATTCACTACCACGTAAAGAGTAATAAAAATAATATACTTATTCTTTTAATTATTCATTAATATAATTCGTATTTTATATATACGGAGTGATGTTCTTTATACTACGACGAGCTCGTCTTCACTGGTTGTCTTGGGAACTAGGGAAGCCTCCCCTCTCCCACAACCTTCTTATCTTTATTTATAAACATATCATTCTGTTACAACATATATATATATATATATATATATATATATATATATATATATATATATATATATATATATATATATATATATATATACAATTTTATATATATAAATTTATATATATAACAATTTTTTTCTTTTTAACAAAGTAAATTTGTGCATTGCAACAAACATGAGGTTACAGAAATAAGTCAAAAAAATATTTTCAAAACTATTTTATAATAACTTGAGAATTGGGGATTACATAAACAAACTGAATTATACAGGGTCATTACTAATAATGTTCATGATTTCAAGCTTACGTAAATGTAGTTTAATTATCATACAAAGATATGAAATGGTTACATTCTAAGGAAAACTCAAAAAGTTTTATCACAGGTATTGAGAATTATAAATGTTCGATAAAGGAACCCCATGTGACACGACGTCAAACTTGTAGTCAAGCTCTGACGCTCACTTCCAGTTGTTTCTTTTTACAAATGCAGCCATTTTTCTTAAAAT
Source organism: Gerris lacustris (assembly GCA_951217055.1). Classification (NCBI taxonomy): domain Eukaryota; kingdom Metazoa; phylum Arthropoda; class Insecta; order Hemiptera; family Gerridae; genus Gerris; species Gerris lacustris. The sequence goes on along the minus strand of OX578282.1, from coordinate 497,222 downwards.
TTAAGTACCTCTTGCGAATAGCGTGAATGGTAGGAGGTTCTTCTAAAGTGACGTTGCACACTAATAAATAGCTGATTGGTTAATGTGATAATCCAGCACACAAACACAAAATGTTTTCCTGTCTTTAAATTTAGCCATTACCCAGCACTGACAACAATTGACTTAACAAACAGCTGATACTTACCCAAACCAATGTAAACAAAACTTTATGAGTTTTTCTTTTTAGTGGTACCAACTGAAGTGGTCTTAAAACATTTATCCAATATTTTCAATCGAAGTCTTTTTCACATTGCTCTAATTCTTTAATGTCATAGAGAAATTTGAAATGCTTGCTGTGGTTTTCCATGTGTTCAAACCTCTCTGTCATAGAATTTATAGCAGTGTCGAGGATGACAAAAAAAAAAAAAAATTGACTTTAAATGATTCCTTCCCAGACTTCAAAGGTTCATCTCTACCCTTGTAAAAAAATTTTGGTTTTCTCATTCTTTGCTTTACCACAAATTCATCACTGAATTCTGGATTGATTCCCAGGTTTTCTGCCAGTTCTGCTTTGGCCTGCTTTCGGTCTTCTCTTTCTATTTCTGCTTCACATTTTCTATAAAACATGCCCGAAGGTTTCTTTTTTCCCGACATGTTAACCAGACAGACAGAAAGAGCTGACACTTGGTGTGTATCAGTGTATCTATTGCACTGGTTAACACTGGAACTGGAGTATATCTCTATTGCACTTAGTAACACTGTACTATAAGGTTAGGACACAGGACACTTTTTGCTGAGTCACTTCTGAAATACTCACTTTCTGTGTAATACGAAAATAAAATTAAATATGTACCACTTACGGCGGGAGGGCTAATTAAATAAAACTGACAAAAAATTAAAAATATAGTATGTAAAAAAGATTTTAATAAGCTTTGATTTAATCTTATCTTTAGATGATTATCTAAGGTAGATAAGAATGCCAGGTGTCCCCTAGTGTGTTTAGACATAGTGTTTTTATCACTTTCTATCTGGTAGAAGTCCTACTGTTCTATTACCTTCTCACTTATTTCTCAACCTCTACTCTCTCACTTATTTCCATATCTGCATTTGCATCCCTCTTATCTCCCTTACTACACACCCCTCCGATTTATTTTTTTTATTTAAAACTCAAAAACAACAGAATGATTTTGCGGTTCCGTCTACAGTTCATACTAATATTTCTGCTGCAATTATTTCTTACTGCTTCCCGTTATTTTAATTTAATATAATATTATAATAAAAATATAATATTATATTTATTTATTTCACTTTTTTTAAATTTTTAGTTTAAGCTACTTGCAAAAGATTGCTAAACAAAAATGTATAAGGAATCTGGCGGCTTCGCCGGCGCCTCGTCCTAGGCGGCGCCACATACGGCCGCATGTCTCGCATGGCCCTTGCGCCGGCCCTGCTGACAGTCACCAGTTATGAAATCTAAAAATATGGAAACTATTTTAGAATACGGTTCCCAAGCCTGAATATGGTTCCAACATATAACTTTATTCTATTCTTATCACTATTGACTATTATGACACAAGGGCATACTCGTAATTACTATCTCTAATATAAGCGGCAAATTCCTGAGACTGACTGACTGTCATTAAAATCTGCTTAACCGAGAGACTTGATATTTTGAGGATATACTGTAGTATAATATATAAAAAGATGAGATTCAGTATGAGGGGGAATGTCTGTTTTACAAATTAACAGTTTTATTCCCATCTGATGAATATTTGCACACTTGACCTTAAAAACAAGGGGAAGGTTACTGCCTACATGAAATTACGAAATTTAAATCATGGTACACAGGGGTACGGAGAACAAAAATAAATACCCATCATGGTAGTGTATATCGTTAAAAAGCTCTTTAAGAGTACAGTAATTGTTGTTATGTACATTTTTGTCGTATTTTCATTTAGGGGGGGGGGGGGGGGGGGAGGAAAAAATGTCTAATATAAACGGGAAAATCCTGATTTAAATTTTGTTACACAGGGGTGCGGCGTACAAAAGTTTGGAGAGCTCTTAAAGAATGCAGTAACTGTTGTTATGTACACTTTTGTTATATTTTCATTTAGGTTGAAGGGAATTGACGTTATCCAGTATCCAGCCAAAAATTAAGAGATTCAATGGTGGTACGACCTGGTCCCGTCAAAAAAATTATGTTTTATATAAGTAAACTTAAGATGACGAAGTGCAAGTGTGTGGTGTAAGGGTTTAGCTTCCATAAATGGATTTTAATTGTTACTTTTTTCTAATATGTGTAATGAGTTTACGGGCGCTTTAGTGACGTCATACTAGGTAGTATGACTGTCCATTTAGAGAAGGATAAGGGCTAGGGATTTAAACCGGAACGCCTCCCGCATTTGTCATTGCTTTTTCGACCATCTTAGAGATCTTTAAATACCGCAATTCATCTGATAAAACTTCTGTTTTCAAGTTTCTCATCAAAACTTCTCTTTTTGAAGGGTATGTGAATTTAGAACACAACTTATTTTATACGAATATGTGTAAAGTATAGTAGTAGTAAGGGGGCGGGGAGGCCAGGCCTAGCAAATAGACAGCATTCGGGTCCTTTTTGCCAACTCCTGAACTCACACCTATCGAACCACCACAGAATTACCCTCAAATCTCCTTGTTTGGGTCACAAAGGAGAGAATATCTTGCCACTTTAGGGTTACAAGCTCCTCTTCCTTGATTTCCCCTGCTCCTAATAAATGAAAACGTAGTCTGCCATATCTTCACATACCCCACAAAGTGGTAGGATGTCTCCTCTTCGAGCCCACACACTGGACATGTGGGGTCGTCTTCAACCTTTAATAGTGCCGGATATCTTCTGAGCCGGCAGTGCCCTATTAAGACTCCAACCATAAGTCCCATAAGCCATCTGGTTTTCCTTTTATCTAGGTCTGGCAGTAGCATTTTTGTCTGTCTACAGCCTTCCGTTCCTCTCCAAGCCCTACTTGCTTGGCCTTGCCACGCCTTGATGGCTGATATCGCCTGTCCTCTTGACCAATCAATGGAAGGTTCCGGTCCGCAGAATGGCATGGAAGCTCCTATCTTCGCCACTTCATCTGCCATCTCATTCCCAGGAATCCCTGTATGCCCTGGGACCCAAAGCAGTGTGACCTCCTTTCTCCCTGCCAGTAGCTCTAATGCCTCTTGGCACTCCTTCACCAGTGCTGACTCCACACTTGGGGGGCAAAGTGCATGAAGTGCTGCCTGACTGTCCGAGCATATGGCTACCTTTTTAAATGTTGCATCCACCCCCTCTGGTTTTCTCGTCACCTCTAGGATGGCGTAAATTTCCGCTTGAAACACTGTGGTGAGTGTACCCTAGTGGGAAGTTCTCTTGGGTGCCGGACCGTTCTAGGTACAGTCCTGCCCCTGACATACCATTATCATTCTTAGAGCCATCAGTGTATGCCACTAGAGCCTTCCTGTCAAATTTAATTTCCCCTAATTCCCATGTGACCCGCGATGGGATTTCTACCTTGTATTTCCGTTTCAGCGTCAGCTGATATTCTATTCCTTTCATTCGAATCCCTATTAGTGGGATCTTGGATTCGGCCATCCGTAGTAAATTCAAGTGTCTCATTGTGGATTCTCCTCCTTGCCACTGACCATTGTCTCTAAGTCTTACGAAAGATGCAATGGCCTCTCCTTTAATCCATGTATGGAGTATGGAGTGGAGGGATTCCTACCAATGCCTCTAAGGCCGCTGTGGGGGCAGTCCTCATCGCTCCTGTTATACTCCTGCAGGCCAGTCTTTGAACCTTACTGAGCCTCTTAGACGAGCTAGACACCTCAGCTCTAGGCCACCAAATTATGGATCCGTAGTGAATTCTGGGCCTGATAACTGCTGGGTACAGTCATTTGAGAATCTTTGGGGAAAGTCCCCATGTCTTCCCCACTGCTCGTCTGAGTTGCCAGAAGGTGATCGTAGCTTTTTCTATTGCTTTGTCTAAATGTGATTTCCAGGATAACTTGTAGTCAAAGGTTACTCCTAGGTATTTCACCTCTTTCGCCAATGTAAGGTCGTAACCAAATAGTTTTGGAGCTTTGAAATCCACAAGTTTCCTCTTTTTAGTGAAGACTATCATCTCAGTTTTGGCTGTGTTGACTGAGAGTTGCACCATTTTTCAATGATTCTGCAGGCTAGTTGCATCTTCTCACAGCAGGTATTAAGGAACTTGCCTCTGAAAAGGACTAGTCAATCATCTGCATAAGCCTGAAAATAGAAATCTCCTTCTGACATCCTCCTCAAAAGTCCGTCCATCACCAGGCACCAGAGGAAAGAGGAAAGACAGCTGCCTTGGGGCAGCCTCCTGTCACCATTTTGGTTGCGTTCATGCCGGTGATCGATGCATTGACTCTCCTCCCCTTCAGGGAGGACATTATCCATTCGATTTTGACTTGAGGAGTATTCCATTGCATAAGTTCCTTTTTGACGTTCTCTGATTTAGCCTTACCAAAGGCTCCTTCAATTTCAAAGAAGAGAGCTAGGGTATAGTCTCGTCTCCCCTGTGCATCGCGTGTTCTATTCTAGAAGTAGCCGTGTGGAGGACTGTCTCAGTAGATTTCCCTCTAGTATAAGCATGCTGACATGCAGCGGTTTTCTAGGTAGAATTTCCTCTATAATGTACTTATCTACTATCCTCTCAAGAGTCTTTAGCATGAAAGATGTAAGGCTTATTGGTCGGAAGGATTTGGCTTGCGTGTAGTCCTTTTTCCCTGGTGTGAGGATAAAGACCACTCTAGCTGCCTTCCATACTTCCGGAACCACGCCCATAGCCAAGCTACCCTTGAAAATAGTCTCTAAACTGGGTATTAGATTATTATAGATGAAGGTGATCCCTTAAATTATTCTCTATTGTGGTGTTGTACGGGTCCTTAGGGATAAAAACTTAAACTCTTCTACAGCTATATTAACGTAGAAGAGTTTAATTTTTTTATCCCTAAGGACCCATACAACACCAAAATAGAGATTGGGTATTAGATGTTCCGTTTTGATGCCTCTAAACTGGGTATTAGATGCCCCTCTGTAGAAGGGCTGGAAAAATGTCATCTTCTCCATGTGCCTTAAATGGGTTTAATTTATTGACGGCTCATTTGATAGACTCTCCGGTTACCAGGCGGTTTGTCAGGTAGTTCATGTTTTTCTGCTCCGGGCCCTTTCGGAGATATTGCGGACCTCTGTTCCTTCTCCTGGAAAGTGGATATGTTGGAGGTATTCTAGCGTCTCCTCTACACTGAGAGTCCATGTACCGTCTGACCTTATAATCGAGCCTAGAGCTCTACCACTACCTTCACTGCTCAAGATCTTTGTTAGCCTGGTTGCCTCTGGAAGAGACTCAATTCCCTTACAGAAGTCTCTCCATCCAGTTTTGGTGGACCTTGGATTTAAGGGGACATGCCTCCTGAAACGCCTCTATAATTTTTGAGCTCAGGTTTGCTGCTTCTCTTTCCAGAACTTCAGGGCCTGTTAACACCTTTTGAGACACTCCCCGAATGTTCGTGAGTCCACCTAGAAAGGTTTCTCAGTTAGGTCTCCTGGGGTGTCTCTGCGGTGTTTTCTCTACTTTATCTGTCTGGATGCAAAATCTGACCATGCGATGGTCAGACATCATGATGTCTGATGACACATGCCAGTTGTAGATGCTCTCCGATATACCTCTTGATGCCATTGTGGCATCTATTACCTGTGTTCGGATTCTTTTTATAAATGTAGGTTCCGTTCCTATATTCATTACCTCTAAATCGGTGGGTGCTAGAAATTCTAATAGCGCATCACCTCTGTACCTCTGCAGTCAGTGCTACCCCAGGCATGGTGATGCGCGTCCGCATCACACCCGATTATTACTGGAATGGCCTTCTCCTCTGAGAATCTGGCAATATTGGTCAGTTCCCTTGTTGGGGAAAGGTCTAGCCTATCATATGGCAAGTATAGACGCCATGATAACCTTATTAATTAAACCTTTTACCTTATACTCCAGGAGGATTACCGTAGATTCGCGAGCCCCTTGTTGAGGTATTGGAGTTACCATTAGGTCCTCCGTCACCACAATTCACGTCCTGGGGTTAACCTCCTCGGGTCCTTCCTGACTCCCAACCACTAGACTCCGACCAGTCCTCCTCATCCCTCTCACCTCTCCTCTATCAGCATAAAGTTCCTGAATTAGCTCAATACGTGATTCTAACCCAGTCAAGATTTTCTGCAGTTCTCCTGCAGCACCCTGACTGTGTTGTAGATTAATGTGCATTACCTTAAGCATATTAGCGACTTTGTCTGAAGCTATCACTACTCCTAGGTGGTCTGTCGCCCGCGTCGTCCCTTTTCCTACTCCTTTCGTCCACTGTCCTCCTCCTGACATCCTCTTTCCTCCTTCTATGGCTGTCACTGGTAGTGGGGCCACTTGACCAGTTGCCGACAAGTGCTAGTTTCCCGGCCCACCAGAAATGTGGTCCAATTTCCACTCCAAGGCCCCCGGCAGCCTATTGCGCAGGTGCATTTCCAACCTGATCTCCTCCGGGTCGGGTTTCTCCTCTTCCCTTATGTAGATGCCGATCTTGGTCGGCCAGGGAGCTTTCCTCTGAGAGATGACCTTAAAGTTGATCTCCTCTATAGAGGGTGGCTTCCAGTTCCTAAGGGTCCAGCCCCTGGATTCGGCATCAACTGCTGTTACCAGGAGCCACCCTGAGTCGACGATGCCTGACTGCCAGAACTTTTATGCACAGCCTGTGTAGTTCTCCCTGTCTCCCATTCACTCCAGGGAAAACCTCTTCAGGTTCTTCCTTAACACCTATCCCTCTTGGGCCGAAATCTTTCCTCCCTCCCTCCTTGATAGCACTACAATCTGTATGCCCTTACCCCTGGCCGCATCTCTGTAGGACTCATTACTTGGTCCTTCCGTGCCAGGGGCTGACGCATCTGAGTCGGTCTTGGTGAAGTGAGCCGGGGGGGGGGGGGGGGGGGGGGGTAGAGACTCCTGACTCTTTTGTCCTTTTGGGAGTGAGGTCTCCTTAAGAAGGGGTCCCCGAGGTTCCTCTTGGTCTCTTGGTGTTCCCTGTCCTTTGTGGGGGAGTCGTAGTGAGCCACTCTCCTCTCTAACCGACCTGGGGACTATTGGCAGATCGTACTTCTTCTCCTCTTTGCTTTTCCTCCTTGCTTCGTCCCTCGCACCTGGACCTCTCATTCTCCTTCTCGGAGGGGGGGGGGGGGGGAGTGGTGCCTTCATGCTGTGGGCTCGGTTAGCCTCCTCTAGGGTTGGGAATTGCTCTTTCGAGGTCCTCCCGCTGGTTTCCCTGCAGAGGGCCTTTGGCCTCGGGTAGAGGTGTGGTTCTTGGGGTCCCCTTTCGAGGTCCCTTCATCCCCCTTTCTCTCCTTTTCCTCTCTCGCCCTGCTCCTTCGTCTTTGTAGCCTCTTCTTGGTCGCCTTTTTCTGTCTCCGTTCCACTTCCCACTCAGTCGAGTCCGACCTTATGGGGCCTTCCTCTAGACTTACCGGGGTTATGGAACGAGTCTCCATGTCAAGGGAATGTGGGGGTCCCGGTTGGTCCTCCTCCTGCTCCCCTAAAAGAATAGCCTCTATTTCACTCTCTGTCCTGACCTTAATTTGTGTAAAAGTATTATTGATAAGAATTAGATTTCATTAATAAATAAATATGTGGTGACCTGTAGGATGTCGTGATTAGCTTGCGACTTTTAGTCGACCTTTTTTAATTGATTTATTTCCGTTTAGCTCCGTTATTACTCCAACTTTAGAATCCAACATAAATTATATAATTTTTTAAACTGTAATCTGGCTGTTACTTATAAAACATATTTCACTAATATTATAATTGTAGATACACTTAAGGCATTAAGTGTAATTGATATATTTAAATTAAAAATAATATATAATAATAAAGAGATTAATCTCTACTTATGCAAAGTCCTGAATGACAGACTGAAATAGAATCAACGTCACATTTGATTTTTTCTCCCCCCTCTCTTTTTTTTTCTAATATGTATTTAGATTACATGCCAAACTAAAGTACTATTCTTAATTGTTTAAAAAAATCTATTTTATTTCCACAAGGGAGAAAAAGTTATGTTTTCAATTTAATTTAGGGGTAGTAAAGTACGTATTTTCTTCCCTGAACTCAAAAAGCAGGGAGAAAAGGTAGAAGTAGGGAGAAAAAGAAGTGTTGCCTACTTTATTATTTTGTAAGTAATAGAGAGTGAATGGCTAATGTAGTGAATTTGTTGAAATCCGGTTGGTACCACTTAAAAAAAATACAGCTGAGTCTTTACCGCAAGGTGGTGTGAAAAAAATACTATTTGATGAATTTACAAGCACAGTACAAAAAATGGTGGGTGAAGCCGGGACAGGTAACATACTAGTCTTGTATATCGATGGCTAGAAGTGATACCTCGTATCTTCAAAATGCCAGGTTTACAGGAGACACAAAAAACTATTTAAAAAAAAAAAAATTACTTCAACTGTCTAAGTCTTTTACGAGTTTTATACATTTTTATAACATGTAACCCTTCTGAAACATTTGTAACTGCCAAATTATAACAGTTCATGAAATAATGTAGTTACGAGTTCTCACAATGTCACTTCTTTAATAAAGTGAACACATACGAGGTCTCACTAACGAATTAGCAGCTCAGTTATGAGTTGTCACAACTAACCTTCATCAAAACACATACGAGGTGTAGTTACAAGCTATCACTTAACAAGTAGTTTTCGAATCTGATACGAGATGTCACGACTGCCTATTTTCTGCCATTTTAAAAAAAGTGGATTTATTCCAAGGTTTATAATTTACAATTTGTGTGGTTTAAACGCAAAATATAACATACAAATTAAATTCCATAAATATAAATTAATCAATTAAATGAAAATATTATTGTAATTTCATAATTGTTACAATAATATGAAGTCATTTTTATAAATAACAATTAACAAAACAATATTAACAGGAGAAAGGTTCTCCGCGATGAGACGAGGCGGCAAAGTAAAAAAAAATAATATTATGTTAGTAGATAGATGTATAGAACAAGTGACAGGAGAGAATAGTGCGATGATAGGACTGTGGTCCGAAGGTAGCCGATTTAGCTACCGCCTGTTCGGCTACCATCGGGTCCGTCCATTTCCTCTCCCTAGCGTCCAGTTGGTGTTGCTGGTTATGATAATAAGTTATCAGATGTTTGAAGATGACTAATAGAGGAGAAAGCACTGGAGGGAGAAGAGCTGGAGATATGAAAGTCGAGGAGGTGAACTGAAGACAGTGTAGTTCACAGATTCATATAGATAAGCCTTATATTGGCTTCAGATGGCCGCCCTTACTCTTTAGAAGACTTTCATTGAATTCTCCAATATGGTGGCCAAATCTTCTTCAGATTGCTCACGACAGGCTAACTTGGTGATGTCTTGCTGAAACAACAAAACAACAATATTATACAATTTAAACCTTTCTTGTATTTTTACTTTCCCACACACGTAGTATACATATAGAAAGAAAGTATTGTTGTGGCACGATTATTCGATTTTGAGGTTTGAATGGATTTGATCGATTTTGAGGTTTTGATCGAGTCTGAAGGAGTTATTTTTTTTTTTTTAATATCTGTCTGTGGTCTGTATTCTGTGCAGACGCGTGGAGCCTAAACTACGCACACTCGGGCGATTTCCATGAAAATCGGCATACTCGAGCATGTTCAAAAAAGTCATATCCCGAGCCCAAAGCAAGGAATGATTTCTAGCTCTAAAAAAGAAAGTACCGGTGTGGAAATCCATACATGACTTCCATGAAATGTTGTGGTTTCAATACGTGCTTTTACATAATATATATGAAGATATTTGGTAATCATGCTAATATTCATTCAAATCAAAAGTAGTCTACAAGCTGCGTATTTTAACGCAAGAATTGTTTGGATGCCATCAATTGGACGGACACAATTCCCCAAAGAATTTTTTTTTATAAAAAACATTAAAATGCCAATATCTCCCAAACCGCTTGTCCGACTGTACTCAAAAAGTATAGGTACAATCTACCATATAGGACACATTATATACTATATGTATACTATATACCATACTATATACCCCAAAGGAAATTGAAATCAAATATAGCCTACTGAAGTTATTGTCGACAGAACGGTTTCGTTCTTAAGTGACTGTAGCCCCGAAACATCGTGAGCTACGATGTTCGGGTTTGCGCCATCAGTTATAATAAGTTCTAAAAAATGCCGCAAACCGCTTCTCAATACGATGTCTTGAAGCGATGTTATAAAGGTTTAAAGTTCCGAACGAACGTACGCACATACATACATACATACATACGTACTACGTACGCACAGTATATGAAACGGATTTTAATATCTCCGGGTTCGTAAGACCCCCCCCCCTTCACAATGATACCAAGATGTATCACATTTTGGAGGGTATCACCATACTTCCATTTTCATGGAAGAAAAAAATCGAAAATGGGTTCAGTTGATTTTGATTAAAAATTCTAAAGTGTAATCTATTTAAATACGAATCTAACCACATAATAAGTGGTTTCTCCAGGACAAACTGTTTCTTGAAACATAGCTATGAACGAAATGGGTGATGGCTAGGATTCAACTTCCCGCCCAGGAGCAGTTATTTTATGGTTAATTGCGATAATAAAAATTTGAAACAACTAGCAAATGAAAACACTGGACCTTGTAATAATGCACTCGTATACATAAGAACGTTTGGTACGAGTTTTGTAGTTTCTTTTGTCCCAATCAACTCAACGGAAACATCTGGTTGATAATATCACAGTATTAAATGAGTAAATTGTCTCTTTGGTACCAGATACAGATGATAATACCTCCAGTGAAATGGTGAGGTATATTACAGCTCACTATTTCACTGGGTTTTGCAGGTACTGAGAAGTAGCTCCATGTTTAATTTTAAGTAGAAGTATATGAAGATAAACTGTATATTTTTATTGCAAATCTTCACAAAAAAATAACCTAAGGTGGTTAGAGATGGTTTGGAGGTGGTTAGAGGTGGTTTAGAGGTGGTTAGAGGTGGTTTAGAGGTGGTTAGAGGTGGTTCAGAGGGAGGAGAATTATAAAAGCATGAATTTAACTTACATGTGGCAGAGTTCCTTTGACTAGATCAGGAATATCAGACGAGGTGTAGCCCAGAGCACTCAGTCCATTCTCCACTTTCATCATATCCATGTACTCGCGAACCTTATCAGCCAAAATCTTACCTAAGTCACAACATTTAAAATTGAATGTTTCATTAAATATCAGGTATTAGATGATGTTGTTAACTTGAGAGATAATAGTGGATGATATTTTTGTAATGAAGTAGGCTACATCCTGCTCCAAGACCTTTAAGACTTTTAGTCACAGTCATAACTCTTCTTGTAATACTCATATTCCCTTTTTACTTTCTCATGTACGTAGTATATATAGAAAGAAAGTATTTTGATAGCACGAAAATTCGATTTAGATGGATTTTCACGTTGTGAGGTTCCCTGGATACAAAAAAGTGGTTTTAAAAAAATTCTGTTTGTCGTCTGAAGAAAATGTCACTGTCGCGTCAGCACAATCACGACTGAAGATCCTCTGATTTTTCCTCCTACACTGGTATATAGTTTCCCTCACAATGATCTCTTTTCTAGATATTGGAACACTTAATTATAAAAGATTATTAATACATATATAAGATACCCGCATCGTTTCTCTTAGCGTTGGCAACGTCAGCACCTAGGATGCCGGCAGCCTCTAGATGCCGATCTGGACAGGCGGCCCCGGTGAAGTTGAACACTGCCGGAGCTGACATCACCACAGATAAACCATGAGGGATGAAGGGATGCTCATCACTAAAACATCAACCATTATCACTATAGAAGCAATTCTTCACAAATCTATAAACACCGAAAAATAAAAATTTATTAAAGGTTTGTTCTAGCCCCCCATTTGTGTCGTCCCACAGATCGTTCGGGAATCGTTTGGGGCAGGTTTCACGAGCAAGCGCTTACCTTGTGCTTTTATCAAATCTTCATCTGGTAATTTTATCCATTATGCATTGGCCGTGACGATCTCGTGCCCGCAGTTCCCAGCTTGGATGGAACAAACCTCATGGTGACATAAAGAGCTTAAACATGTCGTTTGCCACCTGGAATCTCACAGCTGTCGACAGAAATACTCTTAGAATATTTTGTTGGGGAGGGGGGTGGGGGTAATTTAGACTTTAGAATTTAGACTTTAGAATTTAGAAATTTAGAATTTAGTTGAGGAAAAATTATACTTGCAAGAGATAGAAATGTTTGGAGACGAAGTAGTAATGAAATCCTGAAGGTTTAGTCATTATGGGTGTAAGAGGAAGGAGAACTAAGGGTAAACCTTAGAGCTAGATTTTTTGATTTTTAGAATCATGAACTTCAGGGGTGTAAATGAGGACCTAGTCCACACACCCCCGAAGATGCCTCCAGCCTCCAGCATAGCAAGTGAAACATCGCAAAACACATCGGCCTTGACCCCTTCACCACTGCAAGACCTAGAACTTGATGATGACATGTTCCGTGCAAGTACTGTAAGTCCGTAAATCATGGTTCGGTTACCTGTAGTCTTTGGGCTTAAAAGTCTTAATGTTGCCAGATATCGGATAGGAGAGTCCATGGCAGAGATGAACTCCTCCATTTCCATAACCGATTCCAATCTTGGTCGAGGAAAACTGCATATTAGATCTTGCTTCTAGATCGTCTGGTTGATACACAGCCCTGTAACACATAGATTTAAAGTTTTATAATAATAACTAACCAGACATGTTTGGACTGTCTCGGCTGGCATTTACCCGTCTAGCCACCAGGTATACATTTATGCCAGGTAAATGTATAAAAGTTGTTGCTTGAATAGGAGCTGGTAATCAAAATGGTTTACGCAACTTTAAATTAAATACAGACTCAAGGTTAAACTGTGAGATTTGGTAGTGCTACTGTCAAAACTGCGTATGATGCTCCAGAAAGATTGGACAAAAAGGTCAGAGAGTTAGGTCTCTCTGAAAGCAAGCTCAAAATTAGTGAGAAATGACACATACACCCTATTAACAGAACTAGCTATTGCCCGGCAGGCCACAAGTGATCTCTCAATAACTGAAGACGAGAGGGGAAATAAATTCAAAGACATCTGTGAAGGTTAAAAAGATACCTAAAGCTGGACTCCCTAATGCAATTTCCCTGTCGGTTTCAGGCTACAAGCTAAAAGTTAGCCAAATGTTAAGTTTATAGCTTATCTATTAGTGGGTAAACATTAATGTGATTCAGTGATTGAATCAGGTGAATACTTAATCATGATATAGATTGTTATGGTTGTATCAATTAGAAAGATAGTGAAAGTATTACCTGGTGAAATATTTCCTGACGGTGTTGAGAGCGAATCTGACCCAGATATCGGAGAGAGGGTTGGCTCCTTGGTAAGCCGGTCTCATGGTCGGGTTGGGGGGGCAAGGCTTCCTCATGTGGTACGGGATGGCTGTGAATGACTCGAGGGCATGTATGAACATGTCAAACCTACAAAACAAACAAACAGATTCAAGGGTGTTTGAGAGAGGAAGAGAAAAAGAGGAAGAGGAGGTAGGGAAGTTACCTGACTTTATTGTTACTTCGGCGGCGTGGTCTTGTAGATGGAGTCTCGCAACCCGGTAACGGCTTTCTTTATACGATCGGATCGAACCGGCACGGCTCACTTACACGATTGTCGAAATCGGACGTTTACATAGTAAAGGATTGATGATAATCACGGCCACGGAGAGGAAAAGCACATTTAGGTAACTTGTGAGAAAACTGAACTACGTCGGTCCGACGCGCACATAGGAAAGGCAGAGGCAGAAAAAGGGGTAGAGTGATAGGAGGCAGTGGCGAGGATAGGACGAGGGAGGAGAGATGACATTTAAAAACGCGGGAAAAGGATCTAGGTATAGGAAAATTCCGGGAAAGGAGAAGGGAGATGGCGGAAAGTTTAAATTGTACCTTCAATACTTAACAAAGGGCATGGATGAACATGTCAAACCTACCAAACAAACAAACAGATTCAAGGGCATGGATAAACATGTCAAACCTACCAAACAAACAAACAGATTCAAGGGCATTGATGAACATGTCAAACCTACCAAACAAACAAACAGATTCAAGGGCATGGATGAGCATGTCAAACCTACCAAACAAACAAACAGATTCAAGGGCATGGATGAACATGTCAAACCTACCAAACAAACAAACAGATTCAAGGGCATGGATGAACATGTCAAACCTACCAAACAAACAAACAGATTCAAGGGCATGGATGAACATGTCAAACCTACCAAACAAACAAACAGATTCAAGGGCATGGATGAACATGTCAAACCTACCAAACCAACAAACAGATTCAAGGGCACCATAATAATTAATAGTTATTCATCACCATCCATAGCTCCAATCCTGGAATGGAGGGCGTTAAATGATCTCCACCATAGTGACCACAGGCCCATGCTCATTGAGACAGCTAATAGGAAAAGTTCCTTTATTCCACCACCCACATGGAATTTAAAAAGAGCGAACTGGGAGCAATACAAGGAAAGCTATTCAGATATTAACCTTACAGGAGATATTGAAACAGATGCCGGACTTTTTTTTAACGCTATCAATAATATGGCCAAAGAATCCATTCCAAAAAAGGTGTGTATTGTGGGGAGAAATCCTGTACCTTGGCGGACAAAGGAAATAAGAGTAGCAAATAGAATAAAGAAAAGAGCTTTCAACAGAATGAGGCGACAAACCACTATCGATAATATCATCGAGTTCAAAAAGGCTAGGGCGATAGAAAGAAGATTAAAGCGTCAGGCAACCAAGCAGTCAATGAGGGACTACGTCTCCTTCATGACGAGAGATGCAACACCAGCAGATCTATGGAGGAAAATTCAAGCAATAGCAGGGAGAAGATCAAGACCATTTGTCCCAGCATTGGCTATTTCTGGGGGAGTTATCACGGCTGACCAGAAAGAAGTGGCGGATACCCTTGCCTCACATTACGAAAGAATATCAAGTGATGCCTCATATGACGAGGAGTTCAAGTTATTTAAAGATACGAGGGAAAAGGTGGACCTAAATGTGAGCAAAAGTGAAGGACAAGTCTACAATGCAGCACTGACCTGGGAAGAATTAATAGTAGTCATAAAGGAAGCCAACGATAGTGCCCCAGGAATGGATGGTATTTCAAATAGAATGCTAAAAGAATTACCAGTTAAGGCTAAGAAAACTATGTTGGATCTTTTCAATGAAATATGGGAACAAGGGAAATCCCCATCTACCTGGAAGGAGGCGGTAGTCATCCCAATCCTGAAAGGAGATAAAGATCCCCATAGACCTGAGAGCTACCGACCCATATCACTTACGTGCTCGATAGGTAAGCTTCTGGAACGGATGGTAAATTACAGGCTGGTATGGTATTTAGAAAAGAGCAAGCTAATCAGTGATTATCAAGCTGGTTTCCGGAAAAGGCACTCAACAGTGGACCATCTTGCCCATTTTGAGAGATTCATACAGGACACATTCCTGATTAGAGAACATGCCCTGGGAGTATTTTTTGATCTGGCCAAGGCATATGATACGACATGGTGTTATGGGATTATGGAGAGATTGATATCATGGGGAATAAACGGTAACATGATTCAGTTTATTAAAAGCTTTTTGGAGGATAGAACCTTTCGAGCAAGGATTGGACAAGCGGTCTCAAACTCCCATGTCCAGGATAATGGAATAATCCAAGGATCATCCCTAAGCGCCACTTTATTCCTTGTGGCGACAAATGGACAAATGGACTGGCAGACGATATACTACCACCTAATATATCGAAGGCTCTGTACGTAGACGACCTGAACATCATCGCTCGGGGGCCAGATCTAATCGATGTAGGAAACCAGTTACAAGAGGCAATAAATGTAATATCTCGAAAAGCTAAAATGAGAGGTTTTACTTTCTCACCCCTAAAGACATCGGTGGTACACTTCTGTAGACTCAGAAAGGCACATGTAGAACCCCCTTTATTTCTCGATGGTACTAGTATAGAGTATAAAGAGGGCATAAGATTCCTAGGGCTAACAATAGACAAGGCACTACGTTGGCAGCAGCACATAAACAGCTTAGTAGAATCGGCGAAAAAGACGATAAATATATTAAAGGTAATGTCTAGCCAGAGGTATGGAGCTGAACAAGAAGTGATAATTAAAGCCCTCTGTGCTCTGATAAGGACTAAATTTGAATATGGAGCTCAAGTATATGCTTCATCAAGGCCATCCCTAATGAAAAAGCTAGAACCGGTATTTAACCAAGGAATCAGGCTGGCTACAGGCTTGTATAGGACAACACCAACCTATGTCCTATACTACGTCGCTTGTGTACCACCATTAACATTTAGAAGAGAGGAACTGCTGTTAAGATATAGCGAGAAGCTGAGGATGTCTCCTGATCACTTCCTACACAAAGAGGTACGAACCAGAGAAATAAGGGAGACCTATAGATGGATACCTACAAGAACCCGTCCCCTAGGAATAAGAGCAGAAGAATTGATAGCCGAAAGAAATCTCGAGCTCCCGGGACTAGTTAAATTTTCAGCATCCAGAATCCCTCCATGGAAAACATTAAAAGCTAAAATAGATTTCTCCCTAACAAAATATCTAAAAGATGTGACTTCACCGGAGATATATCAGACACTTTTACTGGAGAGGCTAGAAAGATACAAGGGGTACAAATGTATATATACAGATGGTTCTAAGCTAGAGAACGGAGTAGGTTTCGCACTGTCGACAGACGGACAAACAAAAAGGTGGAAGTTACCAGAAGCAGCATCAGTGTATACCGCCGAACTATGGGCTTTAATATTCGCAGTTAAATACGCAGTAGAAGAAGACGGGACGAATTGGCTTATTTGCTCCGACTCAAAAAGTGCTCTAACTGCATCGAAAAATGCATTTACAGAAGATTGTCTGGTACAGAAGTTGGTAGAGAAAATTAATCACGGTCTCACCACCGGTAAAAATATAGTTTTCCTCTGGGTCCCAGGACATGCTGGTATCACAGGAAATGAAAGAGCTGACATAGCAGCCAAAGAGGCAGCTCTCTCAAATGAGACGGTAACAGTACCCATAAGAATTCAAGACCTACTTTTGGCGATTAAAGAGAATATAAGGAAGAAATGGGAGAGCCTCTGGATGAACCAGGATACTATGTACAGGAGGCTTTTTCCAAAACTAGTTCCACATGATTGGCCAGAACGTTTCTCCAGACGAGATAAAGTTAAAATTCTTAGAGCAGCCTGTGGTCACACCCTCCTGACTCATGGATATATAATGGAAGGAAAAAGTCACCCAAGGGTCTACAAATGTACAGAGAGACTCACAATACATCATCTTCTAGATTGTGATGAGTATAAACAGGAAAGAAGAGAATGCAGCATAGAAAATGGAATGGAAGAGTTTAAGAGCAAAGCTGGAAAAGAAAAAAATTAAACAATTCATTAAAAAATTAGATATATATAACACAATTTAAAAAATAAACTTAGTATACCTGCCAATGACCCGGGTAGTCGACGCAGAGAAGGAAAAAAAAAGTTATGCACTTAGGGAGTAAAGGAAGCCATTATTCCCTGAGCGAAAAAGTTGGTTCTTGAGGCGAAGCCGAAGTAACCATGGTCCCTAAACTCTTTTCTCTTTAATTCCCGAGGCGCAGCCGAGGGAATAACTATAATTACCTCCCGAGGAGCAGCCGAAGGAGATAATTATCGCGAGGGGAATAATGGCACTTTATTCACGAGGTACATACAATATTTTATTTCCAGTAGGAAGAAAATACACATTTTCGTCCATTGTACTGTTTTTATTTATTATTTTAATAAATAACAATAATTGTTAGCACTTTTAATAGCAGATATAAGAGATTCAACATTAAAAACAAATAAGAAATGGAATTAAACTCAAATAGAAGGTTATTTAGATGCAGGTTGTAAACAAAGAAAAACATGGTCGAAAAAGCAGTGTCGCCAACCTGATTTCAACAACTTCATTACATTACCCATACATTTTCTACTATTTATAAAATAATTAAGTTGCAATCTTTACTTTTTTGCCCTACTTTACTTTTTCGCCCTACTTTTACTTTTTCTCCCTACTATTTGAGCTCAGGGATGAAAATACCTGTTTTAGTCCCTCTAAACTAATTCGAAATCATATCTTTTTCTCCCTACTGGAGATAAAATAATTAAGTTGCAATCTTTACTTTTTCGCCCTACTTTTACTTTTTCTCCTTACTGTTTGAGTTCAGGGATAAAAAGACTTACTTTAGTCCCTCTAAACTAATCCAAAATCATAACTTTTTCTCCCTACTGGAGATAAAAACATTTTCTGACTTGGCAAATACGCAGCACAAACTTATTAAACTACAACAAATCAAATAATTAATTTTAATTTTTAATTTGAGTGTCGCAGCACGAGGATAAAACATTGGATGACTCTACATTTAATTTTAGCCTCTTCTTGCTGCGTATTCGAGGACCGGACGGACCTTCCGGTCCTCGAATATGTGCCAATAACATTCAGCGCAGTTTTGACCGCACGTGATATTGAAGTATATATGTACTGGCGTGTCTTCTATGGGTATGATTCTCTTTGTGACCGCCTCTGTCTAGAACCTTTATATAAGAGGCGCAAAGCTTACGAGGTTCTACTGTTGCTGAACTTCCTGTCTAACCACTAACCACCTCTAACCACCTCAAACCACTACTAACCACCTCTAGCCACCTCTAACCACCTCAAACCACTACTAACCACCTCTAACCGGCTCTAACCAGTCTGTTGCCTGGCTGTTGTAGTTGTTGCTGCTGGTAAGAGAGCTGCTCGTCCTCTGAATATCAAGCAGTTATCAGACAGTTGTCCTCTTGTCCGTTGTGTATGTCCATGAATTCCCTAGTCTGTTGTCCTGATTTTTTGTGTTTATCCAAAATACGTTCTACTTGTCCCTTTATTGAGAGATTCGAAAATTCATTTTAAGAAAAAAGGAATTTATCAAATAACAATTTGTATGAAATATTTGTTCTCTGCTGGCTCCCTGAGACAAAGAAGATAGTCCAGTATACGAAGCTATGATTTGGGAAGGTATTGTGGAACTAAAGGGAATAGTTTGGTTATTCGGCACAGTGGTTTTTTAAAGTTTGAAATTAATTTCAATGGTCCAAAAATTGCAGGGGAGGACTGAGAGGTAATTAAAATTTAACTCGCGATAATTAACTCCCTCGGCTTCGCCTCGGGAGTGAACGCTATGGTTCCCTCGGCTTCGCCTCAGGAACCAACTTCATCGCTCAGGGTGCAATCACTTACTTTCCTCCCTTGGTGCGTAAATAACTATTAGGTTGTACATAAGCTGGTTCTAATAAAAAGGCAAATAAAAGTTCTGTAAATAATTTACTAATAAATGCATTAAACTTGTACTTATAAAGTAAAACAAAGGAATAAGCTTCCGAGATATCAAGAAAATAATTTGGACCTTTATTTGTAGAGAAACAATAATCTTTAATTAAGTCACCTAAATGTCATTTTTGGTAAAACTAATAACTTTATATATTTGTAAAAAAAAGAAATGAAACTATTTTGCAAGATTAAGGCCAAAGCTTGCCCTCAGAACTTTCAGGACTTTATAATATGTTCAATTTCAAACATCAACCATCTATATCAAAACTTTCTCATATAGTGGTGCAATTTGTCTCTTGCTATCTGGACTAATATTGAACATTTTTACTTTAAAACCAAGATTTTTGTCAAGATCTCTATGAATAAGTTGGATTTCCTTCCAATTTCCGAGATTACCAAAGTTAAAGGAACCAATAAATAAACAGGTCAAGTGTGTGCTAGTCAGCACACAGCGAGGGTCCGTAGGCAACCCTGTATAGTTTAAGTAGTACCAGTACCCTAGGGATGGTGTTTTTTAAAATGCTAAAATGCTTACTTTGAACTATTCTATGGGTCTGATATTCTCAAAACGCATAAACAAACTTCTGATAAATTATTTTTTTTGCCCCTGAACCGGACTACAACCATATAAATACATCGAAAAGACCATAGTTATAAAAAAAACGTATTTTGTCAATAAAAAATAAAATAATATTTTTTCGAAATTTCCATAAGTGGTATCTTTACTTTTAGTCGAAGAATGTTCAGGATTTTTTTCAGATTTTTTGCACTTCACATAAGTAAGATAGAGGGGGGGGGGGCATGTTTCACACCCACTTCAAACTTGCCTACGCTCGCCTTATCAAAGTTATATCCGAAGAATTATGTATTTTTGTAATCAGCTCGACGTACCCTTTCATATGATACCCCTCACGCTGTCGAAAAAAAAATTAAAAAATGTTAACCCTTAAGTTTTTTTACCCTAATTTTTTTAAAAATATTTTTTTAAGTCCCTTTATTTTTAAATGATGTGGGCAGGTACAGAGAATGATACAGGTACAGTAATGATGTGGGTATCCTTTCGGTCAGTAAAGAAAATTTATCGATCCTAGCTACCATGGCAGATAAAATTTTGGAAATTAGCACGAATACGGTCAATTCTATAGATAAACCCCCTACCCCTTCATCTAGTACTTCTAATGATGTCAACGACCAAATTTTAAAGGAGTTAGCTGCACTAAAACTCGAAGTAGCCCAATTGACCGGAGATATTAAGCCGTTTCCGAACTTTTGGATCACCCTTGTATGTACATGGTTTTAAAGGCATTCAAGAGTAGGAAGTGACTATAATTACAAACTTTTCATTTCTTGGCCGCATATTGAAAACAATATGGATGAAATGAAAGACACGTGTAGGCTTTACATAGCGCATGTTACGTATCGTTTTAAAGTTGTTTCATGTAGATTAGGATATGCAAAGTTTTGCACGATAAATGTTTGCTGGTAGCGATATTGAAGACGTAGTAGTAGAGCCGATATAAGAGGAGAATGCGACGCGAGTAGTCGATGCACCGCATCACTAGATCAAATTAATTGAATGACTTCATATCTCTATCGTCTGTAATTCAAATTAAAATAACTAAATTCTTTGTGTAATTATTTATTTACGGTAATTTAATTTTATAATTTTCATTGTTCCGTGTTATTCCACTTTTAATCGAAAATTAATCTATAAGTAATATTTATTTAAATTATCGCTTGCCATTTTAACCTATATTTCTAATAATATTCATTACAATTAATTAATGTTCATTTAAGGATGATTCACGCTACACCGAGCCGGGGCCGTGCCGTGCCGGGCACGAGGCTCGTTGAAAAAATGTTGTATAGATTTCAAATAAAGCAATGCACAGTACAACGGGCACGACACGAGTCAGGACCGAGCCTCGTCCGAGGCTCGGTGGCGAAACGTTAGGGTACATTGTTTTCACGCGCCCGGCCCGTCCCTGCCTCGGTCCCGCCTCGTTGAGGGGTCGATCCACGCTACAACGAGCCCGGGCCGTGCCGGGGCCGAGCCCTCCTACCGTCGCTCTTCGCTATAATATCTCATCCTTATCTAGATTTTTTATTTTTTATTACTTCGTGGCTGTATAATTTTACTGTGGTCTTCGATTTTACTGTGGCAGTTAATTTTTAATGTAAAGTTTCGCATCAAAAATCAATTTGTGTGTTTTGCTTCCGAGCTTACCGAAGGTAACGGAAGCATTGTGTTCACTTTTTAGAACGAAAAACTTTTATGCCTCCGATTTTAAAAATTCCAAGACAGAAATCCGTTTCAGATATCAGGTAACATTTTTGGTCTCGTGTCTGTCTGTCTGTCTGTCGGTCTGTGTGTCCGCGAATTATGAAACGTGTGACGATAACTTGAGTAAATGACCGATTTTGATGAAATTTGGTAGACATGTTCATTTTACCAATACCCAGGACGAGTTCGTTGGACAACGTTATCCGTCCAAGCGTTCACGAGCAACGCTCGCGTAAACGTGAATTTCAAATTAAAAATTGGAATTTTAGGTCGGGAAAAAAATCTAACTTCATCTATTCAATGAGAAAAACATTTTTTTCAAATACAATTTTTTAGTAAAACCAACAGCGACAAGAAGAAGAAGTGTTCTTGTGTGTGTGTGCGAACTATGAAGTGTTAAAGATCGTGTTAAAGATAATTTTAATGTTAATATAACAATAAAGTACATGATAGGATGCGAGGAAGCTATGTGCCACACTAATTGGCGGTCTATTTTTTTTTTTTTTAAATGATGGAAGACGAAATTTTAATTGAATGTGTGCGGAAGTATCCTGTCATTTATGACATGACACATCCTAAATATTTGGACCCGAAGTACAAATCTTGCATCTGGAAAACGATATCAGGGGAAATGAAACTAAATGGAGAGTAAAATAAAGTAGAGGACAGCACGTCCCAGCCCAGCTCGTCCCCGGCCCGTGACCGCCTCGTTCACAACTCGTTGTAGCATGTATAAGAAGGCTCGGACGGGGCACGGTGGGAGGGCTCGTGCCCGGCACGGCACGGCCCCGGCTCGGTGTAGCGTGAGTCATCCTTTAAGCTGCATTCCCCGTTCCATTTTAATATTAACGGTATTTAATTTGATAAGCTTTAGCATTTTATTTTAAATAAAACTGAAACAAGTTTTTACTGAAACAAGTTTTCAGTATCGCTACAGTATAAATGTACTGTACGCTAATGTATAAATGTACCGGACGCTACTGTATAAATGTCCTGCACGCTAATGTATAAATTTACCGGACGCTGCAGTATAAATGTACTGCACGCTAATGTATAAAGCCCTATTAGGGCTTTGGCATTTTGTTGAAATGTTGAGAGGTGAGGGGCAAAGTTGGAAGGTTATAGGGCGTTATTTAGGTTTTAGTTTTGTGTTTGATGGAGGGTTATATGATGTAACAACTATTGGTATTGAAGATACGGGGTTAGTGAACTGCTCCATCAGCTGTTTAAACATTATAATTGGTGTTGGCAAAGGGTAGACGTTGCTTCACTTGACCTGTTACCCATATATATGGCCATGTTAAGTCAACGCCAAGCTTAGGGCCACCAACTATCTAAAAAATAAATATTCATCAAAAATTGGCCTTATATTTCCAATTTGATGTCGAGAATATTAGATGCAGTAAACTCATATAGATGTATATGATTATTCAGTGTAGAAACACCAGCTCGGATCTGGAGCAATCTCACTGCACAGAGCTTTTAGCATAACAAATATATTGCCACAGCTTCTAAAAATCGTGAACCAGATTCAAGCTCAAATTGAGGAAGTTATGCGGTGGCAATGATTCGTAGACACACAGACCAACAGACTGACAGAAAAACAGAAATGAAACTAAATTTGTTCAGAAAGGTCTAAAACGTTAAATACGAGTGAAAATTTCGATTTTGAAGGAAATAAGGGTTCACCTCCCAAAAATGAAGACAATGCTTCCGGTGGTATCACTCGGAAGCAATTTATGGAGTGAAGCTGTCGTAAAATGAAATATGTTTGTAGAATTATAGTGATACTGTACCAACCCTGAGTAGGCGACGACATTCTTCGGGAGAGAGCGCGTGTGCAGAGGATCGATAATCCCGAGTACAGGTCTCATAGCTTTGCTGGATATACAAGTTTTAACTTTCAAACGCTCGTAGTCAAATACACTCACTCCGGTTATCTCGCTGCCTGAGCCTGTTGTCGTAGCAACTAAAAAACACAAACAAAACATTGTATAATTAGCATCTATACCCGCTGTGGCGTAGGAGTAGTGCAAACAAAATAAACAAAAGAGCTGTTTGTGGGCCCGAAACAACTAGCACCGCCACTGAAACCCGTCTCTAAGTTCTGCTAGGTTGCCGGTTCTAATTAATCTTATTTACTATTACTTCGAAGACAAAATGTCCCATAGTAGGATCCGCAGGTAAATTCTAGGGTCAGTCCCTAACTATCCACTAATTCCGAGTAAAATTGGCCTTGAGAAATTGATGTTTGGCGAATTTTTAGAAGCATTCATACGGGCTCATGTTGGGCATAACCTGCACAATCCCTGCAAATTTCTTCGAAATCGGATGAAAAGTGTGGAAGTTATGCGTGTGGCAAAAATTCGTGGACACACAGACCGTCAGACAAACACGAAGCTACATTTGTTCAGGAAAGTTTAAAACGTGAAATGATAGTGTACATTTTGATTTTGGAGGGGAAAATGTTCATCTCCCAAAGAAGAACACTGTGCTTCCGCTACTTGGTAGACTCGGAAGCAAAATTGAAACTAATATATATTAATATCATTAGCACGATTAATATCTTTATATATATAATAGTTATTCAAACCCTATGGCATGCCTAGGCCATAGGCTGCTGCGGCACGGAGTTACGTAGTTTCTTTGCTTCAGGCACCAAAACGTGTTGAAAATCACTTACTTGCAATAAGAGGTTTAAGCGGGACGGTAACTGGTTTCCCTTTGCCGATAGGTGCGTTAACATAATCAAGAAATTCCGCTTCAGGATCACACATGTAGAGGTTGGCAGCCTTGCATGTATCCATCACCGAACCACCCCCCACAGCAAGGAAACCATCGTAATTACCTTCCCTTGCAAATTTAGCTGCATTCTGTAAACTGAAAAATACTTAACATGCTTTAGTTATAAAAATGTTGTTGGTTTGGGGATAAAATATTTTAAAATCTTTAAAGGAGACCTTAGACGTTCAATCGGATTGATAATCTGGTTAAATCATTAGTTCTGACAATCCTGAGTTCAATCAGCAGGGACCCCCTGAGTTCAATCAGCAGGGACCCCCTGAGTTCAATCAGCAGGGACCCCCTGAGTTCAATCAGCAGGGACCCCCTGAGTTCAATCAGCAGGGACCCCCTGAGTTCAATCAGCAGGGACCCCCTGAGTTCAATCAGCAGGGACCCCCTGAGTTGAATCAGTAGGGACACAATCATTCAGATTGACAGTCTGACTGACGTTATTTCACTTCAGTCAGTGTCAGTGCATAGGTACCAACAAGAGGAGTTGTCGAGTAAAAGAAAGAAGGCTATTCTGGCCGTTATCAAGTCGTTAGTCCCCAATGATTGTGATTACGATTGAACGTCTAGAGTTCAGCCATTCCCTCGTGACAGAATTATACGGGTGGGTCCGAAGCAAAGCATTTCCCTCCTGGATGATTCTGTGTTCTAAGCAGACACGAATCATCGACAGCTTACTCCAAGCTAATTACTTAATCTTCTGAGGGGAACAGTGGTATTCAAAATATTTCTTTATCAAAGACTAAGCCAAAGCTAATTATAATTATTACTAGGCATCGCGTGGCTCTATCATTGAAGCGAGCTTATTGTAATAAAATACTGAAATTTATTAATCATGATGAATGTCATAGTTGAAGATAAGTGGAAGAGGGTAGTGTGAGGTAGAGTGGGGGTACTCGGTACAAAGCTTTACTTCCTAAACAAACCTATACACTATACGACTATAACAATCTTCACCACCCGCGGAAGCTTTTAAACAATTATTATAAATGTATCTCTTCACTACGCAAAGAATTCTGCTTGTATCAAGTTGAAATTTTGCATGCCTGTTTCAATTGTGCATTAGATAGTGTATATGAAGTTTTATTAAAATCGTTACGTTAGAACGTAAGATATCGGTAAAAAGGTTGTTTTCTCTATTATAAACGTTTAGGTCCACTTTAATAGTTTTAGCGATCTTTATTAAGTCATAGCTGTGTCGCTGTTGGTTTTAGTAAAAAAATGTTATTTGAAAAAAATGTTCGTCTCATGGAATAGATGATGATAGAATCTTTTCCCGTCCTGAAATTCCAATTTAATTTTTGTACCTCTCGTTTACGCGAGCGTTGCGCGCAAACTCTTGGACGGATCACGCTGTCCAACGAACTTAGCCTGAGTATTAGTAAGAGGAACATGTATACCAAATTTCAACTAAATGGGTCAACTTTTACTCAAGTTATCGTCACACGCGTAAACGTTACTGACAGACAGACAGACAGACAGACAGACAGACAGACAGACAGACAGACAAGATGCATATTTCGTTGAATGTAAGAAGCTCGCTTACGCTCGCTTCAATTATGCAAATTCTATATGCATTACGCGCTCTAACAGCGAATCTCAGACCCATTTTGAATCACCCAGTGATAAAAAAATTCTTGGTTTCACGATGGAGAATAATAACTTTAGGGTGACTTCGTCCACATAAATTCTTTCTTAAGACACATAATTAAGAAATTAAAACAACACATTACCTTTCATCAGTGGGCTCGACTCTAACCTCGTCATAGATATCGAACTGTATATTGTGTTTAGTCAAAGATTCGACAGCTGCCTCGACAGGCTGAAGCTTGGCTAGGTGCGGATCTGTCATCAAGCAAACCTTCTTCACGTTCATATGGACCAGGTCCATTCCGACCTCCTGCGTCACCCCGGGTCCGAAACGAAGATTCGACGATGACAACTGCAAATCATAGGTTTGAAAACTTCAGTCGGAAAGTCCAGGAGGTAGCGTGCATAAGAGTCACTACTTGAAACTAATTGAAAGCTAGAATTTTGTGTATGGGGTTAATTTTTCGGTCTCCTTCATGAATACGTTGTCGGCAATGTTTGTCCGCGGGAAATAGCTTGCCCATAGGCAAGCTATTTCCCGCAACTCATAAGTTGCTAAGAAAAAGACAGATGGAGAGCGGCTGTCCCACCCATGTTGGCGGACAGGTTTTTATCGTTCAGAATTTTCATGGTCCTGAATAAAATATTATTTAGCCGGCAATAATCAAGTTGTAAGTTAAATCACGTGATATGTCAGGTAGTCTAATATTTCTCCACATCAAAGGGTTCATCTACCAAGCGTCAAACTAACATCAACAAATATTTTACAAAGGATCATTAAAATAACCTTGTCTACCAATATGGGCGGGACATGCATATAAGGTGCACATTAGGGCTCAATCATTTGTAATTTAAAAAAATTAAATTTAGATAGGAAACTCTAAAGGAACCATTAAGTTCCTACAGACGATATAACTCGTTTCTTACTCGTTAGGCAGCCATACCGGTGGTCCGTCATACACTTTCAAATTTTTCAAAGACAAAACTTGATTTTTTTATGAAAAATGTTGTTTATATTTTTTCTATTTATGTTAGAACAACAAACTAAACACCGTTTTAAACTGCATACAGTTCCCTTCAAATGATCTGTACGCTTCCCACTACAGCTCAATTAATCAGGAGTTACAAGCTTTGGAAAAAACATGGTCACAATGTGGTCCTCTATAATTATCTTATTCTCATACTCAACGGAGGTGTCTGATAGGTCTTTGCTTTGATACAACCTGTGCTGCTTCCTTCATGCTTTAGGTGCTTAACCTTGAATCATAGGCTCCTCTACAACTTCCAAATATAAGTCTAAAATAAGTTTTAAGATATATCCATGAAATAATAAAAGCAATAATAAGATTTAAGGGAATATACTAATATAGATAACATTATACAGACAGACACGGGGTCAAAAATGTTCCCTGATGCCCTGATGTCCGAAACGGATTTCTGACTTGGAATTTTTGAATTCTGAGAGATTAAAATGCTTGTTCTACAGAATAATGATATAGTTTCCGTTACCTTCGGAAGGTCGGCAGCAAAATGGAGAAACATATTTTGCTACCCACGTATTGAGTTTTCTATTACTTTTATACAATTTTAAAGTGAAGTTAATTATGTATTTCCTTTCATTAAGGGGGCAGAGGGACGGCAAGTATAGTCGCTGGAAAGAGTAGGGTACTTTTGCAGACCTGTCTGGCGACCGTACAGTGTGTAGGGAGGACCGACTGTTCCGGTGACTTTACGGTATGACACCGAAAAGGAACATGTCAGACTTTTTCCACATGTTTTCTGCTAAACTTGGAGTAAAGCGTATAGTATGAAGTAGGAATTTGAGGCGCCTCGTACGGCTCTGGTTTACACAATGCGCATGCGTAATTCTATGCTCTCTCCATTCTTCACTTGACGCTTAACTCTGCATCAGATTACGCGGTAAGTTTAAGTTGCGGCGCGGATAGCTTTGCGTATAGTGTGGAGTGTGGATGCTCCATCAAACACTTACCTCAAATGCATAATCGGTGGGTGGGAGAGTATTTGGAGCTACTAATGAGTTGTGACCGGTGACCGGTCCCCCGTAGGAACGAGGAGGACACTTGCATCTAAATTATAAAACACCACCTTCAGTCACACAGATATTTAAACCTTCTGACAAATCATCTTTCAAATTAAAATTACAATATTCATTAAAATATGGAATTTTAACTTACGAATTAGAAGAGAGTGCTTGGAGAAGACTAAATACTCTGCCGCGGGGAAACATATTAAACTTATGAATTTAATTTGAAATCCTACAACAAAATAAAAATAATATTTAAACGAATAGTCGATCGTAATTATAATTTATTTTACATAAATTGTTATCATTTATTAACAGTTCTATAATTGTTATAAACAAGGCATCGCGTGGCTCTATCATTAATGCGAGCTTCTCTTGATAAGCTGACCCTTGAAGAGGATAATTGAAATATAGTCTATTGGAGTGGGGGGCCGGGTCCATTCTTACCCTTTCCACTAACTCAAAAATGATCTTTTCAACTATTATTATAAATCACTTCACTGCACATACAAGCAGAAATTGTAGCGAGTTGAAACTTGAACAAGTATTTTTTTATAGTACGTTATGCTATACTATATGAAGTAATATCGACATCGTTAAAATGGTTGATTTTTCACATTTAAACGTTTAAATACGATTTAATGGTTTCAGCGTTTAATACCATTTCGTAGCGGTGTCTCTCTTGCTTGTACTATAATATATGTGTTGAAAATAATGTTTCTCTCACACCACTCATGAATGTAACATCTTTTCCCCTCCAAATATTCAAATTTGAAATGTTAAGCACAGATTTGAGCGTGGGTTGCACGCTCGCAGAAGATTACTCTGTTTAATGAACTCAGCCTGAGCATGTAAACCGAATTTTAACTGACTTAAACAAACTTTTACTCAAGTATCGTCATATTAACGTTATTGATCGCGATGAGACAGAGAGAAACGGTGCTTAGTTTGTTTAATGTAAGAATCTCGCTACGCTAGGTTCAATTATTGATGGATATCCAACATGTACCTCATGTTAGCGGCTCCTCTAGGGCATGCGCATGTGCGCTATAGCTTTCGTGTCAACGTCAACCAAGCACTGTTTACTTTTGGGAGGTGATCATTTTTCCCCCCAAAAATGTTTTACCCCTGAAACAAAGTTTCGTGACTATCTTTCTGTCTGAATGTCCAGAAATCCTTGGCAGACGCATTACTTCCACGATTTTTATCTGATTTTGATGAAATTTTGAAGGATTACGTGGGTTAGGTCCTAGATGGTCCCCTACAAATTTCATCGTAATTGGATTTATAGTAGCCACTATGCTTAAGCAAAAGTAAAATAATTTTGCTCAGAATTGGTGGATAGTTAAGGACTGACCCACGGAAGATCCACCTCGATCGTTTGTTTGAGGAAGCTAAGTGCCAGTAAGTAATCTGCAGTCTCTCTTTTTATTATTAAATCTTGATTCATGTAAAAAAAAAAAAAATTGTGACCGACGTATGTTACGGATCAGAAATCTGGACACTGTGGTCCGGAGACTGTGGTCCGGAGACTGTGGTCCGGAGACTGTAACAAACTTAGAGTTTTGGAGAGAACAATCATAAGGAAGATAATCTTGTGTTGGATGACAACACCTGCAGAATCAAAAAGAACCGCGAGATAGAAGAGTTTTAGACCAAGATGTAGTGGGATGAGTGAAGGCAGGAAGGATAACATGGGCTGGACATATCGAAATAAACGACGATCGAACATCAGTGGTAAGGATATGGAAGGAAGACCTTGCTGGAAAAAGAATGACTGGCAGACCAAGGAGTAGAAGGACAGAAGAGGTGGAAAAGCACGTCAGCCTGGGCGTGCTAGGAGTCTGAGGTTGAAGACAGACGACTCGACAGAAAGATTCGAGGCATTAACTCGACACGACCCCGGTCTGCAGTGTCACGTAATAAGAAAGTAAAAGCAAATTGAGAGCAATCTAGAAGTTGTCTATTTTCAGAGTATTAATTATTGATTGACGGTGTATTTGGACAGCAAGTCGTATCGGACTCAAGCCTTACCACCGACTATTCATCAAATGTTCATCTGTCAAAGTGCTAGCGGACACTCGTCCGGTTAATTTATAGATGAGTAAATAAATTTTTTTGATAAATTAAACGATATTGCATTCCATCAAACACTGATAACCAGGCGATTTTATCTGTACAGCAATTTTCATAACCAGCAATTATTTTTTTGTGATAAAATAATTAACTTGACAATAATCAATTTATAATACTTGATTAGATAAATAATTTAATTTTACAAAATTATTTTGTTTATATTAGTTCCATAATTAATTGAATACTATATTTTACACTGTTAATTCGTTTGATAATATAAAATTCCTTTATTATTAAATTGATATTTGTTATCAAATCGTGAGTGAGTTGGATGTAGCTTGCTCATCGTGTTGCTTCATGTTTCAGGGCTGTTTCTTCTGTATTTGATACCGAACTCGGTCACACATGAATTACGCCATTTTACAACTGTATATGTTTTCGGGAATTCCACACATATTATTTTCAAAATGGTGGCCAATATGAAGGAAGATTAAAAAAGTTGTTTGTCATCATGACATGTTCTAAATGGTTTTAAGGTCTTGAAGAGTAGGAAAAGAAAATATAATTATAAAAATTTCACATTCAATGTGTTCAAGATGGTGGCCAATATAGTGGAGGCTGAAGATACGTCGTTTTAAAGGTCTCGAAAAGTTAGAGAAGAATGTGTAACTACTGCTACAAACATTTCATATGTTAACTGCATTTTGAAAACACAATAATATGTCCTACATGAAGGTGTAAATCAACAAGTTTTTTTTCTTTTATGGCATTATAAGCTCTTTTTAGGTAGATTAATCATATGTTAGTTTTTCCCCGAAAAATGGTAGCCATATTGAAAACAAATATGGCATATATATAAGCGCAAAATGAAAATTATTCTACGTTATAAATCTTTTGTATTTATTTTTGAGATAAACATTGAATGACAGCGAAAAAGGAAAAGTAAACAAAGAAATAAATCAATTGACGTGTGACAACCAGGTTTGTTTACACTTGTGTCCTAGGTATCGGTTAAATTTTTCGAGGTTATCGGTTAAATTTTTTTTTTGCATCTGTACTTCTTTACTTGTACACATTTTTCTTTTTCTTCTCTTACTGTCCCTACACGGGGGCATATCAATGCCACGGTTTAGATTCGGTGTTGGCGAGATCCGTTGTACAAAGATTTGTCCTTTTATAGGTATAAGATCAGCTCTCTAGATGGTTGTCATTTATGTGAAGTAAATAAATTCGGAACTATTTTTTTCCACTAACATTATATTATAACAATGACAATTATATTATCAACATTACATATGATTCAACAGAAAATTTAAAAACGTAGTATATAAAAAGTTATTTTTATATTGTAATTATACTTTTTGAGTTCAGGGAAGAAAAGACTTACTTTTGTCCCTCTAATAAACTAATCAAAAATCATAATTTTTTCTCCCAACTGGATATAAAAATATATTTTGTCTCATTGGCCCAAGAACTTCAAATAAACAAAATACTGTCAATTGGTGTGGCACATTGCTTCCTCGCATCCTATCTCGTACTTTATTGATTTTATGCCTTTACAAGCCATTATTGTCAAATATTTAATGATTTCCCCCGTTTATTTAATCTGTAAAAATTGTTTTAATTTTTTACATGAATTAGTGTCAATATAGCAAAAGTGAAAGAGCGCAGACGGTTCAAATTAATCTGGGGCTATCTGTGGGTTACTTTCGATAAACTATAAAAGTTTCATACAAATCAGATAAGTACTTTTGAAGCTATAGGTGTAAATAAATGTATGTTTGTGTGCATGTGGAAAAGAAACAAATGGGCGCAGAAGGTCGAAACTTATATGAGACCTACCATCCAAGTTTCATTAAAATCGGACATGCAGTTTTTAAGATATATGTCGGTTCGCAAAAATATAGCGACAGAGCGACAGCCAGACACGGAACCAAAAATGTTCCGTGATGTCTGAAACGGATTTCTGTCTTGAAAGTTTTGAGATCGGAGACTTAAAATGTTTTCGTTCTTCAGAACGATCACAACTTAAAGTCGGTAAGCTCGGAAGAAATACAATAAAATATAAATAAAGAAAATAATGTGTTATTGCTTGTTAGTATTTAACTGTTTTTATGTAATTTGATTCATTAATATAATCTAAATATGTTTAAAAATAATGGTCTTATAGTTAGGAAGATGCATATGGAAAATATCGCGTCGGTCGACAGAGAGTTGTTACATCAACCCAGCCATCCACATTTGGATTATTTGTTTATTTTATTATACCAGGATAATTTAGCTCTCCAAAACTTTTGACCCCAGGCACCGAAGCCGGCCTCAGCAGGAAGTAAAGAAATAAGCAAACATAATAAAAGAGAAATAAGAAAAGAAAAAAGCGAAATTATAATTTTATTTTGTAAATGAAAAGAGCACTTTGATCACATGACAAAGAAGAATTAAAATTAGAAGAAAACAGAAATATCGAGAAACAGCCACCAACAAATAGCCTCTGATGATTTATTAGAAGAAGAAAAACATCAGCAGTAAAGTATCTAGAAAAAGAAAGTATGGGCGGGGTCTCGACTATCATCGAGAAGAGATAAAAGCAGCCGGAGCTGTAATCAAGGCGTTGCACGATATATCCAACTTACAGATAAAACAACCCCTAAATTCCAAAATCATAGTTATATTTTAAAAAGCACCATCAATATAGGTACTTAAACAATTGTGTGTTACCTACGGACCCTCGCTGTGTGCTCACTAACTCTCACTTGACCTGTATATTGTTTATTGTATTAGTAACTTTTTTTCTAATAGATAATTAGAAATTTTTACTTAGTGGTTTAAAAAACAATTGGGTGATCAAATTGAAAATTGACAGTTAGTCTAGCTTTAATGTTGAACATCTATTCTAAGAAAATATGTTTGACATTTTTAAAAACAAAGGTACTTTACTCTTGACAATTTTTTAAAATTCATCGTAACAGCCTCAACATTAATTGATCGGACTAATTTTTTCAACTTGTTAGTTTAAGACAGCAGGGCTGACAGCAGGAGCGCAAATTTCAACCCGAAATGTTTTGTCATTTACACCTCACGCACACTCGATCCGTGGACACACTGAATAATATATATATATATATATATATATATATATATATATATATATATATATATATATATATATATATATATAACTATTATCAGCAATGTAATACCGTGTTTTTGCACACTGCAATATTAACACAAATTGTGTATATATATATTTCAATGAACAATTAAAGTCTACTTACAATAAGTGGAGTGAGGAACTAAGACTGGCCTGCACCATCTCATTGCTCCGTATATATGTTGGGTCATGTCGGAGAGCGACCAATGAGAGCCCAGTAAATTGTCCTAACAATTAATTGATAAAAGTACGTGTGACACCTGCACATCGTAACTCGAAACCACACCTCAAGACAATTCTTATGTTTCCCCAAGGTTTCCGGCCTCAATATTATTTATAATTCGGTTCAGCAGCGGAGAGGCCAAATGAAATCATCGACACGCGATATTAATCCGATGTGATGCATTGGAAAGATAGTTGGCCGATTAGTGTGGCACATAGCTTCCTCGCCACGTATCGCGTACTTCAATGCTGTTTCGCTTCTATGAACAATGTCAGCCTTAATTATTTATTTCGTTTCTTTAGAAATTTACAGAGCAAAGGTGAACTTAATATGGAAATCTGTGGGCTACTGCGGCAAACCGTTCAATTGGTTTGAAAATCGGACGCGTACTTTTTATGATGAATTTTTGGGGGATAGCGCCTACAAATTTAGAGCTAAAATTCATTTCTCGATTTCGCCTCGGGGTATGATTTTTCTGAACATGTATGCCAAATTTAGTCAAAATCGGCCCAGTAGTTTAGGCTCCAGCCGTCTGCACAGACGACAGACAGACATTTTTTAAAAACCACTTTTTTGGACTCAGGGGACCTCAAAACGTGTAAATCCATCAAAATCTCAAAATCGAATTTTCGCGCCATCACAATACTTTCTCTTTATATGAGAAAGTAAAAACGGTGCGTGTTATATTCAAACATAACGCTGAGTAAACACACTAACACACTTACATGTTACCGACGTAGCATTCTACTATTTTCTATATAAGCTCTGCGTGCTATGAAGAGTTAGACATTATCGTTTTAACTTACGAGTGTTTCACATCATCTTTATATTTGTATTTCCTTTTCTGTTTGTCAAATAAAATAATTGTTTTTAAAAACTAATTTTTTTGGACCACAAACGAAACTTGCGACCAAAAGGAAAAAGAAGCTTACCTTCACATGAAGGGGTTGGGAGAAGTTCTCCATGACCAGATAAATGAATCGCGGAGTCCTCCTGCTACGTCTGCCAAACTTCAGAATTCCAACAAAAACTGAGAAATTACTATATCAGAGGTTTGGCCTGACGGCCGAACCGCCGGCCGTCAGGCCGCCGTTCCGTGAGCTGGGACGATGAGCCACCCCAGCACACAACACTGAATGATATTTTTACTATTGATTATTGAGAAATTAAACCCATAAATAAACTCAAAATAGAAAGAAAACATAAATTCCGTATTGGGATTTCTCCAGATCCCCCCAAATCGAAATGATAACGTATCTATCAAACAAAATAATAAATAGCCAACCTGTTCGATTTTCCGCAATATTTAAATACTTTGTTAGTAGAAAATTTACTCAAATTTCAAACTGTTACACTCTTTAAGTATACAGTAATTGTTGTTCTGTACAATTTTTATTATTTTCTTTTAAGGGGGGGGGGGGGGATATGAAAAAACAGGAAAACAGTTTATTTGAAACAAATGATAATTTATATTGTGCTGAGTTAGCTAAGCTCTTATCAAGTGAAATTCAGCGACATCGTAATTAAAGAAAATGAGTCGCGACGGGATAAACCGACGAGACAAGGTAGGAGCGTCTGCTTTTCTCTTAAACACCTGGCTTTGGAGGATCCACTTGCCTACACAAATATTCTTCGGCTAACTCGTTAAGTTTAAAGAATCACTAGAATTGCTTAAATGCTTACACCTCTAATTGAGGAAAAATATACACTAATGAGAATTTCAATACCTTTTAACGTCAAACTGGAAATAACTTCGCGTTACTTAGCAAGTAGCGTAAACCCTAGATAGTATTAGATAAGGCCGCGACTAGCGATAACAGGTGTCAGACGAGGCGACAGCAGCGCTGAGTAGCGGCGACTAGGTCACGTGACCGCCCTAGTCGCTTGATTCCGGCGACCAGAATTGAACATGTTCAATTGTTATCGATCGCCGCTACATTTTACTCGGTGCGAGTCGAGTCAGTCGCGGCGAGTAAGCTGTCACACAAAGCGATTTTAGTCGCTGCTACTTAAATAGCTGTGAATAATCGCTCCGTGTCGACTTAATATACGAGTATACTCGTCCGTCTCAGTATCTCTAATCGCTCTGAGAGCTGAAATTATGCAAGGTTAGTTCATCTTGATTCTAAAGTGCTCGTTAAGAAAAAATGCTTTTACGGTCCGACATCTATGTAAGATGGCCAACACTGATATGAAGAATTCTACGACGATATCTTCGCAATCAATTCCACCAGTTCCTTAAATTTGGAAGTTGGCTAGTTTTTACGACGAGAACGAGTTTTCAATATTTATTCTTCAGAATGATGACATAGTTTTCGATACCTTTAGTAAGCTCGGTAGCAAAACACGAGAAGAATGCAAAGTGTCATCCGGAGCAAGAAAAACATCAAGAGGCAGCACAAGTACTCACATCTCATGCTAGGCTAACATCCGTCTACGTCTACGTCTACGTCAAGGTTTGTAATCTAATTTCAAACCAAACTCCTCTATTAACAGAACAGCATACACCAAGTATTTTGAAACAATAAAATTTATTTTTATATCAATGTATTTAATTGTGTATAGAATGCAGCTAATGATTCTCAACCAGGTGAGCACAACCTTTTACTTCCTGTAATGTAAACAACTTACCTAAGTAAATAAATCTTTTTTTAAAAGTAAATAAAAATTTACAAAATGAGACGAAAATGCTCTTTGCAATAAGGAAGAGATAAATAGAAACTCTGTGTTGAGTTACCCAGTTTCAAAACACCGCAATTTATAAGAGGACAGAAAAAAACTCAGAATGGAAATACAAGGAAGGCGGTAATAAAGGCGACAGACCGCGGCTCTATAAGGCTACTCCCTGATTTTCCTACCTTCCTTAAATAAAACAATTATCAATGGTGGTGCAATGAAATGCTTCCTTGTACAATAATAGTGTAGATCGGATCACACTTACACAACAATCCTTGTCATGTTACTTTAGCCGAATAACCATGGGCGTAGCCAGGGGGCGCCCCCCCCCCCCTCCCCCCTAATGTTTGGACGTGATATTCACAAATTAAAATAATAGAATAGGCCAGTCAAATTAGACATTAAATTCGCAAAGCGTGATGTAGTCCCAATTTTTACTTTCTCATATAAAGAGAAAGTATTGTGATGGCGCGAAAATTCGATTTTGAGATTTTGATGGATTTACACGTTTTAAGGTCGCCTGAGTCCAAAAAAGTGGTTTTTAAAAAATGTCTGTCCGTCGTCTGTTGTCTGTCGTCTGTGCAGACGCCTGGAGCCTAAACTACTGGACCGATTTTGACGAAATTTGGCATACATGTTCAGAAAAATCATTCCTCGAGGCGAAATCGAGAAATGAATTTTAGCTCCAAATTTGGGGGGTGCTACCCCCCAAAAACTCTGAAAAAACGTGAAAAAAAAATATTTCTCGAAAACGGTTCCGACGATTTTGATTAAAAAATTCTAAAATGTAGTCAATTTAAAAACGGATCCAACGATATAAGCAGTTTTCCCGGGAAAAATCTAGTTCCTGAGGAAATAAGTTAAAACGTGGACGGAGAGATCCCGGGTTCGATTCCCCGCCCTGGAGAAGTTATTTTTATGGTAAATTTTGATATAATTTTCAATAATAATTAAACGTACTTACAAAAACTAATAAATGGAAAACATTGGCTAAGTAATTATGAACTTGTATATGAGAAAGTTTGTCCGAGTTGTCTCGGACCGATTTTTACTTCCATGAAAATGGAAGTATGGTGATACCCTCCAAAACGTGATTCCGAGATCTCTGTGAAGGAGGGGTCTTACGGACCCGGGGGTATCATTAAAATCCGTTTCATATAGATGTATGTCTGTGCGTACGTATGTACGTACGTTCGTTCGGAACTTAAAACCTTTATAACATCGCTTCAAGACATCGTATTGAGATGCGGTTTTCGGCATTTTTTAGAACTTTGGACGGAAAAACTGATGGCGCAACATCGTAGCTTACGACGTTTCGGAGCTACAGTCACTTAAGCACGAAATCGGTCTGTCGACGATAACTTTAGTAGGTTTAATTTGATTTCAATTTCCTTTGGGGTATATATGTGTCCTATATGGTAGATTGTACCTATACTTTTTGAGCAAAATCGGACAAGCGGTTTGGCAGATATTGGTATTTTAGTGTTTTTTTAAAGGTTTTTTCGGAACCAAATTGCGGCTAAACTGAAAGTCGTATCGAAAAGCGGATAACACCAGTTTAACCAATTTTAAATAATCTACAACTTTTGTCATATGACTTTTTGTCGTAGGACCATCCCTTCTACCTTAAATAGTCATTTTTGTTAAATTTTCGACTTTGAGCTCTTATATTATTCGAAATAATTGACCGATTTATTTCGGAACCAAATGGCGGCTAAACTGTAAGTCGTATCGAAAAGCGGATAACACCAGCGGTATCTGATTTTAAAAGATCTACAACTTTGGTCCTATGACTTTTTGTCGTAGGACCATCCCTTCTACCTTAAATAGAGACATGTTTTTCAGTTTTTTGTTAAATTTTCGACTTTGAGCTCTAATATCGTGTGCAATAATTGACCAATTTAATTTCTGATTGGGGTGCTTAAACCGCACATTAATGCCCTTTAAAACAAGTATTTATTATTGTAATTATATGTAGTACTTATAAAGAAGAATCGAAATTTAAAAGTAAAAAAATACCGTCTTATTTACTTTGTAAACAATCATTTTTATCGGCTGATTTTAAATTCTTTTATTATTATATTCTTATATTGTATTGTTAAAAACAAGTATAAAGAAAATGTAAACAAACATTGAATAATTAAGTTTTGTGTTATAAAGGATTAAGATTTATAAATTCTTGCTCACGTATTGACACCACAACATTTCATGGAAGTCATGTGTGGGATTTCCACACCGGTACTTTTATATGTTGTTCGAACCAGTTAGGGTAATGTGATCCTAAGTTTTTTTAAACGTAAACTATGCGTTATTCGATGTTAGTTGTTCTCAATATTTCTACAGTTCAATAAATTTACAAACATTTTAGTCCAACGGCCACTCTGTACGTCTAATAGGTTCCGAGATATGACACTTCATAAATTGGTAATTTTGTTTTCAAAAAATGAACATTATTATGTTGTTGTTGCTGTGAATTTTGGGCCACACTTGCTCTGATCTTGTTCTCGGATTAGTTTTTTCGCTAGTTGACCCTTTTTTGGCAACTGGCTACACTAATAATACCAAACTATTATACCATAATATTTGAGCCTGTGGCAAATGATTACAATCAAAATGTTTGGACATTCTTCAGTGTAATAAGCATATTAACAGGATTTTATATGTAATTAAAGGACACCGTGAAACAGCTGATTCAATTTGGAAGCAATTCTTGCTTCTGCAGATATAATAGAAGAGTTTAAATATTGATCTTCAACTTCCTAGAACAGTTAGAAAACAGAAACACCGGTCTAACACGCCAGCAGATTCCTCGGCTGAGTATTTTTTTTTTAAAATGAAATGTTCCTTAATTTGTCAAAAATATAATTTTTTTTTACAATCTTTGTAATTAGACCACATAAATTTCACAATATAATTATAAAATATACAACAGAAAGAATATCTGGTTTGCTTTACACACAATTAATGGCATAAGGAACTCTCTACTTTAAGGCATCTATCCGCCTATTATTCTAATTAATGTGCTAATTATTCTAATTAATATGCCACAATTAATGGCATAAGGAACTCTCTACTTTAAGGTAGCTATCCGCCTATTATTGGAGGAGGGCAGTACTTTTACCATATCTCGATTCTATAATTCCATCGCTTGAGTGTAGATTTTCAGAGGACAACCTTCCAGGATATCTCTTACAATAATTTCATTAATTCATTATGGAGGATACAGGCTTAGAGGAACTAAAAGAAAGGGCCCACTCTCACTCTGTAGCAAATTTGTACAATTTGATAGATATTGATTCACCGTGTGTGGTGGTAAAAATGTTTGTAATCTACTGTTCAGTAGCTTTTATAAGGTACCCATCTCGAAAATTAAAAAAATTAGAGCTTAGCAAATTTTTGTGCATTACGCATGCGCATATTAAATGTTTATCTTCTCTATAATTTTCCTATATGTGAGTCAAAATGTTTCGCCAGTTTTTCAAATTCCAAATCTGCAGCGTGAACTGTTGGGGGGATGTGAACCAAAGTTCGTCGGACAGACTGCAACATCACCCTCGGCATAAGGGTTTCAAGCATGACCTACGAAACCCTAAAAAACATAAAAGTACTTAGTAGGGTTTCGTAGGATATCAGCAAACGTTATATTATTATGACAACATTTTTTTATTATACCCACCCTATATGAAAATAAATAGATAAAAAAAAGTTGGAAGGCCCCAAAAAAACAAAACAGAAATACTCTGCCAATTAGTGTGGCACATAGCTTCATCCTATTTCGTATACTTTAATCATTTTATGTTTTTATTGTCAAATTTATTCAATTTTCCCCCCAAATTTATTAAAACTGCCAAAATTACAATTTTGACCTATTTAAAAAAGAGCGAAATAGTTATTTATGTAGCTAGGCAGAAAAATGGAATTTTGCTAATAAGTTTTTAAGTTTTAGTTTCGAGCCGAAGGCGAAGATAGGCTAAACAAATTTACTGCCGGGGCAGTAAAATTTTACTGACGAGGCGAAGCCGAGTCAGGAAAATTTGATGTTGACTGACGAGGCGAAGCCTAGGCAGGAAAATGTTAATTACCTGCTGAGGCTGCTGAGTTGTAACCGAAGCAGGTAATCTTTAAACGAGTCAGGAATGTTTCCTTTGCTGCATAGTTAATAGTTACATACAATATTTTATCTACTAACGGCAGAAAAATTACACTAATTATTATTATATTCCCTTTTTAATATATAAAAGATTTAAAGAAATTAAAGTTCTAAAAAACGAAAGTTTGAGTCATCAAGAAAACAAAACAAAGGCACAAACAATTCAGCGTTGTCACTTTTTTTTATTAACAGCTGTTTTTTATCTCAATTTTTAGCGATTTTTTTAAATTATCACTGTAAAATAATAAAAAAAGTACCGGTGTGGAAATCCCACACATGACTTCCATGAAATGTTGTGGTGTCAATACGTGAGCAAGAGAGAACTCAGTATAAACTACATCGTACAAACAGCTAATATTGATTATAGTTTTGCAACAGAAAGCCAAAATTAAACAAAAATAATAATGATAATAAACACAATTAAATAATTAGTTAACATAAAAATAAAATGTTACCTTATAAATGTCGGTAGAATGTAAAAAGATAAGAGAGAAAGGAGGTTTGTTTACATCTAGAGTTCTAGGTGAGTTTATGCGAAAACAAAACAAATTTATTAATCTTTATCCTTTATAACAAAAAAATTAATTATTCAATTTCTGTTTATTTGTTTACATTTTCTTTATACTTGTTTTTAACTATACGATATAAGAATATAATAATAAAAGAATTTAGAATCAGCTGATAAAAAAAAAGTCAAAAATTTAACAAAAAACTGAAAAACATGTCTCTATTTAAGGTAGAAGGGATGGTCCTACGACAAAAAGTCATAGGACCAAAGTTGTAGATCTTTTAAAATCAGTTACCGCTGGTGTTATCCGCTTTTCGATACGACTTACAGTTTAGCCGCAATTTGGTTCCGAAATAAATCGGTCAATTATTTCGAATAATATAAGAGCTCAAAGTCGAAAATTTAACAAAAATGACTATTTAAGGTAGAAGGGATGGTCCTACGACAAAAAGTCATATGACAAAAGTTGTAGATTATTTAAAATTGGTTAAACTGGTGTTATCCGCTTTTCGATACGACTTTCAGTTTAGCCGCAATTTGGTTCCGAAAAAACCTTTAAAAAAACACTAAAATACCAATATCTGCCAAACCGCT
The DNA here is from genome assembly GCA_951217055.1 of Gerris lacustris. Classification (NCBI taxonomy): domain Eukaryota; kingdom Metazoa; phylum Arthropoda; class Insecta; order Hemiptera; family Gerridae; genus Gerris; species Gerris lacustris. Next base: position 455,647 of record OX578282.1, on the reverse strand, counting down.
TGTCCGATTTTGCTCAAAAAGTATAGGTACAATCTACCATATAGGACACATATATACCCCAAAGGAAATTGAAATCAAATAAAACCTACTAAAGTTATCGTCGACAGACCGATTTCGTGCTTAAGTGACTGTAGCTCCGAAACGTCGTAAGCTACGATGTTCGGGTTTGCATCATCAGTTTTTCCGTCCAAAGTTCTAAAAAATGCCGAAAACCGCATCTCAATACGATGTCTTGAAGCGATGTTATAAAGGTTTTAAGTTCCGAACGAACGTACGTACGTACGTACGTACATACATACGTACGCACAGACATACATGTATATGAAATGGATTTCAATGATACCCCCGGGTCCGTAAGACCCCTCCTTCACAGAGATCTCGGAATCACGTTTTGGAGGGTATCACCATACTTCCATTTTCATGGAAGTAATAATACTATAATTATTATTTAAGTTATTTTCAAAAAAGATATAAATATTAAGCATAATATTACGCTTAAATATATAAAAATGAGCAATGTGAGAGTGTTTATAACGTGCGATGTAGTAAAATTTTCTTAATATGTTACAGCCTGTTTGTTATTTTGCTGACACTTTGAATCTTAGAATAATACTATAATATATAGAAGGAGGCATTCTTATATTACAGCATTTGTAGTTAATCTTTATTAAATAAGATTATTGCAGGCTCGCTATGCTCACCTCTTGTTACAGCATTTTTAACAACATTTTGTACAAAATTATGAATGTATATGTTGTTTATTTACTAACAGGTTGATGTGTTTGTTAGTAAACTACATTTTCTATATACATTAGAGAGTATTTGGCAAGCAGTTGGACTTCAGTAGTCCTACAATAGAGGACAGAAGTGGGCTTGTAATGTTGGCAACTCTGTACGTCAACTGTGTTCGCTCTAGAATCCAAACAAACTTCTTATTTACGTTTCGCTTACAGTACAGGGTTCTTATTCAATTTAGTTCTATTTTTAATATTTGTCTTTAATTTTTTAAATATTTTTTAAAGAAATTGAATACTTCTTTGTTTCATCTCAGTCAAATTCTTTCTATTTTAATGTATTATATTTATATATGTATTATATTATTAGAAATATATTAGAAGTATTAGAAATATATTAGATAAAAAAGATAGATAAAAAATATATATATTAGAAATATTATTAGAAATGTACTAGAGCACATAGGTTTTCAACTTTGTTTGGATTCTGAAGAAGGTTGCTGTATTCGTTATGTTATCGGTTAAGGTTACTGTTCTTTTGTGGTCTATTAGAACTGATTCTGACAGAGCGAGAAAATCCAAAAGAGCCAATGAGAGCTCGAGATTTTGACTACGAGGAGATCAGATGACAATCTCGAGCTCTCATTGCATCTCTACTTCATTTTTATTTCCATATTCCTTCGCTGTCAGAATCAATTCTAATTATGAAACCACTATAATAGTCTGTCACTTCGAAAACAGAAAATGGACTGTGCGGTGAAGCTGAACTGGTAGAACACGGGACTCCACTTCTAAAGGCCGCGGCCGTGCTCCTCATCCCGCGAGCCCAATGCATTTTTCTCTCTCAATAATCTAATTTAATTTTAAAATCGGTTCCCTCTGGATGCTAAACTGCCGTGTATAAACTTAAAGCACCCTCCATCTATTATCTACTGTTCGGCACTTAATTATTATTATATAACTATAATTATATCATCGTATAATCATGTAAATAATACGTCTTTAACTTGACGTTCCATCTTTATTTTATTCAGTTACACAATAAACAGTTTAACAATTATAAAAGCTAATTTTTTGATAAAGAAAACGGGTTTGAGAAACAAAAAAAAGTGAATAATATAATTTTATTACGTACAAGAAATATTAAAAGAAATGAAAAAAAAGGCTAATAGGAACAGAAACAAATTGAGCCGACATTTTTCTTTTTTTAAATTATTACAATTAAAATACAATGGAATTAAGTTGCGCTACAGTTAATCACTTAGGAACCGACAAACTCAGCTAGACCTTAACCTACAAAGTAATTACAAACAACAACAAATATATCATTATAATAATAATGTTGGTTATTGTTGCCTGGAAGAGGTTTAGCACGACGGTCCAACTTACATGATGTATGTCTGGCTGTATTTGGTCCTCTAGTGTCTAGTGCAGTCATCTCCACCACAAATCACTTTTTACTTTCTCATATATACGTAGTAAGAGAAAGTGTTGTCACGGCTCGAGAATCTCATTTCCGAGGATTTACAGTGTCGAGGACCCTCGAGTCCCAACGAGTGTTACCCGAGAAAACTACTCGACTAAAGTGACCGATTTAGATGAAATTTGCCAAACAGATCACCACCATTTTCAAAACGTAAGCGACCACCTGTTGAACACGTTTAATATCTTTGAAAATGAGTTATTACGGCATTTAAATACAATATCTGTGTCACAAAATTCCGTGGAACGATTATTTACTTTCTCATATAAAGAGAAAGTATTGTGATGGCGCGAAAATTCGATTTCGATGGATTTACACGTTTTGAAGTCCCCTGAGTCAAAAAAATGGTTTTCAAAAATACCTGTCTGTCGTCTGTGCAGACGCCTGGAGCCTAAACTACTGGAAATTTGCCATACATGTTCAGAAAAATCATATCTCGAGGCGAAATCGAGAAATTAATTTTAGCGCCAAATTTGGGGGCAGTAACCCCCAAAAATTCTGAAAAAAACGGGGAAAAAATTATTTCTCAAAACGGTTCCGACGATTTTGATTAAAAAATTTTAAAATGTAGTCCGTTTAAATATACGAATCTAGTTCCTGAGAAAATAGCTTTAAACGCGGACAGAGAGAGGCCGGGTTCTATTTCCCGTCAAGGCGAAGTTATTTTCATGATTATTTTGAAAACATTTTTATGAACTCGTATAGGAGAAAGTTTGTCTGAGTTGTCTCGGAGCGATTTTTTCAACTGATAAACATGCTAAATACTCTTTAGTGAAAGTAAACAACTTAACTAAACAAGAGGCTGGATCATGTCTCTAGAGTCTTTATAAGAACCAAATATAGCCGACTTGATGTCTTCTCCCCTTACTAAACCACATCAATAAATATCATTACTACTAACCACAACCTTATTAGTAAAGTAATAATAATAATTACAAAAAAAACTACGTAAAAGCAAAAATATAAAAGGAGTAGTCGGGTCTAAAAGAGGTTAACAAACTCTTCTTGCAACGGGTAACAAGTCGAGTTCGATTCTCCGAAGGGAAAGAATGATTTTTATTGTAAATTTTGATAAAATATTCGATAACAGTTAAAATAATAAACAAAAATTTAACCGCGAAAACCTAAAAATACTAAAAATGGTAAAACACGGCATGAAATAATCGTGCTTATGAGCAAGTTTGACACGAGTTCATATATACGTGGTAGACGCACAGAAACACGATATTCTCACACAAGTACAAAAATATTCTGTTTTTCTCTCGCAGTACGTGCGAAGCATGACGCCAAAACAACTAAACTCGTTTCCAGGAATTTTGGTACATGTTCGAGGAAACATAGGCCACACTCAGAAATAAATTTTAGATCTAAACTTGGGGCCGCTACCCCCGAAAAAATATATTTCTGGAAAACGGTTCCGACGATTTTGTTCGAAAAATCTATTTTATCTATTCACGGCAGCAAAATGAAGCATTACTTAACTGTTTTTAGGCTGGAAAGTACTATTTGGATGATTTGTCATTAAAATATCCAGTGCTTGTCGTAACATCTGCTATTGTTTGTGTTTGGTTTTATTTTAATTTGTGTTGTTTTAATTTAGTTTCATACTTGTTTTATTAGAAAGAAATGTTATATTATTAATGTATTAATATGTTTTCCTAAGCTTCCATTTGTTATCTAAATAGCGTGAGAAGATAAAATCTTGAGCAACAAGGCAGCAAAGCAAACATTTTTGGCTCGTGTGTCGGTTGCGTCAGTCAATTAGGTAAATTCCCTTAGTTAGGTTAATTACACTCATAGACTGTTCTCGCTTCCGGGGCGGAGACTATCTTAATCACACGACAGTAAAATTCCATTTTGCTGCCTTGATACATAAATAACTGTTGTAGGTGGTTTAAATACGAGTCTAACACACCTTTTCCGGCGCTTCCTCCGGAAAAAACTAATTTCCGAGATATCGATAAAAATAAATTCGTCAGCAAAGGGCGAGAAGTCAGGTTCACTTACCTGACAAGGAGCGGTCATTTTTTTTACATAAATTTTGATAAAATGTCGAATTTAAAAAAAAAAATACATGTGGTGTCGTGGGACACCCGGTAGGAACGAAGTTCCTTACGCTTTTCATTAAATATAAATTATAAAATCGCTGTAATAACTACGTATGCATGGTGGAGTTAGAAAAGAGACAAAATTAAAAGTAACTAACATTTGTACTAGCGGAGTTAAGGCAAAATTAAATGAAAATCTTTTTATTATCTTTGAAGTGAAGCGATCTTTATCACTTCATATTAGTGTCGGTGTTCGTTTTACTAAAAAAAAAAGTTGTTTGTCTCATTAAATAGATGAAGTTAGAATTTTTTCCCGTCCAAAAATGCCAATTTTAAATTCGAAGCTTACTCGAAGCGTTGCGCGTGAACGCTTGGGTGGATAACGTTGTCCAACGAACCCTGACATTGGCAAAATGAACATATGTACCAAATTTCAACTAAGTCGGTCGACTTTTACACAAGTTATCGCCATCGGTAGATTTCGCGACGGATTTTGCGTGACGGTGATTTTGTGACGGTTATTTTGTGACGGTGATTTTGGTCGTTTTTTTCGGATTCACTCCCGGGCTCCAGAACGTGCGATAAGGAACTTGGTTCCAATAAATAGAAGCGTGAAAACCCGGAGAAACTGACAAATGCAAACACTGCAACTATTCTATTTTGGTGAATCTTGACCAACTGTGTCGGGACCGATGTTTAACACTCTGTGTTTAAGACCCGACTATCCCAATAATCCAAAACTATAACCAACCATGTTTCATTTTATTACAATAAAAATTAAACTTAAATTTACAATTAAACAGAGCACATTAAAATAAATAAAGAATAATAAAAAACAAGTTATTTTTACAAGTTCATGTTAATTATTCGTAATGTAATAATTATTATAATTTTACAGTATGAAAATATTTAATAATTTAATTCACATTTCAAATTTCATGTCTTCAGATGTGTCCTATTTTTCATTTTTTTTTAAAAAAAAAAAGTTCACTCTTATCTTCACATTATAAAAAAACAAGGTAATCCGTTTCTTTTCCTTCAGACCTATTCAATATGGCCTCGTAGAAAACAAAATATTGCGCTTTTATTTTTTGCACACTAACCATAGAAATTATGAGCAGTATCTAATACAACATCTATGTCTTATAATAAGATACAAGCTTGGATTCTCGAGCTTCGCAACTGACTGACATTTTTAAAGTACTTATAGCTCAGTAAAATTAGACCAAAACAAAGCCGTGCCTCCGATTAATTCAGACAAAGCTGGAAATGGTTTTAATCCACTTACGGCATCCCAAATAAGAGTCATATAAGTTTGCGACGGTTTCTGAGGCGAGCTAAACTTGGAGCCAAAAAACTGCGAACTTTTGGAACTTTTCTCAGTTTTTGGCATATAACTTCTTGAGTATGCATCGAACAGAGAATTGTGTTCTTACCAAACTTAAAGAACATTAAATTCTGCGTTGAATGATCCTCTAAAACATTAAATGTGGTACAGTAGTTTGGTCAGAATCAGCAGTCACAAATAGGCAAATATTACGATTTTGTCTGAAAAGTGTGTTATGCTCAGTTTCATTCACCTGTAACCCAAAAACTGTTATTCCAAATGTCAAATAACTAAAGTTGTAGAGTATCAAATTCTGCATTCAGAACACTCCTAGTTTTGTAATTTACTTATCCCTAAGTATTATAGACACACGCAAAAAACTAAAAGTAGTCATAACGCTCATTTTCCACAATATATGGCTATTTTGTAGTTTCATGACATCATACCTCAAAAAATGTATTTTATTCTAAGAAATTTGACTTTAATGCAGTTTGATCGTCCAATTTGGTTGTTAAGATTGTATTGAGAAGTGGTGAGTTGGAATGGAAGGGGGGGGGGGGGGTTCTCTGTTAGGTTAGTTCCCATTGTTGTGTAAGGTCATATATTTCTTGTAAAGTAAGCTACTAGCATAAATTAAATGGTTATTAACACTTTTATAAATAAAAGAGATGATGTCTCGTTGCCTAAAAGTACTTTTGGTAAAGATAAGTGCTGTGCTCTGAGTAGTGTAACAAAGTGATACTAGGTACTATCCATTAGTCTAATAAATCACTTGTCAAACTTTTCACTGTAATTCGAATCAATTTTATTAAATTCCCGTGAATTCAGATTCAACTTCCCCAAGAATTCCTTCCAGATGAAATCACAGCAACAGCTCAAGTCATATTTTGCATTTGAATTAGCCCTATATCCACTATCGCTTATTGATGACAATGGAATGTGCAATGCCCGCAAATCAGCTTCACTCCAGTCAAGACTACTGAAACTTGAGATGCCGACTAATTGATATTGATGGAGGGTTTCTCTAACAACGAGTTGTGTGCCATACAAATGACCAGTATTCATCCTCAACAAATATGTCAACTATGTTAAGAATCACTATGCATCCAATTGTACCATTGTATTTTATGGATACCCTGAAGGTGATATAGAAAAAAGTATCAAATCAGCAGAACTCGGCCGAAGAGCTCGCAACATGTCATCAGCGTCTGTTTTGTTTGATGAGACTATGGCAATAACAATCCAAAAGGACGTTTTCTATCAAACCAACAGATGATAATAAGTTGATAAGTTTCAGCTGATGATAAGTTAACAGCTGCAGGTTTTCAGGTGAAGCAGGCCACTGAGGACTCGGATTCCTTGATTGTCAGCACAGCAATTGATATCTCAGAACAAGGTGGAGACGTGTTCATTGTCGGGGAGGATATAGAACTATTGGTCTTGCTGGCTATATATGAGCATCCAAAACTTACCTCCGACATCTTCCTGCTGAAACCTGGTAAAGGAAAACAAGACACTTGCATTATACAGTCCTGATAATTGCAAGCTCTCCGAAGAACCAAGAAACAATTTATTGTTCCTGCACGCTTTCAGAGGGTGCGACACCATGTCTGCATTTTTCAGACAGGTCAAAAATAAATGTATCCACCTCTTTCAAAAGAACAATAGCCTTCAAAGGTCAGTTTCTGTTTTCTAAAGTCCTACCGCCACGCCTAATCAGGGAACTTATACATGGGTAACATCAACGAATCACTGAATGAAAGTCGCCTACATCTCTTCCAGAAGGCACTTTCAAAAATTAATTTCAACTTGGCAAGTTAGCCCAACTGAAGCTGCTGCTTGCCAGCATTCCCTGAGTGTTCTTACAGGTGCGAGTGTGGAGAACAAACTTGCTTGACTCACAGCAGTGGCGTTGGAAGACCACTAAAGAGGGTCAAGTTCCAAATACCACAGACCTACCACCAGCACCTCAAGCGCTACTGAACAACATTTCATGTTCTTCCACTAAAGGATGCCAAAGAGCTTACTCCTGCTGAAAAGCTGGAACCAAATGTTCAGTCATTTGTATCAACTGCAAAGGTCACACATGCAGTTATTGCCTGTCTGAGGAAGACACTTCTCTTGTTGAAACTGTTCAACATGATGAGGAAGTGGATGTTGAAGAAGAAGAAACTGATGATGAAAGTTTGCAAGATGAAGAGCTGGAAGACATTGAAGAGCCCACTCCTGGACCATCCTCTGCTAAGAGATGTAAATGAAAAATTGTTTTAATTTAATTGATGTGATTTCTTGCTGCATTTCATTTAAATTAAGTATTGATTGCAAGTCATTTTTTATACATTATTATACAAAATGTTTTTTCTCATAATATGGTTTCCTTATTTTTTCAAACCCTTCTCTATTAATTTTATGACCAACAGGAACAGGAACTTTCATTTGTAGGATAATTCGGAAAAAGATACGTCTCTGTAAACAAAAAAATCACTTACATTACCTTCAGTTTTCAATGTGTTTGGTTCAATGATTGGATAATTAGTAACGTAAATTAAGAAACATATGGACTATTAAAATAACCTTTCTAGCTCCATAATACAAAAAAAATGCATTGAAATCCTATTTCCTACTATAAAATACATTTTTTGAGTTTCAGACATCATGAAACTACAAAATAGCCATATTGTGGAAAATCAGTGTTATGACTACTTTTTTACTTTCTCATATAAAGAGAAAGTATTGTGATGGCGCAAAAATTCGATTTTGAGATTTTGATGGATTTACACGTTTTGAGGTCCCCTGAGTCCAAAAAAGTGGTTTTTAAAAATGTCTGTCTGTCTGTCGTCTGTGCAGACGCCTGGAGCCTAAACTACTGGGCCGATTTTGACGAAATTTGGCATACATGTTCAGAAAAATCATACCCCGAGGCGAAATCGAGAAATGAATTTTAGCTCTAAATTTGGGGGCGCTACCCCCCAAAAACTCTGAAAAAACATGAAAAAAAATTATTTCTCAAAAACGGTTCCGACGATTTTGATTAAATAATTCTAAAATGTAGTCCATTTGAATACGAATCCAACGATATAAGCCGTTTCCCTGGGAAAAATCTAGTTCCTGAGAAATTAGCTTAAAACGCGGACGGAGTGAGCCCGGGTTCGATTCCCCGCCCAGGAGAAGTTATTTTTATGATAAATTTTGATGAAATGTTCAATAATATTTAAATATACATTTGAAAACTAATAAATGGAAAATACTGGGTTAAGTAATTATAAACTCGTATATGAGAAAGTTTGTCTGAGTTGTCTCGGACCAATTTTTTGCATGTGTCTACACGTAGGGATAAGTAAATGACAAAACTAGGAATGTTGTGAATGCAGAATTTGATACTCTACAACTTTAGTTATTTGACATTTTTTATTTGGAATAACAGGTGAATGAAACTGAGCATAACACACTTTTCAGACAAAATTGTACAATTTGCCTATTTTCGACGGCTGATTCTGAATAAACTACTGTACCAAATTTAATGTTTTAGGGGATCATTCGACGCAGAATTTAATGTTCTTTTTTATTTTGGTAAGAACATAATTCTCTGTTCGATGCATTAAGATGTTATAAGCCAAAAACTGAGAAAAGTTCCAAAAGTTCGCAGTTTTTTTTGCTCCCAAGTTTAGCTCGCCTCAGAAACCGTCTCAAACTTATATGACTCTTATTTGGGATGCCTTAAGTGGATTAAAACCATTTCCAGCTTTGTCTGAATTAATCGACACCAAAAATCTAATTTTATTGGGCTATTATTTACTTATTTTATTTTATTTTTAAATTTGATAGGTTTGCAAAATATCGTTAAGAAACAAATAGAAGTTTAAAAAGAATGTTGCAAACAAGGCCACCATTTTGAAATATCGGTAAACCCTTTCACTAACATTTTTTTTTTTCGTCTTAAAAGAAAACTAACTCCCGAATTCAAAGGTTTTAGTAATTGTTTTTGAACATGATAAAACTTAAAAATAAACGGCTGCCATCTTCAAATCAAGATGGATGGTACAAAGACTTGGCATCACCAAGGGGCAGAGAGCAACCTACCTCCTAGTACGTACATTTCATGTTTACAGGTTCAGTGGTTACACAGATGTCATGATCAATCAGTCAGTCACTGGTGTCTATATTACATAAATATAGGTTTAGGTACATCTTGAAGATAAGGGTTCTAATTTAATAAATTATCAAAATACATGATTCATAATTTAATTACACTGTGTTATAGTTCCACAAATTTTCCCAAACTTAAATAATTGTTTTTCCCAAACAAATGTTTACAAGATGAAATAAGTAACAAAAAAATGACAATAATAATAATGGCTTATCACAGATTAACTATATGTACATATTATATAGGTATGATTTTATAATTTTATATATATATATATATACATACATATATATATATATATATATATATATATATATATATATATATATATATATATATATATATATATATATATATATATATATTTGAAGTTGTTGTTGAGGGTATTTTAAAGGAATTATTGTGAACATTTATTTAACTCAACATATTCAACAAAACTTGTGTCACAGTCACATTACTGCCTTTTAAATTAATACATTAAAACAACTTAAACAATAACAAAGAAAAAACTTTTTTTAAAAAATATAGTTTATTATTATAAAATAATATATTTTCTAGTGTTTTAGAGAATAACTTGATTTCTTTTTTCTTTTTCAGCAATGTTTTGGCCTGTCTTTGATTTAATATGATTAAAAAAAAACCCATTTTTAGGGTTTCGTTGGTAAAACCAAAAAAAAGAAACCCTTATAGTTTCGTTCCTGTGTCCGTCTGTCACTCTGTACGGTTCCAATAACTTTTGAACCAAAAAAGATAAAAACGTGAAACTTTCCAGTATAAAAGATCGTTTTGACGCGCACACAGGAAAAATATAGCGAACTCAATATTATCAGCTGTTCAAATTCAAAATAGCGGATATTTCACGTCGCGAAAAAAAAATATTTTTTTTAAATTTTGAGTGGGGTATCAAATGAAAGGTATTGAAGAGTAGAATAGAAATATATATACCACTTAGGGATAGTGCTCAATTTTCAGCGCCATTTTGTCAAAAAACATCGAAATTTTGCGTGTCCCCCCCCCTAAAATCGTATTTCCGCTATTACTAAAAATATAGAAAAATATGCAAAATGTGTGGTCTGCTGGGCCATAGAAAAAATAAGATTAGCAATTTGATCTGATTTACTGGAAATCCAAGATGGCGGATAATTCATGTCACTCGAAAAAAAATATTTTTTTTAAATTTTGAGTGGGGTATCAAATGAAAGGTATTGAAGAGTAGAATAGAAATATATATACCACTTAGGAATATTGCTCAATTTTCAGCGCCATTTTGTCAAAAAACATCGAAATTTTGCGTGTCCCCCCCCCTAAAATCGTATTTCCGCTATTACTAAAAATATAGAAAAATATGCAAAATGTGTGGTCTGCTGGGCCATAGAAAAAATAAGATTAGCAATTTGATCTGATTTACTGGAAATCCAAGATGGCGGATAATTCATGTCACTCGAAAAAAAATATTTTTTTTAAATTTTGAGTGGGGTATCAAATGAAAGGTATTGAAGAGTAGAATAGAAATATATATACCACTTAGGAATATTGCTCAATTTTCAGCGCCATTTTGTCAAAAAACATCGAAATTTTGCGTGTCCCCCCCCCTAAAATCGTATTTCCGCTATTACTAAAAATATAGAAAAATATGCAAAATGTGTGGTCTGCTGGGCCATAGAAAAAATAAGATTAGCAATTTGATCTGATTTACTGGAAATCCAAGATGGCGGAAAATGCATGCCACCCGAGAAAAAATATTTTTTTAAAATTTTGAGTGGGGTATCAAATGAAAGGTATTGAAGAGTAGTTTACAAATATATATACCACTTAGGGATAGTGTTTAATTTTCAGCGCCATTTTGCCAAAAAACATCGAATTTTTGCGTGTCCCCCCCCCTAAAATCGTATTTCCGCTATTACTAAAAATATAGAAAAATATGCAAAATGTGTGGTCTGCTGGGCCATAGAAAAAATAAGATTAGCAATTTGATCTGATTTACTGGAAATCCAAGATGGCGAAAAATGCATGCCACCCGAGAAAAAATATTTTTTTAAAATTTTAAGTGGGGTATCAAATGAAAGGTATTGAAGAGTAGATTACAAATATATATACCACTTAGGGATAGTGTTTAATTTTCGGCGCCATTTTGTCAAAAAACTTTTCTCCCCCCCCCCCCCTCCCGTCTAATTTTGTGTTCACAATACCAGCGAAACCCTTTTTACGTGAGACTTCACGCCTTACCAATTTATTTTCTTTAAAAATTGCTATTTTTCACCCTGCCATGTTGGGCTCCTTCAGGCTACTATGTTTCACTACTATGTTTCACTAGTATGTCATTGTCAGGCTAATGTTTGTTTCCCAGTATATCACATGTATTAGTGACTATTTCATTTAACAAAACAAACAGTGATTAGACTCATGTAATTGGGATAATTTATGAGGTAAATATTACAAATTATAATTGATTTTGTTAATTGTTATCGCAGAACGAAAAACATTTTTAATTTAAATGTAAATTTGTTAAAATGTATAAATGCTACAGCCTGAAGAAGACCCAACATGGCAGGGCGAAAGGTAGCAACTTTTAAAGGAAAAAGTTTTTTTTATTCACATTAAATCAAAAACCCTTCACAGGCCAAAAAATCTTTGAAAATGAAAATAATTTACAAAAATATTTGTTAACTTTGCTTTTACATGTTTTAGTCAATACACGTGATCAGGTGAAAATAGGAAGAACCACTTTACACAACTACTCATTGTGATTACGAGTAAAATATATGTTACATCCCTGGGAACTGAACCAGGTATGTCTGAGCAAGTACGGTGGTTTCAGGCAAGCTGCCTGCCAGATAATGCTCTTCCCCATTGAAAAATCAAATAGATAATAATTTAACAGACATTTATCCCACTAAATAATAGTCAAAGGTTTTGAAATTATAAAATCACACTTCTAAATACTTAAAACAGAAAATTATTCATCTATTAATTTTAAACTTAAAATAAATAAAGATAATACATAATAATGTTAAATTAAATTGACTTTTTATTTCTTTACGTAAGTCCATTATAAGTCAAATTAGTACGAGGAATCATGAAACTTAAAAATTAAAACTTTAATATTATCCTATCGCTATCGGTTGATTCATCATGCAGTAGAACCCACAACGTCCCCCATGTACTAAGCAGCCAAACAAGCCCCCATCCATATCACACAAGAAAATTAGGGATTTTTAAAATTAATTTCTAATAAATATTACAACAGATAATAGACTTTTTATTCCAATAATAATATTCATCCTTGTTAACACACACAAAGCCCAGTAATACGATCAACAGACCCCCCCCCCCCCCCCCCCAGTCCCCATCAGCTTGGGTTGACAAGGTTCTACTGTATTTGAATCAATTTACACCACAAAATTATAAATATATACAAAGAAAAAAATTTAAATTACAAAAAATTGGACGTTTTGTTTTAAAGATATGGTGGTTAGTATAAATGTTGACGGACGGACCGATAGACAGACAGACACGAGACCCAACATGTTCCCTGATGTGCAAAATGCTTCGATTACCTTCTGTAGCCCAGAAGCTAAATTAATTTATTGCTATACAATAAGTATACACACACCAATATATAAATTAAAAAGTTATAAATATATTAAAATAAATAATTGTAATTAAATAAAATAAACAAATTTTTAATTAATAAATTATAGTAAATCAATTTCGATTAAACTAATTAAGTCTTTATTTTATTTATTTTTTTTACTAATAATAATATTATAGTTTATAAAATATACATAATATAGGGGAGGCTGCCTTACCTTGGACCCTTGCCCCGAGCCATATTGCAGCAAGAGGAAACATTTGTTATGAACAGAGGGTGGTAACACTGTGTTAGCAACCCTCCCTTGTTTACCAGCCATCGTATCAGTGATATGAGCCTTAGTTGATGTTTGCAAAGTGTTGGAGATTAGGGAACCTCCTCTACACACACAGAGACGCTCATTAATCACATCTTTCAGGCCCACACAAAGTCATCACATTGACCCATTGTTAATAAAAAACAAAAATATAAACAAGAATATGTTCATTATGTACACTGAGCCATGAAATGACACATCAGCTAAAAATAAATAGATGTTAGTATGGTGTTGGGGGGAGCTATTTGATTGGGTTGAAGCTATCTTGATCACACTAAGCAGTTGATAACATTAACCATCATTACACTTAGCACCATCCAATGTATATTAAATAATTATTATTTTGAATAAAATATATCTTGTTTTTTTTTTTTTTAATTATTTGTTTCAAATGTTGTTCTTAAAGTTAAACTCAAACCACAAGTTATAAAACAATAAAAAAGGTGATGGATTTTAGAACTAGACGTGAAATATAAAATATTCTTATACAAAACATCTATCAGATATATTTTTAATAAATTAACTATTAAAAATACACTACTACTTAGAAGTCAATTGAGGAAACGACCGAAACTTATTTTTTTAATCTAGTATTAATTTTAATCTAATTGTAAATTAATTATTAATTTATTTTTTACACAAATTAATTATTACAATATTAATAATGATATATTTATAGGTTTAAAACGTGATGTTTTAGTTTTAGTCCAATATACATTTAAATTTTCTGTTAAGTTTAATTAATTTTTTAAGATTATATTACAATGATAAATATTTGCTGGTTGTGAGGAGGTAACGTAGTGGAACAATACTTAGTGTTTAGAAACTGAACATTGCAGCTCAACACAACTCCGTGTACATCTCTCAAACTGAATAAACTTAATATTTAGACAAGTTTTCCTACATCTTGTGTTAATTTAGGTAAAAAACGACAAATAAAATAAAGATAAAAACAAAATATAATACATTTTAATTTAAAAAAAAAAAAATAATAAAAAAGAAGGAAACTCTAAAAAATTAATAGAACTTTTTACTGATTAATACTATTAACTGAATCTAGCAGTAAGTAATGAACCTGTGGCTAGTCATGACTCCTCCAGTCACAATGGTCTACTCGGTACAGGTTGTCCAATATATCCCACCCCAAACCATTATCCATGCTTTTGCTAAAACTTGAGGTTTGTCTCCGGTCTAAGGTCCCTGCCGCACCTTAATCCGACCATCTGAACTTGTAACACACAATCTAGATTGATCAACAAAGAGAATTTGAGCGAACTGGACTCTGAGCCAGTTTACATTCTTATTCACTTGAACAGAGCATGTACGAGTATGTATTCACTTGAACAGAGCATGTACGAGTATGTATTCACTTGAACAGAGCATGTACGAGTATGTATTCACTTGAACAGAGCATGTACGAGTATGTATTCACTTGAACAGAGCATGTACGAGTATGTATTCATTTGAACAGAGCATGTACGAGTATGTATTCACTTGAACAGAGCATGTACGAGTATGTATTCACTTGAACAGAGCATGTACGAGTATGTATTAATTGTGTTGAACAATGTATTAGTGAGGTATTTAAATTTTCCATTGATAAACTACAATATAAGTTAAACAAATTGTCACAAAAGATGGATTTCTCTAGGAATCGGAATAATTCAAAATATGAGTCTAGAAAAGTTGGAAAATGATACAACTTTAGGAAAATTATACAAGTTGACAGTTTAATATTAAATATTAAGGTTTAAATAATATTTATTAAACATGTCAGTTTTTAAATAAGTTTGTTCCACTATATCTACACTCCGATACGTTTTCATTTTTTAAAAAAGAACTAAAAACAAATCAATGATTGGTCCCAATTTTAATATTATGACAAACATAAAAGTGTAACAAATACACTTACAAATAAATTACTAAAAATGTATTCCATACTTAATTCAATACTTAAATAGTTAATTAATACTAATACAAAAAGTAATTATACAATAGTGATTATGTAGTTAAAATAATCATAATTAATTCTAACTTGAATAAAGCACACAGCTTGTTTAATCTCAAATAACAGTAAGAGGGTCGTTTCAGTCTCCACTATTTTTAATGACAAAGATACCTGAGCAAAGGGTTCAATAAGCAACACAACAACCTGTGTAACAACATCAACCTGTGTAACAACAACAACCTGTGTAACAACAGCAACCTGTGTAACAACAGCAACCTGTGTAACAACATCAACCTGTGTAACAACAACAACCTGTGTAACAACAGCAACCTGTGTAACAACACAACAACCTGTGTAACAACACAACAACCTGTGTAACAACACAACAACCTGTGTACTTTATTCAAGTGAAAATGATTATCATTATGTTTGGTGCACAAAGTATCGGTCAATACAACCAATTTGTTACATAGTTAACATTAATAATTAAAAGTTTACAAAATTATAGAAAAAAATAGAATTCTTTTTTATATGTACAGACATGAGTTAAATAGTTTGTATAATATGTTAAATACAGTGTTTGTTTGTTATTTCCGTACCGTCCCTAATGATCGACACATCAGTAGGTTATTACAGGACAGGCGATGCGGCCACTTTACTCAGTGTCATCTACTAGACCTGATCATCTCTCTCTAGACTTACAACTTATCAGATATCTCAGAGTTGGTACTTAGCTTCCAGCCAACTTCCTGTCTTAATTATTATTATTATAGTTTTATAAAAGAAAAATTAAAATCTTGAATAGTTTGTGGTAATAAAAATATTTTAAAGAAAAGTATTTCATGGGGTTCCTGATAAAACTAAAAAAAGTAAATTGTTAGCTACTTCTATATTTTAATGAGTTTGGTTGACTTTACCACTGTTAAACAAGCTAAAACTAAGAGACCAGTATGTTATCATCTCCGTTTAAATCAAAAGTGTCCTTCAATAATTTCAACAGCAATCCCACATTTTATAATAAAGAAATGTAGACATGATAAATCAAATTAATACACTTTTGCCGACATTTTTAAACAAGTTCAGCCTTAAATGAGGGAATTGAAAAAGTTGATGCTTTTATTGCATGTTAAATATAATTTGAATGCTCTTTTCAGTCAGATATAGGGATAAGTGAAATGAAATAGAGTCGGGTCGACCTTAACCTGGACAAGAATACAAACAAGATATGGAGCTAGACGGACACTGCACTGCAACTGGTATAACAAAGAAAAATCCACGAGCTGTGTAGATACATACGAGTACCACAAATTTAAATTTCTGCCATGTTTTATGGTGAAGCTATTAATTATATCTTCATATCTCATCACTCCATTACCCTAGATCTCAAATCATTTTTAATTATTTTCAATCTAAAAAAAGATGTTTTAACGGTTGCTACAGTAAGCGGCAATGTCAATATGATGTTTAAAATAGTTATGAAATTAGGGCACAGTTCAAATAACTTTAGAAATGTTTTCCAACATTGTCAAAAAGTACTAAAGACAAGTAAGTGATGAGTAAGGAACAAAGGTAAGACAGACGCAGGAGAAACTAATGCGCCAACTCTACAACCACCTCATGATGCCGATCATAGTATAATCTACTCATTATGTTTCCTCAAGTTTTGTCACTTGCAATTTATTTTCTCCAAATATTTTTTTATTTTCAATTTAGAAATAACTTACTACATAATAAAAAATAAAATTTCATTTTTTCCTTAATATCTTACAAATTTTACGATTATTTACAATTATTATAAACGTGTATGTTTTTATAACTGATAATATAAAATATTTACAAGAAACTTGAGCCAGTCTAACAATCCAATTCTTTTGTTACCTAGTTGACTCTTAGTTTAATCACCAAAATTATTTCCTATGTACATTAAAAAGCAGAGTTCTTACAAGAACACGCTAGTTTCAAAGCAGAGATATGGTGGAGGAATTTTTATATACTCTTATAAATAAATACTTATTTTATTTGTATTCCTGTTATTAAATTGTATTTTTATAAAAAACATTTTTTTAAAAAAAACAACTTGTAAATAAAGAAAAATTAAAAATGTATATTGTCAGGTAACAATATTTTAAATTGCATACATAATATTATTGTCTCTTAAAAGTGGAATACAATTTCAATTTTATTTGATACTTAAAATAAACTAATATAAATACTGAAAAAACATAGAAACCATTGCTTCGACTGAGATTTGAACCTGGATTATTTCTTTCGTTTTAACTTAATGCATTTTATTAATATATTCTACTAGAAGATATTCCACTTGCAATGATACACATTTGAATGTTAAATAAATTAATATGTTCAGCACATAATATTATAAATCCTATTCCAAAGGCCAAAGTTCAATCCCAAATAAAGGAGATAAAATAATAAGTAGTATATCACTATGCTTGCATTAGCAATTTATTGGACAAAATAAGATTCATTTAGATTTATAAAATAAATAACTACAAAAACCAAAAAACAAATAAACAAACAACAACCACGGAATGGGGTGGAATGGGAAATCTGATAAAAATGTTTTACCTCAATTGGGGGAAAAAAAAATAGTGGTATGTACAGCGTTACGCAGATAATTTGGGTAAAGCATCTTACCTCGTTTGATCAGTAAAACAAGAGATAATCAATGTAAAATGTATATTTTTAAAGAAGTGAGGTTCAATCCTCTGTTTTTACTGAGTAGAAAATAATTCTCCTGTAACATCTATTAGTACATTACGCGTCGAGTGCAGAAAGTAGCATTTTGCATGCGAGTGTGGAGTTTGCACCCGAGCGAGAGCGAGGGTAGTAAAACCACACGAGCAATGCAAAATGCTGTTTTCGCATGAGTTGCATACCATACTTTATCTACGATTGTTAGATTTAAATAATAAATACAGAAAAAAAATAAACTTGCTGTATGTAAGTTCTTATCTCTTCTCTTGATAAAGATGGCATTAATCTTGAGTTGTATTTTTTGGCCGAATTAATTATTTCTGGAGGAGTATTATTCTCTACATTTTCGTCAAAGCCAATTGATTCATTCATTGTTTTTCACTAAAAACTCGATATAAACAGTTACTTTAATAAAAGAATAGCAAATTAGTTTTGCTAAATGTAAACAAACTTGCTAATCGTGCGTAAAGCTAAAAAATGCCTCTTCTTTACCGTGCTAGCGTGGTAAAGAAGAGGAATTATTCAGAACTATGATATGCGCATGCGCAATGAATACAAGTACGTAAATAATCACTTTCTACGCATCTAAACAGAGAAATAAAGTTTATATTTCGTATCAATCGTAGATAAAATTATTATGGTTTAATTTTGACCCACAGAATTATCTATTCATTATTAATCAAAATAAAAAAAAAATAAAAGTAATAAAGGGTGACTTATAGGAAAGTGACATTTTTGAATGGCTAATAGGAAGTTAGTGGCAGGAGGAAGATTGGATATTCGTCGTTTGACTGGAAGAGGCTTAATATCTCCATTTGTGTTACAATGGAGCAGCTTTTATCCCTGAACCAATCTTATAAATAAACCACTAAGCTACTTACTAGAACCTATTTATTTATATTATTTTTTAATTATAAATGTTAGAAAGGGTTATCCATTCCAGTGCCACGCCATCTTAAGACTTGCAAATAATATATTGCACACAGAAATTTGTATTGTTTTTTAAATCCTAATTATTTACAAGTGTTTAAAAAACCTGATAACAAAAAGTTTTTAAATGTTATAAATTTATGATTTTTATTTGGTGTTTTTGAATAATTGAAAGACAAGTAAGCACATTGAAAGTGATCAATGCCTACAGTTTGTATTTTCTTATTTAATCTTCACTTGATAGAGACTCTGTAGTCATCTAATTGATATTATCACTAAAATGTCAAAATAATAACTTAGTATTTTTATTTCATTTATTTTTTTGTAAATGTGTATAAGATAAAATAATAATGGCTTTTGTAGGTGAAATAAGCTGAGTGTGTGTGTGTGTGAGGCAGGGCCCTCATCTGCACATCACATGTTTACAATATCACATTTTTGAATGTTCAGAAACCAAAAGTTGGATTATATCACAAACGTATGTATATGTATATCATGTATGTATATCATGTATGTATATCATGTATGTATATCATGTATGTATATCATGTATGTATATCATGTATGTATATCATGTATGTATATCATGTATGTATATCATGTATGTATATCATGTACGTATGTATATCACAAACATACTGTAATGCAATTATTTCACATTTACGCCTTACAAAAGCATTCGAGTAAATAATCAAAGTATAACAGTAAAAAATAATAAATAACTAAAATACTTTTTCAATTAATTAATTTACAATAAAACTTACAGTAAAAATAAAGAGAGATCACAATTCAATTTGAAAATATAGTACAATTTAATAAAACTATTTTTTTTTCTCTTTTTTCTTTACAAAATTTAAAAACAAAAATATACATATTGTACCAGTAATTTTAAAATAAATTCATCACGACAAATACTTCAATAATGAAATATATATTTTAATTATATAATTGATAATTAACAGTACGAAATAAATATATAGTTTTTAATGTGACGATTGTTTTTTCATTTTTAATGTTCAGTTTGAATTTCAGCACTAATCTTGAGTTTTTATTTTAATAAATAAAATAAAACTCAAGTGTCCAGAAATAATTGATTTTTATAATTAAAGGGAAATGTGATTTAATTAAATTTGTTGTGACTTAATGTTTATTTTGTTGTTGTTGGTGTTTAAGGGACTCTCAAAGCAAGTTATCCCAGTTCCAGGACTGGGTGAGAGTCGGGTGGCACTTGTGTACTTTGATGACGGAGCTGGCTTCCAGGTTCGCAGTGTCCAGACATTTCTTAGTGTTGATATTCATCAAGGCGCCCACCTGAACATCAAATACAAATTAAACTCCACCAGTTTCTATGAAGGATATCATCGATAAAGCATTCTTTCCACTTGAAAGGTCCATGACAGAATAATATGAAAGTCTTCCCTTTCTCACCTCAGGAACTGAGGAGAGAAACTCAGGAAGAAGAGGAGCTTGAATCACTAGAATGGCAGGATATCCTCCTCTAAGGAGGTTCGGGGGTGAGGAGGCTGTCTAGTTTAATGTCAAGTTTTCTGGGGTTGGCACAAAGGATCTAAACAGGGTCTGCTCTTGCTAGGCCAGGCCTCCCCGCCCTTACTACTACTACTAGAATATCAGAGGACATGTAAAACCATAATTTGATCCAAGATTTTTATCAACTTGTATTAAATATATAACTGTTTAACTGTTTTTAAATATATTTTTTACAAGTATATTTAAAAGTTTTTCCCAAATTTAGAGTTAAAATTAATTTCGGCCCAAAGAATGACAGCTCTGCAAGTGTATGCCAAATTTCATTAAAATCAGCCCAGCAGTGAAGGCTGCACACATCTCTGCACAGATGACAGACTGGCTGGAGCTCTCCACCACGGGGCTAGTAGAATGGTTCTACAATGCGTCCTGATCGCTAACATTCCATCAAGTGGATCCCCCTACACGTCAAACTAGTACAAGTACAACCCCATGTAGCCCTCGACAAGCTGCTGGGCCTCAGAGTCAGTTAGACAAGAGCTTACTGCTTTAGTTTGTTACTTCCCTATGTTTTTTTTTTTTTGTTTTATTTTTTTTTTTTAGAATATAAATGACTAACTAAATAACTATTAAGACAAAGGATGTTAAGTCCAATGTACTTTGGGACAAAGGAATATCAACTTTCTGATTTAATAAGGGGGTAACATTCTAAAAAAGATTTTTTTCGTACACCTTGTTTAGATTGTTACTCCCCTCTGTTTTTATTTTCTAAGAGGAGTAAGAGTCTAAAGAAGTGCAGATAAGAGAAAGTAAAGAAGGAGTCGGGCATTGGAAAAGTCTTGAAACTTCTCCTCTACGATGAAACAAGTCTTTATATGGTCTTTCATCAAATTATTTCATAAAAGATAGAAAGAGAATTGCTATGAAACCAAAATCTCCCAGGGAGAACTAAGTACAGCAGGATATTTCCATTGTGTTGCTTTATCTCAACAATAATCTACCTTGTATGAATTTAAACAACTCACAAGATTCGGTAGCTTATAATACTGTATTTTCGGTGATTTTCTTTCACCATTTTGAGTGATCATTTTCTTTCCGATAAACTTGACCTGTTAAATATCAATCAGCGTTAAACAAACTCAATAAAAAATAATACAAATAATACAAGTACTTAGTTTAATCTTTTATATTAACTAAGTCCATCATTTATGTTTAATAATTGTAAAAAAATCACAAACTTTTTAGTATTTGTTTGATGGTAAAAACGCAATATCAGTAGTAAAAAGTACAATACTTATAAAATTTAATTTGAAATCTATTCTTCAGTAGGTTTAATTTGTTACATGTATGAGCACTGTGCATGTGTATATTAGATTATTGACTTCTCTATTTTCCCTATGTGTGGGTCAAAACCAAAACTTGCACCGATGTTTTAATTTCAACTCTATATGAAGCGAAGTACGAAGGACAGACAGACACATGACCCTCAGTGTCAGGGGTTTGAAGGACGACCTACCAAACCCTCACAATAGATCTATCTTAATCGCAGTTAAGTAAACACTATAATAAATTGTTCACGAGTGTGATCGATTTAGAAAATCGGTCTGAGACAACTCAGACTAATTTTGTCATAAAATCTTGATCCCGGATACTTTTTGTTTCCGATTTTTAACAAACTAATTTTTTCTAGGAAAACAGCTTATTTCGTTGGATTGATAGAAGCACAAATAAATCAACGAGTGACGGTAGAGAGACAAAACACGGCGTACCTGAGTAATTTTCCACTTCTGTTCAGGGATGCCTGTGCATTTGTTCATCTCGACGTCGTCGTTAGATGTAACCTCCGCACAGACAAATTCTCTCCTCAGTTCTCCCTCCTTGCTGAACGAGAAGAACTAGAAATAAACAGAAAACAATCTGAATATTAGTATTGCTTCAACATCCCCACTCTAATAGTTCAGATAAGCGAGCGTCTTACCTAAACATCACACACTTAATACATAATAAAATAGATTTACTCGCTAACACTGATCCACGCCACCTTAAAATGCTATTTAATTTGTAAAATAAGCAATATAAAGTTTCAGACCCGCCGTCGTGATAACTACAGCTACAGGTGCTGGTAAATGATTGAAAATAATATAAACGATATTTAAAAGTCTATTGTATTTACTAAGATTAAAATCAGATTACCACAAGCCTACTAGAGAAATTAAAATTTCATTTTCATTATTATTTTATTTGACATATGATATACAAAGGAGTGTGCCTGTTTGTTGCACCGGCAGGAAATGATTTCGAGAGATCAAGTCAGGTCTTATGAATACTTGTCGTAATACCATCGGTTATATTTAAAGGGGACCCCAGAGGTGCAATCAAACTGACAAGACTTAGTTTGATTGAACCTGTAGGGTGATGATTGAACAACAAGATTGATTGATTTCCAAACATCTTCATGTCTAAGCTTCAATCACAGGTGGGGGCTGTCAATATGATTGAGAGTGCGGTGGCTTGCTTCAATGTTTCCATCAGTCGTGTAGTTACAGCTGTGGCAACGCTAGTCTACTAGCATCCAAGTCAAGGCCAGACAGGCCTCCATCCTTCTACTTGACATCTTCACTTGTTGCAGTTGGTTACTGAAGTGTCTACTCAACGTCAGCCAGACTGTCAGTCTGATTGATTGAGTAGGGCAACTACTGATCTAACTCAGGACTGTCAATATGATTGAATTGTAGATCCATTGACCTGCCATAAAAACAAGTGTCTGAGGGATTGATTTCATACAAATCTACAGTTTTATTCTGAACTCACCGTCCCTATTCCCCGGATACTTGAGCTAGTTGTAAATATAAATTGATAAAGGGATACCTGGCTAGACGAGAGTTTCGCATGGCAAGGGTAGACGCCTAATTTGGCCGTATCTTCCTCGGGAGCTTGTAAATTATCTAAACACATGTTGTTGACTTTCGTTCTGGCCTGAAACAAAAACATTCTAGAATGAGTACGATGACAAAAGAGTGATATAGGGGACCGGTGTAGCCGAGTGGTTAGCGTAATGGAAACTCAACACCGGCGTGTCTGGAGAGTTGCAAGTACTCCACAATACTTCACTCACATAGAAAAGAAAGTGAGAGAAGAAGATCTGTAGGCTTCCACATTAGAGATACAGCTCACAGTTACATGAGAGTGCATCAAGAGTACTCCAACAAGAGACTATGCTTCCAACGTAATTAGGAATGGCAGAAATCAGGCAATAGTTATTTACGCACCAAGGGAGGAAAGTAAGTGATTGCACCCTGAGCGATGAAGTTGGTTCCTGAGGCGAAGCCGAGGCAACCATAACGTTCACTCCCGAGGCGGAGCCGAGGCAGTTAATTATTGCGAGGGTGCAAGTGATTTTTACTCCCAAGGTACGTACAAGATTTTACCTCCAGAAGGGAGAAAAAAATATGGGAAGATTTTAATTTTAAATTATGTTATTCAACAAAAAATACATATGTTTATATTTATTTAAAAAAAATATATAGTTAGTATAATATTAACAATTCTCTAAATAAGTTTAATCACGTTAAAATTAAATTATAGATAATAATTATTTGAATTTCAATGCTAAAATTAAATAGGAGAATCAGCTGGAAGCTGAGTCGTGTATTGAATGGTGTTGACAACTGATGTATTTAAATATGGATTAGTTAATCTACATTTAGAAATTAAGATTTCACTTTTAACTTGTTTGTTTCTTTTACTGATGAATCACTATGGAAAAACGTTGTGGAGGTTACATGACATGTGTGAAGATGACATTATAGATTTAGACATTAAACAAAAGTTAGTAAATGAAATGTGTATTAGCACCAACCTTATTTACTTGTGCTTTATCTAGGGCAACACTGGAGGGAATCATGAGAGTTCATGATTCCCTTATTTTTCATTACTCCCTGTTTAACCCGACCGGGTGCAATGAGTAACTTCCCTCCCTGTAAACTAGGGAGGAAAGTCCACTTTTTCTCCCCGCTGGAGGTAAAATAAGTTTGCAACTTTAACACGAGGCTTGATGGGTGTGTTCTGCGTGTAATTCTGGGGTCAGCCAAAAGGACACAAAATGTGATGCGGAAGGTGGGGGGGGGGGGGGATTTGGGCTCTCCTGAAAAATTGGCAAAACAGAGTTTGGCAGAGTGAGGACAAAATGATAGTTTTGTTTCTATAAAGTTTTAGACGTAGTGTAGTAGTTAGTAGAGAGTGAATGAGAAGGAAGACTTACAGCTCCGTAGGCGACGACGTCCTCGTCGGGGATGAACTTCTCAGAGTAGATGTTGTCAAGGAACCATTTGAAAGATTTACACTTCAACTTCTCCTTCAACTTCTCTCTCTCGCTGGTGTCTCCTATATCTAGCTCCTGCAATCAACAACAACATCCACCTTACAACACATTCATCTACAACATTCAAAATAACAGATCAAAACCAGTCCAACACAACAGACAAACTTTCTCATATTCTTCAAACTGTATTTAAATTCTATAATATCTCATTTAATTGATTTTTTTTTCTTAAACATTTAAAAAGTGTTTAACAGGTAATTGATTAACAAGATCAGATTTATTTTCATCAATATCTCGGAAGCTAAATTTTCCAGGGAAAACGGCTTATATCATTAGATTTGTATGTAAGTTGACTACATTTTAGAATTTTTCAATCATAATCATCCGAACCGTTTTCGAGAAAAAATTTGCTCTCCGTTTTTTTCAGAGTTATTTGGGGGGTTGAGTCCTCAAATTCATTTCTTGATCTCACCTCAGGGAATGATTTTTCTGAACATTTATGTCTAATTTTATCATAAACGGCCCACAAGCTTAGGATCCACACCCGTCTGCACAGACGATAGACAGACATAATTTAAAATTAATTTGGGCTCAGGGGACCTCAAAATGTTAAATATCCATCAAAAGCAACAAAACTAACAAAATAAAACAATTATTAATAGCAGACAATTACAGCAAACAAAGAGTAAATGATTACTTTTGTTTAATTTGACTTGCCTGTGAGGTAGAAATAGTAATAACCCCCACTCCAACAACAAAACATTTTTAAAATTTCACAGATTATTCTATCCATTAATTACAATCCAAGTTAGTAAAATCTACATGATAATAGTATTTTTTTAAATGTATTAAATTTTTAAAGCATTCAGGTTACAGTTAGGTCGGGGATGGCAAATAGGATTTCATCAAGATATAATTTTATAAAAATTAAAATAAATTTAAATTCAATTTTTTTTTTGTGTCCCAGAACACAATGATCTGTAGTTCCTTTATCAGTTTACTTTAATTACTTTCTTATATACGTAGTATATAAATAGAAAGTATTGCGATGGCGCAAAATGTGATTTTGAGATTTTTATGGTGTTACACGGTTAGAGGACTCCTGAATCCAAAAAAGTGATTTTTAAAAAATGTCTGTCTGTCATCTTTCATTTGTAGTCTTGCAGACGAGCCTGAGCTACTCGGCAGATTCTGTTGAAATTCCTCAAGGTCAAACTGAGAAATTAATTTCAGCTCTAAATTTGGAGGCACTACCCTCGAATAACTCTGAAAATACGAGAAAAAAATTATTCGTCAAAAACAGCTCCGACGATTTTGATTAAGATATTATAAATTGTGGTCCATTTCAATGCTAATTGAACCGTACATGCAGTTTTCCAGGAAACATCTAGTTTCATGTGAAATAGCTTTACACGTGGACAGTGAGGCACCGGGTTCGATTCTCAACAGGGAAAAGTTTTTCATGGTAAATTTTGATAAGAAGTTTAAAAACAATTGAATGTAACATAGAAAACAGGAAACAACTAATAAATAGAAGACAGGACCGAGCAGTCAAGTACTCCAATATGAGCAGGTCAGAGTCCGTCGTCTCCCACCTTTCTCTTTCAGATGAACAACAAATAAACATAGAGCACAATATTTATTCCTTATAAATAAATGTTACAAAAGTTATTACATTTTTATAATAAATATAATTTAAATAATTAATATAAAAATGCCATTTTTCAAAACTGGTCTTATTTTCAACCTTTTTTTTTTGGTTTCTGTATTCTTCACCTTAGTTGTATCTATGTGTAAAATTTGGGGAAGATTAAATGACGGGAAGTGGTTCAAAATTGGGGTAATAGGTGTGTGATGGAACTTAAAAAGCAAATAAATTTGACACCATTTTGTTTTTATTTTTTGTTTTTTTGGTTTCTGTATTCTTCACCTTAGTTGTATCTATGTGCAAAATTTGGGGAAGATTGAATCACGGGAAGGGGTTCAAAATTGGGGAAATGGAAATGTGCGATGAAACTTACAAAGCAAAGTAATATAAGACCAGTAAAAACTATTGTTATGACTTGTTAGGCATTACTTGCTTCATGTTATTTGCAAGATTTTTAATATGAGGCAGGTATGTTGTCAATGTTTATATTATGCTCCTTTAGCAAAAGCTTTGACTAACATATCTTTATTATCAAAACTAAGATTGTCATTTCCAGAATAAGCTTGACAATAAGGTAGCCGAGAGCAGTGGGATCGTACCTTGAGATCTGGGCGGTGGAGATAGAAGATTCTCTTGTAAGGTCCCATCCAGACGTTGACAAGCCTGGCGGTGTTGATGCCGTGGGTGTCCTTCTTGTTGGGGAACGTGTAGGGATGGAAACTCCTGAAGATATGTCCCACCCTCGAGCAGGGTATCGTCTCTACACTCCCTCCGCACTGCCAGATCTAAACAAAACGACAAAATACATCTTGACAATAACCAACTCACATTCATTTGTCTGTAAAAATACTTGCCTTTCTTATCTTAAGCACCTTAAGAGGTGCTTCGCAGTTTAGTGCCGTCATACTCACTTATCAAGAAAAGCGCATATTCTGATAATTTATATATATCAAAACGATTGGCACTGAATCTCTTAAAATACAAACTATACTTTACTATTCTGTTTCCGGCAAATATGAGAAAACAAAAGAATACTATCAATAGTGGTAAAATATTTACAGAGTAACAAATATAATATCAACAGTGGAATAAACACGCATATTAAATGTCTCTCAATAGTTTAGTCAATCTATTCTCAAAAGTGGGCTGTGAAAAACCAAAGCTTTCCATCTCGACGCAACGCCGCTGCCGGCACCGGTCCCAAAAAACTGCAAAAATTTTCCACTTTTTCAGTGTTAGTCTGTTTTTTTTACCATGAAGTAAATAATATTTATTTTTAAAAAAATGATTAACTTTTCTGCACATTTAGCCACGCAAAAATTGAGTGAATTTTAAACATTTTCCAAAAGTGCTTGTCTTTTTAATCCTGAGGCCAGGGTTGTTTAGCATAATTAGTAAGGATTAATTTTTAAATAAAATGATTGTCCTATAATTTGCGACCAGTATAAGTTTTATATTGTAAATAGGTTCCGAGATACAGCTGTTTGAAGTTGGGGTGGTTCTTGGAGAAATTACAAGAAAAGTTTTAGATCAAAGAAATTTTGAAAATGATAGAAGCCAACATCTTGAGATACCTAATACAACTTACTCGGACAGGGGGAGACGGCTAAATCAATCATTTCACAACGTTTTACATCAGACTTGACTTATTTTTACTATGTTTTTATTAGCTTGCTTTCTTGTTTGTCCGGTACAAATCTTACAATAGATTTCTAACTAACTTCCTGACTAAGTAGAAAGCTGAAATTTGCACAGATTATGTATTTCCAAATAGAATATCACTTCTTCTTGTAAGTAATTTTCGTTTTGTAGCCTCTAGTTCTTTTTGGCCACATAATATGTACATATTATTTTTTGTTACGCTAGGTAGGTGTATTACAGTTTCATTATTATTAATGTAAATTCAAGTTAAAAGTGAAGTGGTAAACGGACCCTGAAAGACATTTCGAGGTTTTCACCTCCCCAAATGTCCATTTCCTCGTCGTACGAGCCGGACTCCCAGAAATACTTGCGTTCCACTGCAAACAGACCGCCGGCCATCGTCGGGGATCTAAACAAACAACACACAAATAGGTATCGCCATAGACATACATTTGTCAACTAAAAAAAGAAGAATCACACTTTAATTTTAAAAAAAAGGTAATAATTAGACATTTTGACTTTGGTACTTCATAGACTATAATTCATTTTAAGGAAAATAAAATAAAATTAATTAGTACAAGAAATCAAAGACAAACTGTATAAGTAGAGAGACAAGGAATATTGTTAATTATTTATTTTCAAGTTTTTGAGAATTAATGTTATTAATAAATAGTAAAAATACCCCCCCCCCCCCAGCTGACGCCCTCTGGGCCATAGCCACGAATATGTTGATGTTGTAGCAAAATTATTTATTTACACTTTCTTAATTATGCATTCCAATAAATATAATAATAATAATAACTAAATAAACTGTAAAAATAGGTAAATATCTTATTATTGATAAAATGTAAGAACTGAAACATACTTGAAACATACTGAATAAAACTTGAAACATAATCACTAAATTAACATTATTATAAAAATAACTTTGATCTCCAGTAGGGAGGAAACGTTATGATTTTAAATTAGTTTAGAGGGACTAAAGTAAGTCTTTTCATCCCTGAACTCAAAAAGTAGGGAGAAAAAGTAAAAGCAGGGCGAAAAAGTAAAGTAACTAAATTATTTTATAAATAGTAGAAAATGAATGGCTAATGTAATTAAGTTGTTGAAATCAGGTTGGCGACACTGCTTTTTCGACCATGTTTATCTTTATTTATAACCTGCATCTAAATAAAGTTCTATTTGAGTTTAATTCCAATTCTTATTAGTTTTTAATATTGTATCTCTTATATCTGCAATTAAAAGTGCTAATATATAATTATTGTTATTTATTAAAATAATAAATAAAAACAGAGGAATGGACGAAAATGTTTATTTTCTTCCTACTGGAGATAAAATATTGTATGTACCTCGTGAGTAAAGTGCCATTATTCCCCTCGCAATAATTATCTCCCTCGGCTGTGCCTCAGGAGCTAATTAAAGTTATTTCCCGAGGCTGTGACTCGGGAATTAGGGGCCATGGTTCCTTCAGCTTCGCCTCAAGAACCAACTTTTTTGCTCAGGGAATAATGGCTTACTTTACTCCCTAGGTGCATAAATAACTATTATTTAAACAGAAATTAGGTACTGTAACTTAACAATTGGAAGAATTAACAAAAATTGTTAACAACAGAACAGGACAATTAACAAGCAACTACAGAAAGTAAGTGCAAAGCATCAATATTGCACTGTACTACAGCAGTAGCATTACAGTTAGACTGAATTCTGTCAGCGTGCAACAATGAGACCTTGACATTTTCACACCCAGACAGTTGAACCAACTACGCAAACAAAAATGTCTCATGACAACTTGAGGATACATGCCTAGAGGCCTCATGTTGTTCTCTCTAAACTGAGCTGTTAGAAGTAACTGTAATTGTAATCATACTGCACTGTAAATTCAAGATGTGTATCAAGATAACCTAACTGATAACAGCATCAAAATAATTAATAAATATAAATTTAACATGTTAAAGAAGCAAATGAGAAAGAAATATAAATATATAGCCTGGGACGGGAAAATGAATACTATTGTTTTAGATTGTGTTGTTTTAAGCCGTGTGGACGGAGAACATCAGATCCACCCTGGCCCGCAGAGGAATGTCCCTCCGTGTCTGTCACTGCACAGAGCAGAGAGCAAATATTTTTGGTTTTCCTCAACACTGCAAGGTGGAAGAGGATCCCAATAAGTAAATAAAATATAAATCCCCATAAATTTAGACTTTCTTAAACAATACGCACCACAAAATAATTCACTTGGAAATATAAGATATGGACAAGTCTAAACTGACCTGGTGGGTGCTATAGAAGAGCCTCTGTGATCCAACTCTTGCTTAGAGATGTCGACCCAGGTAAAGTGGCCGCTCCACGTGAAGCCTCCCACTTGGAAGCTGTACGAGCCCTGGTTGTGTTGATATTCAAACGTCTTGTCGTCGATGACATCTATAATGGGGACCACAACACTCCTCCTGCTGTCCTTGATCCTCTGCAGCAGCGGTTCCAACCTGTAACCGCACCGTAGTCAGCCCTCAGCCAACAGAATAACTGTCTGTCTGTCTGTCAGTAACATGTGCCACCATAACTTGAGTAACTAGTGAAATTCAGTATACACATTTCTATTAGCTCAGGTGAAGTTCCTTGGACAGCGTTATCTGTCCAATCATTCACGTGCAACACACCAATAAACATCAACTTTACATTCAAAATTGCAATTTTAAGACGGAAAATACTGCACTGCTATTAAGTGATAAAGATTGCTTAATCCTTTGAATTGGATCTAAAAAGAGAGAGAGAAAAAAATGTACTAATGAATGAATACTCCACGTCTGATGAACTACTGAAACAGGCATGTAACATTTCAACTCAATACAAGCTCAAGTTTTTGTGTAGTGAAGTAATAAATTTATAAGAGTAGTAGAAACGGAGGTGTGTTAGTAAGTGGAAAGGGGTGGGAAGGCAGCCCCACTCCACTACCCTCTATTCCAATCATTCTCTTCAACTATAATCCAACCATGATTAACTATTTTCTTGATCTTCAATATTTATTGGACTAGCTTCAATGACAGCCGAGCGATGTCAAGTTTTTATATATATTGTAAACAAAAGAGGTCAGTTGAGACGGTGTATAAACAACAAGGTACAATGTAATTACGGAGGTATGGAGCAGGCTATCCAACTGTTCTCTCCAACATCTGTATCGGTATATTTGTGTAACAAACAGCATCTAGAATCTGGCACCATCGTTTTTGTGCCGCAAGAGTACTCTGACTGTCACCATACCATCTCATATGACGAGAGTGCCATCATTTGATAGTTCTGTCAAGACAGTATCTATAATGCCATCTAACAGTGATAGTTGCCATCATCGTATCAATTATCTTCAGGTAAATGAGGCTTAAGTTCCATGAGTAGAATCATCTGGAATTAGTTCTGTCAGGCAGATGTATTAAGCAGTGTGACACCACATACACAGCGTCGGATCTGGCCGGCCCGAGGCTCAAAGCTTCACCTACACGAGAAAGGAGAAACTCGGGGGATTTAGCTGAATAAATACTAAGGCTTAACTCCAGACAGAGGTTTACTTAATAACTTTCAAATAAAAGGGGGCTATCAGGGGTTTCCCAGCAGCGGGAGGTGAGATCCTCAGATAAGACTCCCTTAGCTCATTACCTTCATTTATTATTAACTAAATCTGTGCCATAATAATAACTACAATATTATAATAATTAAGATAATAAGTCACATAATAAAGAAAATAAGAAAAATAATTATAATAACATCAACAACAATAAATAGTTTAGATAAAATAATGAATTCTAATGGTGGTGTTGGCTAAAGGCCATTTCATTTTGTCAAGTGTTGCTACAACAAAATGTTCAATACCAATAGAATTGACATCATGAAAACTTGTATAGTGATTGTTTGCATGATGATTGTTGTAGTAACTCGTAAACTACAATGCAACATGCTCTCCTCACAAGACTAAACTCAGATCTAGATCTCCCCATTCACAACTCAATCACTCTCATCATAACCAATTCCTTAATCCTCAGATCACCTCAAGGTAACTAGATCTCTGATGCCGTCTCCTCAGAAATATCTAGATTTATTAAACTCAATCAAAATTTATCTTTTCATACGGGGTCTACCACTCTTTTATAATTTAAATAAAGAGCAAAGAACACATACTATGGCAACAGATGCGGGCTAAATTACACACCTCAGGCCAGAAGTATCTTCATTGTAGTTTCTACAGTAGACTTATCGTTACCAAATAATGATAGATATCAGTATAGAAAGCCAAACAGATGGAAGAAGATGTATATTTACCACATAGGTCCGACCTCGCAGTGAGCGTCCAAGAAGACCATGACGTCAGCTGAAGCCAGGTGTGCTCCTGCCAGTCTGGCCCGGATCAAGCCCGCCCTGTGATCCAGTCTGTGGAGACGCACCTTCGTAGGCAACCTCGTCCTCATGTAGTAATCTAACTTACCCTTCAGCTCCTCTAAACAGACAACAGATACACAGGTCAACCAGTAGAACAACAATCTGCTGAATAAAGTTAAAACTTAATACCTTGTTATAAACAATATCGACCACAGTATGTGTTTATATAGGCTTCTTAGATACAAACTGAGCAACTGTCTATTAACAGTACTTACACATACTGCTTTAAATATTACACACGTTTAGAGAAGTAAAGCATCAATAAGTCACCAACGAGCCCACTGCCTCTTTAGACGTCAAGCAAGATTTCCAGATCGGGATGTTGGAATATAAAGTCAAAGAAGGACTTGTATAGTCGGGATGTGGCCGGGCCACAGACAAAGTGAACTTTAAGATAAAATTTGCCATAATAATAACGGTGCATAAACCCTCCAAATCTTCTCACTTACCTCATTCCTATCAGTCTCCTTACCCTGACAGGGGAACTCGTCCTCCGACAAATCAATCCGATAATAACATTCTTTAGAACCAGATAGGTTCTTGGATGCCTTCCCTCTTCAGTGAAACAATGCCACAGATAACTTTATCGGACGGGATTTTGTGGATAATACATACTCAGAGTAAAATAAATAATTAAATAATCTGCCGGTTATCAGCACAATGTTAGCTGTAGTTATAATGAAAATGTAGGTTTCCCTACTGCAACCAGTGCCACAAAACATCTTATCACTTCCTTTACTTAAAGTATCTCAAGGGGGAAAAAATTAACTAATTTTTCATAGCAGGTTTCAATTTTTGAGTATTTGGATCTCACAAGGAATTAAAATTCTCTCTTTCACAATATTCGAACCCCTCCTCGGGCCATTCTTAAACTGAACAAAACACCTCTCTTTATAAATACATCTAAATAAGGTAAATCTCTAAAGCTCACTGATTTTTGCAATTTATTGCTTAGTTAGACGATATGTCAGTTAAACTCTTTTATTCATTTTCATTCCCACTTGAGGAAATTTGTCAACTGTTTGGTAAATTTTTGTTTACATTAATTGAAAAAAAAAAGTTTACATTTTTTGTTTACATTGTTGCCTACGGACCCTAAAAATACACTCCAGCGCCGGGATTTAAACCACGGGTCTTCTGTATACAGGAGACCCGTGGTTAAAATCCCGGCGCTGGAGTGTATTTTTCTCTGTCTGTTTCCCGTAATTAATAATAATTATAATTTGATTTAAATTAAAATTTAATCTTTCCGTAGTATGAATACTACCAAAATCGTAAAATATGAAAATCAATTTTAAGTAAAATAATGTACTTTGCAATTCAAATATATTTAGTTTTATTTTCTAATGTGACATCACATCACTGAGTGTATGTACTAAACAAAGTCTTGTTTATAATTTTGTTTTGTGTTAAGTTTTACTTGCTCCTAGGGTACCTGTTGATTATTATTATCAGTCGGTTAATGTTATCACTTTGTCTGGGTGCCAAAGTGATAACAGTATTTACATTGATATCTATGATGGATAAGGCCGGTGAAATAGCTAAGTATAATCTGTCATATAGAATATTGCCTCATCTCCTCAAAAATTAAAAACTGCAAGCAACACTTTAATATTATTAAATACTATAGGGCTGTCAAGGGGCTCATACAAGTGTGTGTGTAATGGATGAAAGGGGGTTAGTGCGCCGCTCCATCACTTGTATACACTTTGACTAACTGAACCAGTTAGTCGCTACTTCACACAAGCAGCAAGCTACCCACCTATACGGGGGTGCTGGTTGAAAACCAAGCAGTGCCCCGGTCCAGGCATTGACCCCAGCACCTGTGTTTACCGTTCCTAGTTGTGAACATGCCCCACGCTGTTTAACTTTATCCATAGAAAGCCAACAGCTCTCCTACACGTACTACTGAAGCCATATTTAACTATTAAAAGAAGAGTTGAAGTGATACTGACCATGGTCGCTGAAGTCGTCGACAAGTATAATTTCCTTGAGGAACTTGACAGGGGAGCCGTTGAGGACGCTGTAAATAGTGCGCATGAGAGAACTCCACCTCTCGTTGTTGAAGATGATGATGACGCTGGCCGTGGGAAGGTCGTCATCGTAACTCATAAGTCTGCACCTGCAAACAATCCTCTCAAATAACTTTCAACAAAATCATCCCGTACAAACCCAAGTATCATTACAGTCACTTGAGAACAATGTATTTCTAAAATATACTACATTTTTTATTAAATTAAATTAACTGTTAATAATGGTACAATGCATCACATCTCTATAAATAATGAAATAATTATCCATTGGCACAATGATAATGAACTGCTTTTGAATAGATTATTTTAACTGAGGCTCTCAGCTACTGGGATAGGAAGGGGAAGGGGGAACAGAATTCATCCTCTTCCTCGCACAGCCCCCATGCCGGTGGTTCAGCTGGACCGAGCAGGTGTACATTAGGGTGGGTCGAAAAAACACTTTTTTCGAGATCGTAACCACCGTACCTCTAAAAACTTGCCATTTCATGAGAAAACCCCGAGGAAAAAAATTGAGTCAAATCGGGCCCCCCCTAGGTCTCCCGCTGGGGGGTCAAAGTTTTGAAATTTTTGAAAAAACACGATTTAAACTAATTTTTTCTGCTTTTTTACTATGTTAGTCATTTTTAATCTATGCTTAAGGCATCTTTCTATAATCTACAATTGTTTCTGTATAAGAAAATGCCTTTATGTGATAAAAAATAAATAATAAGATATAACATAACAAATGACATATATAATAATTATGGTAAAAACCCAAAACGTCAAATCAAACTATTTTTCAATTTTAGGTTGCCTCTCCTAGCTTATTTTTGACTTATAATGCTACAAATCAAAAACAATTATCAGAACTTACCACAAGAAGGTATTTGCAATTCGAGCTCCACCTAATAACCCCCCCCCCCCCCCCCCCCCATTTTGGAGAATTCAATTAGTGCTAATTAAATTTGAGAATTTTATCATTACATACAACTAAATACAAACTATTTTTTTTAAACTACTATAGCAATATATATAATACTAATATTTTACTTATATATTATACAAATTAAATATTATACAACATAAATCTCTATAGACTACCACAGCTACGGCTAATTTAAATGTTCATTTATTTTGAAGTATTCATGTAAAGATTGTAAAGGACATTTAATAAATGGTTATTATTATTATACAAATTAATACTTAAATTTTAACGACATCATATACAAACTTATAATTACAAAATTAAAATAATATGTCTGATTGAATTTTTTATAATCTAAACGGAAAAATCTTTTTTACTCTCCAATTTAGGCATTTTTCTCCTATTGTTTAATGTCTGGAGAATAAGAAATGACGATCCTCTGCTTCATGATTGTCACTGGAAGCTTTTGTAACCAGCTTTAAACAGCGCTCAACAGCCTGAGTATGACTAGGATAATTTAAATTAGTTCGAGGCGACCGTCTAGTAATGCTGCTGTGACCTCATCTGTAGGATTGACTCTTGACAGCGGTAGTTCAGTCACTTTTATAGTGCTCCAGTCAATCATATTAACGTAGTTTGAAGCATCAAAATTAACTTTAGGAATTTTGAAAACCCAAGCCTCTTTGTTTTCAAAATACCTGTTTCTTGCAGTGAGAACTTTATTCCATCCATCCTTTCTAACTTCAATATCTATATCTATTGGCCCAGAATACATATATGGACCTTTAGTCTTGCCATCCAAATGCTGTATTAGATGCCGAAGTGGCAACTCATTGCTATGAAGTTGGCATATTGACCACTGTAGAGATCTTCCTAGTCTGCATTCTGCAAGTCTTATGGCACCTCTTCTTATTCCAGTATTTAAATTGGTTCCATCGCAGCCAAATACCAACAAATCTGAACATTCAATATTTTTTTCTTTAAACAATTAAAGATTGAAGACACTAGACTTTCAGCAGTTCCACTTAACGGAGTTACCAAGTCCAAATATTTAGATCCTGGTTTTTGGAGTAGCACAACATTTTCCTCTTTTTCAATTGTTTTATAGACCTTTGTACCTTTCTTTGTGAGTTCCACTGTATAGCAGCTGCTCTGTTAGAAACACCCGTTCTTACAGTGACCTCTGCCAGAGTCGGAAGAGGCATTCTCATTTGGTTACTTATTTGCCGGATATTTACCTCAAACTCTAAATCAGTGGCACTTGTTGCTGTAGTTTCAGATGAAGTAAGCGGTGTTCCTGTGTCATCTAGATTTTCCTCGACTTTTGCTTTAACTGTTTTGAGATCTCTCTCATTTCTTAAAGCTCTTTTTCTCAATTGATTTGAAGTGCTTCCATCATTTGGCCATATTTCATGATGTGCTCTGATATGTTACAAAAGCACGCTCATTTAAAGTCAATCTTTTCTCCTTACTGCAATTACAACGAGAAAAATCCTTATATTTGCAGGAACATATACAAAATAATTTCTTCGATTCTTCAATGAATTATTTTATTTTAACATTAACCACATTGAATGTATTTCTTTATTTCTTTATTTTTTATTTTTTCAAAGCACATTTCTTCAACTGTTTATATGTTTTATTATACTTTAATATACGATTAATCACAGTTGATTCTGTATTGAATAGAGGCTTTTAACAAAATTTTGATCACATTATCTACAACATTTCTCGCTACAACACTAGTTTTACATTCCTCGTTATTATCTTGCAAGATGAGGTTCTAGCAAACATAAAATACAAAGCTCGTTACAAAAGCTACCAGTGACATTCATAAAGCAAAGGATCGTCATTTATTTATTCTCTAGACATTAAACAATAGGGGAAAAATGCCTAAATTCGAGAGTAAAAAAGATTTTTCCGTTTAGATTATAAAAAAATTTAATCAGACATATTATTTTAATTTTGTAATTATAAGTTTGTATATAATGTCGTTAAAATTTAAGTATTAATTTGTATAATATATAAGTAAAATATTAGTATTGTATATATTGCTATAGTAGTTTAAAAAAAAATAGTTTGTATTTAGTTGTATGTAATGATAAAATTCTCAAATTTGATTAGCACTAATTGAATGTTCAACATTTAACTTTTCAATCAAAAGGGGGGGGGGTTATTAGGTGGAGCTCGAATTGCAAATACCTTCTTGTGGTATGTTCTGATAATTGTTTTTGATTTGTAGCATTATAAGTCAAAAATGCGCTAGGAGAGGCAACCTAAAATTGAAAAATAGTTTGATTTGACGTTTTGGGTTTTTACCATAATTATTATATATGTCATTTGTTATGTTATGTCGTATTATTTATTTTTTATCACATAAAGGCATTTTCTTACACAGAAACAATCTTTATAGAAAGATGCCTTAAGCATAGATTAAAATGACTAACATAGTAAAAAACAAAAAATTAGTTTAAATCGTGTTTTTTCAAAAATTTCAAAACTTTGACCCCCCAGCGGGAGACCTAGAGGGGGCCCAATTTGGCTCAAATTTTTTCCTCGTGGTTTTCTCATGAAATGGCAAGTTTTTAGAGGTACGGTGGTTACGATCTCGAAAAAAGTGTTTTTTCGACCCACCCTAGTGTACATGTCGACAGTGTTCAGTAAGAATCTGGTAAGATGCTGAGATGGCAATAGAATTCAGCGAAAACAGTAAGTCAGATGAATTTGATTTATCAGTAATAGTTTTTTTTTAATTAAAAAGAGAAAATTAATAAAACAGTCTTGTTGAGTTTTAAATTCAATTGTAATTTTATGTCAAAAGATAATAAAAATATACAAAGGAAAAATTAATTGAAAAAAATCAATCCCAATTAACAAAACAAAATTGAAAAAAATAGAAAAGATAAAAAAATCATCTATCAAATGAATATGGACAAGCCAAATTCCCATGAAGCTTATCTATTTAGGCCAGTAAAGGCAATCAGAGCAGTCGTTCAACTTTATGAGTTGATAGCTCAAGTACCCGCCACACCTCGGGGCTTTCAAATAGAAAAATATTCCTTCATAAAAATTGAACAAATAAAAATACTAGATTTATATGAATAGACCCACAACATTAAAAAATAAGTAGACATATGTTGAAATATTGCACATTGTGGAGAGAAAATAATGTTAAAAACTAATATATTATACATAAATGACCACAGCAGTTACACGTAATGATTATATATAATTATAATAATTATGTGTGTTGTATCATAGTGCCAGTAGTTTGGACTGCTTATCTTCTATTATCTTTAGGAATGGACTTGTGTCCTAACAATCTTCTGCAAGCTTCAAATGATTACTAAGCAGATGTTAACTTCTCTTCTATCAAAATTTCAAATCCAATACTCTTCTTTCCTTCCCCTACCCATGCTACTTCCTAGAAGTAATCTTGTTTACGTTCTGAGCAGCCTTTTCTAAAATATATTTAAACTCCCAACTGAGAATGATTTTCACCTTCTTTCCCCCTTCTAGATTATACCTTTAGATTTCAAATACTTCTATTGAAAATCTTTATATCATAATAAGTAACTGACTTCTAAACTTCAAGGTTTTACTCTAAATGGTTCTAATGATATATTCACCTAAAAAATCTTGAAAATGAGTGAGTATTTGGGGAGGAAACTACACCAGTATTTTTACCAGGGAGATGACAAATACGGGTGCCAAGTTTGGTTCACATACCTCAAAAAATCAAAGAGCCTACGAACAACATACATACAAACACCGCCACTTTGACTTCTATATTTATTAAGTCTTATAATTTTATTATAATATTAAGTCAAATTTATTTATTAAGTTATTAAGTCCTAAATTATAATTATAGAGAGTCATAAATTTTCAAACAAAATGTCGAATAAATTGTATGTTTAGTCAACAAAAGCCGGTTACTTTTGTTATTTGTTTTTTACGCCTCTGCGACAGAAAGAGGGTCATTGACAGTTTGAAAACTTAATTATTTATTATTATCACCATTGTTATTCCATTTCCCATCGATCATTTCATTATTAAATCCATTTCTTTCCTATTTCGCTCCATCTTCATTACACAAGAGAGGGTGACCTTGAACGGACCAATCACAGGTCAGCCGACCTCTAGGCAGCGAGTTAAGCAGTGATGTAAAAACAAACTATTTTGTTTCTCAAAAGCATTGCAGTAAACCTGCATGTAAGTGTCGGATTCCACCTGGCAATCTGAGAAATGACTTAATGTCATATATTATTTTTAATAATTCATTCTTGTTTCTTGTTCAAATATTGTTTTAGAGTCAACTAAAAAATATTCCAAGTTATTGTAATCAAATAAATAGAGAATTCAAGTAGAACCCTCTACTGCTGCCTTTTACTCTGCTATCAGTAAGCAAGGACCTACACCTACACCGCGAGCAGCTCAATATGAGCTGTCCCATATAGTACAATGGTTTTGTTTTGCCTAGATAAGGCATCTACCTACACCTACACCTCCAACTACAACTCCTCGGCATGTGTTTACCCTAAGCTTAGCAGCACTCGTACACGAGGTAAGTTGACTGTCTTGCCTACTTCTTATCTGGGGGTGTGATTATTACGAGGGAGGTCAATACGACTTACTTGGGATCTCTGGGATCGTCGAGCGTCCTGTTGTACATGATCTTGTTGCTGAGGAGCAAGTTGAAAGCTTCCACCTTCATGACTTTCTCTGCCTCGGCCGCCTCCTTACCGTTGAGTATAACGGCAACTCCGTTATCACCCAGACCCGGCACCTGCCGACTCTCCTCCTCTCTTATCATCTTCTCAAACTCCACATTGAATCCAGGCCTGCCAACTGACAACAAATAACAACATTAATATCACAACTCAAACACCCCATCAAATACAATTCATCAGTGAAACATGTGTACCACATTTTAATTAATAACCTACTAAAACAGGCACAATGTGGGCTCCAAGTTTTGGTTCATGCGTGGAGCTATTTTTTGATAATATTTACAACTAATATTGTTAAGATTGTCAAATGCAGATTAAATAAGTGTTTATTATAACTATGTACTGTAATACCCTGACATCGCTGCTGAAAGTGACGAGGGGGTCAAACCTGTAACTTTGAAACCTCCCATTTCATGTGATCATACATCAAAATGTTAAATGAAGATGCGCCCGCAGCTGATCAAAGGGAATCTGTAACTTCGTTTGTTGAGAAATAACTAAACAGTTGATATTTACTGAGTGATATATTATAACTTTAAATTGATTTTATACATCTGTTGTTACTTGTTCACAAGGGAAATTTCACATAAAGTATATTATGCTGGACATCAGGATGTTAAATGGAGGCTCAGGGTAGACACGAGAAATTCAAATGTCTTAGGACTTCAGGTTCAGGGTTATTATAAATATTCTAGATGAGAATTATTTCAGAGGTATAATAAAAAACCTGTAGTTTATATCATTTCAAGTAAACATTGGAATCAAGAATTAAATTCCTGGTGCAGTTCGACTGTTATCAGTATAAAACAATCTTAATGCTGAGGTTGGTTAAAGCATTTTGGAGTAAACACAGGAACCAGGGGTTCAATTCCTGGTGGCAGTTTGATTTTAATAGGTTTTTGACAACAAGCAAGGAGGGTGAATTAGTATTAGTAATTTATACTGTCTCTTTAATATTTTTTTTTTTTTTTTTTTTTTTTTTTTGTTTAAGTACAAATGCTTTTGATCAATAATATAATTGATTAAAATGTTCAGGTTCTGTTATAAATAAACTGGCACTATTTACTTGGTAAACCACCAAAAATGACTTACTTGTGTAAATATTTACTTCTTATTTCTTTAATTATTAAGGCTGTGGTATTATCAGCTTTACACATAAACAAGTGTGATGTTCCTTTGTCTCTTAGTTCTGTTGACAAAATATCCCTTTATCTTAAATAGTTATTTAAGATAAAGTAAATGTTCATAAGTGGTAATCAAATATAAGGTTGATAACCAAGTAGATGTACGGCACAAGGCATCTGCTATACTTAGTAACGCACCTGTGGGGGTAACTCCGATAATCTCAAGTTTAATATCTTTGAATAGAGAGTGGAAAAAGAACAATTTATTGAATTTTGTAAAATATATAATAAATAGAAAAAAGGAGGAGTTTTGTATCGACAAAAAATAAATGTAATATTTTAATGAAGTCGCTATAAAAATGTACGTGAAAGTAAATAAAAGTATGATTACATTGTAAAGGAAATCATAAAAGCAAATAAAAACATTTAATTGTAATAATGAAACTTGATTTTAATCCAAGGGTATTGTAATGAACGACAATTAAATATTTAATAGACCTGACGACCTTCCCAAACCTACAAAACTCAATATTGTTTGTTTCATTCTAACTCCATCAGTTAAAATATTATTTGCATTATATTAAACTCTCTTATCACTAATTATATCCTCTGTGTTAATAAAAACTCAACGACATAATAACAGGAAGTAAAAAAATTAGATAAAATATTCCGTTTATCGATTTTATTTTTATTTAGTGAGATCTCATTCTATAGAGATAAGTAAATAATTTTTTCCGTGGTAGGCTGTGAAATAGTAACTTTAGAGCCTAAAAAACATAGCTAAAATACATTTTTTCATTACGTGGACTTAAAAATTCTTTTCATTACTCCGAAACTGTATTGAAAAATTTGTTTACATCCTAGGAGGTAAACATTTGTTACATGCTACTAGTAGGTCTAGAGGTCCATCAAGGTTAAAGAGAAGCGTTGAAGCGGCACATAGAGAGAGTTGCAAGGACTAGGCAAGCATGAGCAGCCTTCATCCACTTGTCCACTTATTAATAACAAGTGCTTCATTCCACTTGATTGTTATTTTATCACTTGTTGACAAATTCACAGAGAAACAAGTGATATCACACCGTGCAGAGAAGAGAGCTACTAAATTAGTTATTTGTTTTATTGACGGGTGCCGGACAAAGCTCATATAATTACCCTCCGTATTCTATTTATATTCCCTCATCTATTTTCCACCCCAAAGAGATAGAATTGAGAACATGCCTCTTAGAGAGGGATGTTACTTAACTAACAGAAGTAGATAGATTACACTATGCTACCTAAGGGATCCTTTGACTACCAGACAAAGAAAGAGTGATAGAGATCATTCAACTACTAGAGGATGCACCAGCTGATGGACACTCACCCCGTGCCATATATTACATGCGTAGTTGTATCAGCCTGTTGGCAGGCCTGGGCCTCCCTAGGCTGCACCACCAAGGAGATAAGTCAGAGCATCATCATCATATGGCACAGAGCAGAACAACTTACTTTACTAAAAGGGTGACTTAAGGTGGAAATACACATGCCTGTAGCTTCAACAAAAACATACCAGCTACTTGCATGTGCAAGCTTCTTGCATGTGGATATGTTAAATGGCAAGCCTGTAGCTGGCAAGCAAGCTGATAAAACCTAAATAAAAATCCTTAGCATGCCAGTTACTGGCACATACCCTCATTTGGCGTGCAAGCTACTTCCCCAATTTAACGGCATGTGTATCTTCGTATTTATTAAATATATAATTCAACCAAAAGAGAAGTAAATCATAAGCCACACTGGCAAACCTCTTAGTCTATTAAGAGTTTATAGTTTCAACAAGATACTTCAACTTAAGGTGGAGGTGTTATGTTGATACTTCAACTTAAGGTGGAGGTGTTATGTTGATACTTCAACTTAAGGTGGAGGTGTTATGTTGATACTTCAACTTAAGGTGGAGGTGTTATGTTGATACTTCAACTTAAGGTGGAGGTGTTATGTTGATACTTCAACTTAAGGTGGAGGTGTTATGTTGATACTTCAACTTAAGGTGGAGGTGTTATGTTGATACTTCAACTTAAGGTGGAGGTGTTATGTTGATACTTCAACTTAAGGTGGAGGTGTTATGTTGATACTTCAACTTAAGGTGGAGGTGTTATGTTGATACTTCAACTTAAGGTGGAGGTGTTATGTTGATACTTCAACTTAAGGTGGAGGTGTTATGTTGATACTTCAACTTAAGGTGGAGGTGCTATGTTGATACTTCAACTTAAGGTGGAGGTGCTATGTTGATACTTCAACTTAAGGTGGAGGTGTTATGTTGATACTTCAAATAGTGTCACTTTAATTGAGAGTGATTATATTTTTAACTTAAGGAGTAACTCATGACCAATGAAAGATGTTGAGGAAAATCAGGTTTCCACAACTCAGAGAAACCGGATATTTGATTTATTCGATAAAGACAGAATTCCACATTCTTTAAGTACCTATTAAAACATCATGAAATATTATCAACTAAATATGTATTTTAAAAATCGTGTTTTTAAATAATTTAAACATAAGCTTGGAAATAAATCGTGTTTCAAACATGGTTTTAATTTTCTTA
Source organism: Gerris lacustris (assembly GCA_951217055.1). NCBI lineage: Eukaryota > Metazoa > Arthropoda > Insecta > Hemiptera > Gerridae > Gerris > Gerris lacustris. The sequence continues at coordinate 411,521 of OX578282.1, read as the reverse complement.
TCAGAACAAATGTCATAATTTGTTCATCAGTTTTTACCTGATGTTAACTCTTTGTTATCAGACAAGGTAATATTATATAAAGATAAAAGCTTACACGTAGACAGGTACTTACTCATCGAGTCGAAATTAATATTACGAGAGCCGGGATCAGGTACTTGAGGGGTTTGTGACATCAAATACAGCATTATCACAATGATACAACAGAGAATAGCCACTTTACTGTAAAACTTCTTTTTAGAAATCAAAGAAACCACCATCGTGAGGCGAGAAAATAACACGACCGATTGATAAATTAAAACAAATAAACAAACTCGACCGACTCTTTAACTAAAACCGACCGAAACTCCCGATTATTCTTTTAACTTAAACAAATAAAAAATAAACCGATCTTTTATAAATTAATTTAATATCTTTAGCCCTAAAACAAATATTGTCACGAATAAAAATAGTTACGAGTTAAATAGTTAAAATCCGATAACCAAGTCATATTAATAAAATTACGAAAGTACTTTAACATTACATCAAAAGAGAACAAAAAGTTACAAAAGACTAAAAAATTCAAAAATTTACAACAAGACAAAGTAAAACAAGAAAAATGTGTAACCTGCCTCTTCGACAGATCAGTTTTACCAACTTGAATTAAAATAAACGACAGATCTAAACCAGCTGGAGTTTTCGATGTACACCGGGTTTTTTTTTTATCGTTTAAAAAAATATTCGGACCAACCACATAACGTCAGCAAGGTCATTAAAGAAGTAAAAAGATTTCATTGGCCAATTGATTATATCCTCTGATTGGATGGGTGGGTTTGGTGCTTCAACACTGAGTTTTTGAATAACAACTACAAATAATTTTTCAACAATTAAAATAAAAAAAAAGATCTTCTCTTCTACAGGATTTATAAATCCTTGCCTACATGTTGGTTGTCACATATTTATGTTCCATTTAATTCTATTTAATGCCAAAAATATTCGTGGACTGAAAGATTACAGTAAAATTAGTACTTGAACAAATGCTTGCGAACAGGTTTTATACAAAATGTTCGCTTTATTGCGGACAAATGTTTGTTAGTGTAGTTTAAAGGCTAAATAGAGTCAAGAATAAACGTAACCTGATTATTGTAATGTTTTTTACTTTCTCATATAAAGAGAAAGTATTGTGATGGCGCGAAAATTCGATTTTGAGATTTTGATGGATTTACACGTTTTGAGGTCCCCTGAGTCCAAAAAAGTGGTTTTTAAAAAATGTCTGTCTGTCGTCTGTCGTCTGTCGTCTGTCTGTCGTCTGTGCAGACGCCTGGAGCCCAAACTACTGGGCCGATTTTGACGAAATTTGGCATACATGTTCAGAAAAATCATACCCCGAGGCGAAATCGAGAAATGAATTTTAGCTCTAAATTTGGGGGCGCTACCCCCCAAAAACTCTGAAAAAACATGAAAAAAAATTATTTCTCGAAAACGGTTCCGACGATTTTGATTAAGAAATTCTAAAATGTAGTCCATTTGAATACGAATCCAACGATATAAGCCGTTTTCCCGGGAAAAATCTAGTTCCTGAGATATTAGCTTAAAACGCGGACGGAGAGAGCCCGGGTTCGATTCCCCGACCAGGAGAAGTTATTTTTATGATAAATTTTGATGAAATGTTCAATAATATTTAAATGTACATTTGAAAACTAATAAATGGAAACACTGGGCTAAGTAATTATAAACTCATATATGAGAAAGTTTGTCTGAGTTGTCTCGGACCGATTTTTCTATCTCAAAAAGAATGTAGCAAAAGGATCAAGTTAAAACTGAAAGTTTCATTCATTATGAATGATTGCATTACAATTACAACAGTTCTTGATTATGCGGATCTTACTGAATAAACCCCAAAATTAAACTTGATTTTATTGTCATATCACAATAAAATGTACACTGATACTGCACTTTATATAATAATAAAAATAAATTGTAATTTCAACTTGGTTGACCGTGGTCTTAATTAATGGCGACATATTTGTGAAAGGCTAACTACTCCATCTTTATCTATTTATTTCTCTATTGTTAGAACCCAACTGTAATGAAACCTCATCTAACAGGTTATAAGATATGGTGAGAAATATAAATAAGTTGATAATTTTATTTAAATAATATAATAAAATTATTATTACTTTTGAGCTATGCTGAGGAGAGTTAGTTTTTCAGTGTTGTCCAGAGCTTTAAACAAAGGTAATATTTTTGTATAATTTAATAATTAATGTGTATATTAAAAGTCATGATCTCTGACTAGGATTTACGAAAATATTGGTTTTATTTTCTCTTAAACAACTATGTTAATTCGAAGGTTGGAAACCTTCGAGCGTAGATTCTATTTAGTATGGATTTAGTTTTCTTGTTTAAAAGATTGTCTCGCTCCTAATCCTGTGCACAATGTAACGAACACCGGTCGTCTGGGAATTCGTGTACTTTAACGTACGATTAAAAATACAAAATATTTCTAACTTTAAGCAAGACAAAGTTTTAACAAGGAATAAGTATTATTTATAAAATGAAAACGTTTTGACGGCCGAAGCTTGTTGTCTTCGAATACCGATGATCTGGTTTCGGCTAAACACCATCATCTGCAGAATAATACAGGCATAAACTTTAGAATACGGTACACCTTCTGATTATTCGATAACTCAAGTGATGTTACTTTGTCCAATAGTTATTTAGGCAAAGGAATATTATCTCTCATATTAAGATATCTTAGTCTATCGATCTTACTACGTTTCCATGATGTTAAAATACGGATTGAATTCTGTTTTTGGATCCAAAGTGTCCGTGGAAACCTACATTCAATACGGATTAATTACGATACTGATCCCAATACGATACACTAAATTCTGGGTTAAGGAGAAACTAATTATTTGTTTCTGTTGGCATCTGAAGTACTGAAAGCATTAATTGATTGGTCAAGTTGATTGCATTGCTATCATGTTTTTATCAACCTTTAGTTTCACTTGCTTTATGAGGAGTGACCTCGACAGACTAGTAAACATTTTCATTAGAAGTATCAGTTATAATTTGAGGAAATAAAGTATGTGTCAGTTATGTTCTCGACGGCTTAGGCCGACTTACCGGCAGGTATATTAATGAGATGGATAAGTATAATGTAATGTATAGCTGTATATGTATGTATCATTAGATTAGATAATAATAAATTAATTTATCTATCTATCTATGTATCAGTTATAATGAGATATTTAATCTTTACTCTTCAAATTCGACATTACATTAACCATCTTAACTTTGTACTTTACTGCAGTAAGAGATGGTTTGTTTTCCTCATCCTTGTCTGATAGAATAAACACGAGTAGATACAAGAAATAATCAAAGTGACATCGACTCAAAATCTTTATTTTAATTTCAGGCTGACTTGTTGAGAATTTACTGCAAAAATTAATTTGTTGCTATGGTAGATTGTTTTCAACGTGTTTTATAATACAAAAATTAATTTATAGTTGATTTACATCTATTAGTATTTAGGTATTTAAAAAAAAAAAAAAATTAAAATAATAGGATGTTTATTTTTCTCAGGGAATGGGCAGTTTGCTGGTGCTGTGCGTGAGATGCAGAGTTTGCAGGGAAATACAGATCCTCTTACGAATGTTAAATCAGTGAATCCTATTCTGTCTGGATTAATCAACTACAAGCTTGGTGTTGCGACTATTCCTCTTAAGATTCAAGACCCCGCAAGGAAATGCCTTATAGTCAGTATATTAGATGTGCCTACCAAGCCGGGGGTCGTTTATAACGATATCTTACCTGATGTTAACAACGCCGTCCAAGACCCGAGCGACGTCATCGAGAAACAAGCGGCGAGGATGATCGTCATAAGGAGACGGAAAATGAAAAGGCATCGCTTGAAGAAGTTAAGGAAACGTATGAAGTTCGAGTGGGCCAAGATCAGGCAGAGGCGCGAGATGAGGAAGGAGAAGGCCTTCCAAGCCCAACTCATGAGTCAGATCAAAGAAGCCAAGAGATTCGACCCGGAAACTTACGTCGCCGAGAAACTGAGGAAAGCCAACCAAGTTCTCGTACCTACGAGGTGGCGAGGCAAGGCCTACCCCGACTTCATTATCAACGACCTGATGACTCGCAAAGAAAAGAAAGCAGACGAGAAACTAGAGAGAGAACTCAGGAGGAAACATATCGACATGGATCCTTCTAATTATAAATATTAGCTCCATCAATTACCTCTTGTATAGTCATAACTTTGTTTTTGTAAATATAATCAACTCTTTTTATTACTATTTTTGTATTTTCTTTATATCCTGAGCGACACTGATAGCCAGGATGGATTGCTCAGACACAATGATGAATCTCTCTTCTCTATCTGAAGTTGAGATTAGTTGAAATACGACGGTCCCCTGGAGTCAGAAAAACTTGATTGACGAGGGTAGGGTAGTCATGCATCGAAGACTTGATGTTAACTAAACACCCAGGTTTTATAGTCATATTTGACCATCACACTAATGTTACGTTTGTAGATAAGAGGTATTTTAAATCAAATATATTTTTATATTATTTTTATTTAATAATTTTTTTTTATGATACTGATATTGTATTGTATTGTGTGCAGTAAATATATTACAATTTGGCATACATGTTCAGAAAAATCATACCCAGAGGCAAAATCAAAAAATTAATTTTATCTCCACATTTAAGGGGCTCCACCTCCAAAAATTCTTTAAAAAATGATTTTTTTGAGAACAGTTTTGACAATTTTTATTTAAAAGATCTAAAATGTACTTAATCCATTTAAATAGCAATGTAACCATATAACTCGTCATCCCAACAAATCTTGATTTAGCTGAAAATCAAAAACAATAAGTAACCACTTGTTAACTTTAATGTTTTATAAAGTACTTATTATTAGTTATTGCCTAATTTATATAATTTTTTCCCTCCTTTTATTTTAAATCTGTCGACATTGTTGTAATTTTTTACATAAATAAATGTATCAATTTAGCAAAATTTAAAGAGCACAGACAGTTAAAATTAATATGACACCATTTGTGGGTTACATTTGGCACCATCTACATTTCTTAAACATCAGATGAGTTTTAAAATTATAGGTGTAAATAAATGTAGTTTTAGCGCAGGTCGAAGAGAAACAAAAGAGTGCAGAAGGTGGAAACTTTTATGAGATGGACAATTGGCTAATTATGAGCTCCCGTACAAATTTCATTAAAATCAGGCATGTGGTTTCTAAGATATGTCGCTCCGCAAAAATTGTGTTTAGACTGATAGACTTACCGAAAGACAGAAACGGGACCAAAAATGTTCCCTGATGTATGTAACAGATTTCTGTCTTAAAAGATTTGAATTCGCAGACAAAAAATGTTCATTCTTCAAAGCAATCACATAGCTTACCAAAGGTAACGGGCGTTCGTTTGAAGAGAGAATATTTTTTATGTCTCCGAACTCTAAAATTCCGAGATAGGAATCTGTTTCAGACATCGGGGAACAATTTTGGTCCCATGTCTGACTGTTGAGTATTTTTACAAACTAACAAATCTTAAAAACTACACATTCAATTTTAATTAAATTCGGGTGGTAGGTAATAATTAGTCTATTTTCGGTCCCATATAAGTTTCAACTTTCTGCACCAGTTGGATTGTCCACCGGATGCCCACAAATTTTTTTTTTATTTATACCAACTTCTTTAAAAGAAATTGTCTGATTCATAATAAAAAAAAAATTAATTTTGATATGAATTTCTTAACAAAGAGTCGTCTGAAATCAACAAACTGCCGCTCCTCAAGAGTTTTCTATGAACTTGCACAAGTCAACCAAGACCCTCAATACAATTCTGTTTTGTTCAGAATTCTTTGTTCTGTTTTGTTCAGTATTCCTTAACTATCACCAATTTAAGGCTATTTTTTATTTGATTTATAATAAACACTTTTTACAGCTAACTACTGTACTTGCATTGATGTACATGGTTTTCCATTATTATCTGAAATAATTATTTGTCATAAACCAGACTTTCACTATAAGGGACACCCTCAGGCCCTATTTATCTAATATAGTGAGGTTCTACTGTATAATGGTTTTCATTCATATAAATTATGTACTTATAACTACTCTACTTACTTTAACAAACAGTGGAGGCTCTCTTGTGGCCACAATTTAACCGGCCGCTCAGCTGCGGGTGACGCCTGAAACAAAACCCTCGCCACCGAGCCTTCTCACCTGGCAAGGCTCTATTTACCACTGATTTGTGAAGATATCTGTCAACACTTGTCTGGTGTAGTCAGTTGAACAGTTTACACACATTATTGTACCATGTACTGTAATGTTTTAAAAGTATTTCTGTTTTTATTTGCCAGTTACAAGAAAAATTTGGTTATTATTTGTGAGGCCATCGGATCGGGGCCAAGGAGGCCGGTTAAGAGATCTTCCACTGTACTCGCTTACACATATGTAATTAAATAAATCAGCCTTACTCATGCCTGGTAACCAAGTCTGTTAATAATTAAACTGACCAGATTGAAAGACAGAGCTGTTCAAAACAAACAGAAGAGAAAGAATGATGTGTCAATGAATACGGCATCCCCAGAGGGTTAATTATTATTATTACTCACCATCTAAATTTCATTAAAGTTGGAAGAGTTATTTTTAAGAGGTGGTTGTTAGCATAAAGGCTAAATGACAGACATGAGACTGAAAAATGATTCCTCATGTCTAGAACAGATTTGTGATAAGCAGAGACGGGACGTTTATGACTTTTATTTTTCCATTTCATGACCTTTATTCTATGACTTTTATGACTTTAATTGTCCTGTTTTATGACCTCTATTTTAGAAAATCGGTTGTTTTATGACGTTTTAGCAAAAAGTATGACGTTTATTTTCACTGTGAAAATTTAGCCTTTTACATCCATGATTCAAATGTTGATGTTTTTTTAACAAAATGGCATGAAAAATTAAACACTTTCCACACGTGTTATTATATTTTTGTAATCTACTCCTCAATACCTCTCATTATATACCTCACTCAAAATTTAAAAAAAAAAAAAAAAAACCTTAACAGGAATTAGCCGCCATCTTGGCTTCCCAGAAATTCATATCGAAATTAAACGTTTTCCACAAGTTTTATATAGTTTTGTATCTACTCTTCAATACCTTTCATTTGATACCCCACTCAAAATTAAAAAAAAAAAAAAAAAAATCGCGTCACTTGAGTTATCCGCCATTTTGAACTTGAACAGCTGATTATTTTGAGTTCGCAATATTTTTCCTGTGTGTGCGTCAAAACGATCTTTAATATTGGAATGTTTCATGTTTCTATCTCTTTTGATTCAAAAGTTATTGGAACTGTACCGACTGACAGATAGACAGACACATGAACGAAACTATAAGGGTTTCCTTTTTTGGTTTTACCAACGAAACCCAAGTGAAAGAACAAGTAAAAAAAAACAAGTAACACGAGTAAGAAATCAAATGAGCAATTAAACATTCTAATCCCTTACCAAGAATATATACAAAATCTTAAGTTCTGGAACAGCTAATCAGGAAACTGCCCAACCCAATGGGTTTACTATTGGCTGATTGGAGAATCTATCTTGACCTTCCTGGATTCTAATTGGAAGATTTGTTCCAAGAAGGAGCCGATCAGGAGCCCTAGTTTGGAATTAGGGATGACCCTCGGTGCCTCTCTAGTTGCAGGTATGCATAAGCGCATTAGTTAAGTCCGAAAGTGATCAGGGAATTAAGAGCCCAGGCCTTTCACTAAACCGGTGTAAGGGTTTTTTGATTGAACGGCACTTTTACCTGGAACCGGACCACGAATGTTCAATATAAAAATTTGCTTTAACAAAAAAAACAAAAAACTTTTTGCTAAGAATTTGACAAAAAAGGCCATTCTATGACGTTTATCCCAAGAAAACCCCATTTTATGACGTTTATTCGAAAAATGGCTATTTTATGACAAAATCATATGACTATGACGTTTATGACTTTTTCCCGTCTCTGGTGATAAGGGATGTTTGAATTTAGAGACAAAATGTTACAATGCATGCGTTACCTTCGGTAAGCTCGGAACCAAAACAAACTCACTAATTTATCTGTTTACAGACGGACAATAATCATTGTATATCACGGATTTATTAACACATGATTATTTCTTGATTTTCATGGATTACTATAATAATGAACTATCCTCTCTGCAGGCTACTCAAAATATCCTTATAAAAATAATTTGCCACAAAAATAAATTCGATTCTGCATCACGTCTCTACAAAAAGTTAAATCTACTAAACATTTCAGATTTGTTTAAATATACTACCCTTCTTATGGCAAAAAAGTATTATAAGACGTTCAATAAAATTGAACATAACTACAAAACACGAAGTCAGACACAGGAACTACTTGCACTACCTAGATCTAGAACAACAACAGCAACTAAACACTGGACACAGATAACACCTAAACTATTCAACAAACTCCCTCAAAATTTAAAATCAATTCAACAGTATAACTGTTTCAAAACACAACTAAAGTCATATTTTACTAGCACATAAATGATAATAAAACACGCAATAACAATAACTTTCAATTTCATTTTATCTCTACACTTTGATTTTCTTAACTCTACACGAAATATAACTTCTAAATAATTAAAGGACTCCTTCTCTACGCACGGGCAACCTAGTAGAGGAGTATAGCAACAATATTTTTGCACTTATGTTATCATTATACTTTTTTTTCTATTTAAATATTATGCAAATGAGTAATGTTTGTATTCTGTAACTATGTATGTATTAAGCCTCGTTCACACGATGACACTAATGTCGCGACATTTAATGCCGTGACACTGCTTGACACTCAGTGTTTTAAGCCTCGTTCACACGATGACACTAATGTCGCGACATTCAATGCCGCGACATTAGTGTCGCCGAGTGTCGTCGTATGAATAATAGATGTCATGGCACTTAATGCACTATAACTAAGACGCTGAGTGTCAAGCAGTGTCACGGCATTAAATGTCGCGACATTTGTGTCATCGTGTGAACGAGACTTTAGTTGTAGTGCGTTTAGTGCCATGACATTTACTGTTCATACGATGACACTCGGCGACACTAATGTCGCGGCATTGAATGTCGCGACATTTAATGTCATCGTGTGAACGAGGCTTTATACAATAAAGCATGTTGTTAAAAAAAAAAAAATAAAAAAAAAAATAATAAAAAATGGTTAGCGAACAAGTGGTTTGTATCCATCATTAGGTATTGTAATGATACATTCAGTAATCACCATAACAAGACCTCAGCCAAAAAACTTCTAACTTGGTTAGAATAATTAGTAGTATGCCGTGGGATTTGTGACACTTAAGACCCATTTACAATGCATACAGACAGCCTAAATGTCTGTAGGACTGTTGAAACGTGCATGTGTGGGGGTACAGACCCTACCATCAGTGTGCAACTTGAATCTCGGTTTCACTTGCAAGCCAATAAAACTGTACACAGACTGACACACTGACGGAACTTACACTCCAACACTAACACTAACAAGGGTGAAAACTCCACCACTAGCTATATAACTACATAAGTTTTCAAAAAGTAGCCAGGTCCTCAAAGGATCGACGATAACCACACACACCATTGGGTACAGCTTAACCTTATAAAATAAAAACAAATAAATTAAGTTCAGGTTTATTAATTAAAATCTCTGACAAATACACAATTCACACAAATCTGAGTAAATTCTTTAACAACATGGTGTAAATGCAGAAAGTATAATTTTAAAGAGCGGAGGTACAACATAGATTAATGTACAAAATATAGATTCATCTGCAGTCGGCATTCAACAAGGTATTATACAAAGGGAATTTAAACAAAGGTTGTTAGATGGAAGGGGACAAATGAAAGTTAAGCCCTCCGTTAACGGTAAAATACTACCACAGGTACTTGATACATTGTTAGACCGTTAACTTTCAATGTAAGACCTTAAAGTGTTAATAAAAGAACAACTAGATTGGGCCAAGAGAACGGAAAGGAAGGGCCGCTGTATAGAAAGAATTAAAACGGTAACTGCAGATTTACCAAAGGTATTTTTTAAGAGGCGACCTGGGCGATTTCGATCTGAGCTTTCTTCCAGTTGTCAAGAGGTCCGTGGTCGGGCCTGTACTGGACGTTGCAGCCGTCCACTCTGAACCTTCCCTCGTCGCGGAGACGCTCGAACTCGTCCCTCTCGTACTTGGTGAAGCCCCACTTCTTGCTCACGATGATCTTCTGACGTCCGGGGAACTTGAACTTGGCACGACGCAGCGCTTCGATGACCGCAGGCTTGTAACGGTCGCTAGAACGCACCGACATGATGGCTTGTCCGATACGTACACGGGCCACGGTACCTTGAGGTTTGCCGAACGCGCCTCTCATGCCGGTCTGGAGCCTGTCGGCCCCGGCACAGGACAACATCTTATTGATTCTGATAACGTGGAAGGGGTGAAGTCTCATCCTGATGTGGAACTGGTCTTTGCCGCAATGCTTGACCATGTATTTGTTGGCGCAGATCCTGCCCGCTTCCAAGGCTTCCGACGAGAGCTGTTCGTACTCGTCCGAAACCATGTGTATGCACAGGGGGAAGTCGTCTACACGAGCCTTCTTCTTGCCCAAATCGAAAATCCTGATCTTGGCATCGGGTACACCACGACAAAACCTCGATTTAGGATAAGGCTTGTTTTTACAGTATCTGTAACACCTGGCCGGCCGACGACCCATTTCTTCTTCGTTATAAAATACAAATTAAATATAAACTAACTCTTACCTTAAATGCGACCGAGATCCGACACTAAAACAAAATATCACACCACAATCAAAGAGATACAAAACGTGGTGAAGAAAAAACAGACACAAGGAAATGGAACCTTCTGAAGGTTATAGGCTGCGTTCGGAAACACTAAGCGGTCGACCGGCGCCGCGGTTTGTTGTGGTCAGTGTCATGGCGCGGCGGCTTGAAATATTTTTTGTTTCCGAACAGGATGGTTGAAGGCAGCGGTCCAAGGCAAGGATCTTATATAAAGGGGATAGAGGGTTGAGGCAAAAAAGTGACCCCATGAAGATATGTAAAATATTAGCTCCAATGGGACAAATTACCTTCCTCTTGGTTATAGGTTTCCAAGAATTTGTTTATAAGTGTCAGGTTATAACCTGTTAAAAAAGGTAATTTGTCCCAGTTCAAAGGTCGTGGAGCATGCGCAGTATGATTTTTTCTCCAATTTCTCTTACCTTCATGGGGTCACTTTTTTGCCTTAAACCCCTTCTTAACATTACATCCGCTTTATATAAGATCCTTGGTCCAAGGACGGTGTATAGAGGATGTCTAGATTCGGGAAGCGAGACACGCCCCTTTAATGTGTGACGTAACGCAAGACCCAAACCTACAGTAGATTTGCTAAAGTTTTGACTTTTGACACTCAGATTGGCCAACCTAAATGATAAAAAAAAGAATGCCACTAGGCCTGTATTTTTGTTTGCCTAGTTGGCCCGACCTTCTAAAATTCAAAATCCTGACTTCTCATTGGCTCTCAACGGATTTTCCCGCGCTGTCAAAAGTCAAAACTTTAGTTAGGCATTAACATGAATGTTTGTTCGAAACACAAGAAGAATAAACTTTATTTACATCTAGTGACAATTGACATCACAATACTTTAAACAACAAATACTCTAAATACTACAGAACCAAGCCTAAAAATTGCGCAACATGTTTGCACTCACCTCTGAAAAAAAAATTAATCGATATCGTTTAGCCAGTTTTGCGCCTATGAAGTTTGATGGGGGGGACAGACACACATCCCCACATACACGATAAACGTTAAGGCCGGATTCGGTTTTCGGAATGTATAAAATGAAAAAGTATACAAAAAATGTTCAATTCTGACCAATGTACAGACAAAACTTTTAATTTTATATACAGGGCATCCCAGCTAATATGGAACAGCGAAATATCTCCGGAACCGTCTTAGATAGAAAGATGCTGTTTTCAGGGTTCGATAATGGCTATAAATGTGCTTCTAGAACATATGCTGAACATTTTCTGTGTTCAGGAGAAGTGTGTGCAATTTACATAGGTATTTAAAAAAAGTGAATAGGAAGCCACATTTTTAAGACTAGATTTGAATTCTATGGCTAAAAATAAGAATTTTTTACTCTTATATTTCGGAAATATTTCGCTCCGAGCATTAGTTTGCCGTCTGGAGAGCCCTTAACTTGATAAAATTGAAAACTTAAAAGTCCATTTTACAGCTAAACTAATGGATTTATGAAAATATTTCAAGAGACCAAAAATTCTTATTTTTAGTCATAGAATCCAAATCCAATCTAAAATTTATACCTTATATATAACTGTTTTATACAAAAAAATGTGTTCAGCAGGGCTCAAAAAGTGAAAAAAATACCGATAATGCATGTTTTTAAGAATGGATTTGGATTTTACGCCAAAAAATAAGAACTGTTGTATCTCGAAGTTAAAGTTTCAATTTTAGCAAGTTCAGGGCTCTCCAGACGGCAAACTAATGCTTGGAGCGAAAAATTTCCAAGAGTAAAAAAATATTATTTTTAGCCATAGAATCCAAATCCAGTCTTAAAGGTTGGGCTTCATATTCACTTTTTTTTTTAATTATGTAAATTGCACAGACTTTTGCTGAACACAGAAAATGTTCAGCATATGTTCTGGAAGCGCATTTATAGCCATTATCGAACCCTGAAAACCGCATCTTTCTATCTATGACGGTTCCGGAGATATTTCGCTGTTCCATATTAGCTGGGACACCCTGAATATAGATAGAAATGTATAAATCTCAAGGTTTTGCTGGCTTTCAATATCAAGTACAAACTTAATACTTAGTAACATTATTTAAGAGACACTTATCTTTTAAAGTATGTATTTTTCTTCAACAGCCGTTGACAATTCAAATATTATAAAAAGTGGAAGAGCGATATGAAGTTAGCTCTAAAAGTGGACAACAAAAATATTTAGGCAAATACTTACGGTGTGTGTATTAAAAAAGTTGTTGAATACTTTTAAAGCTATTTTCAGGTAGATTAAGAATATGTATTTCTTTCAGTAAAATGTTTCCTGGGAGCCATATTGAAGACAAATATGGCCGATATATACTATAAGAGGGAAATTAAAATGTTTCTACGCAAGTTATTTATTCGCTGCATCACAAATAAATCTTTAGACCTCCGTATAAAATAATAACCTGCACTTAATTTGCAATAAAAAATACAGAATATTGGACTGAACTGTAGTCGATATCTATTCTGCTGATCTCATCGCTAAGACATTTCTTGTTATCCGATACTGGTTACAAGCTTTCCTTCGAAACCATAACAATGATCAAATATAAATCAGTAAAAAAAAGAAGGAGATTGAATTGTACGACTGGACAAGACAGGTTTACTATGAGCCTACAGTTTACAAAGAAGACAAGAAATTATATAAAGAAGAACTCGGTGATAAGGACGGAAGAGAAGAAGAAGAAGAAGCGGCAGCTCTGCTCGAGCAAGCTTTCCTCGTGTACTTCCTCTTCTTCCTGGGAGCCTGCACCGCCGGCTCTTCTTCCTGCTTCATAGAGGACATCACCACCTCGGCCATGCCGTTGAAATCCAGGATCTGGGGGTTGATCATCGGGCTCACCGCGTCGTTACCGCATTTACTCATCACCTGAACAGGAGATAACACCAAAAATATTATAATCCCGACAAAACACTACAAAACACTATACCGAGACAACTCAGACAAACTTTCTCATATACGAGTTCATAATTACTTCCCCCAGTTTTTTTCATTTATTAGTTTTCGTATGTAGATTTAATTATTACTGAACGTTTCATCGAAATTTATCATAAAAATAACTTCTCCTCGGAGGGGAATCGAACCCGGCCACTCTCTGTCCGCGTTTAAAGCTATTTTCTCAGGAACTAGATTTGTCCAGGGAAAACGGCTCATATCGCTAGATTCGTGTATTTAAATTAACTAAATTTTAGAATTGGTTAATCAAAATCGTCGGAACCGTTTTCGAGAAATTTTTTTTTTTCACGTTTTTTAAGAGTTTTTGGGGATAGCGCCCCCAAATTTGGAGCTAAAATTCATTTCTCGATTTCGCCTCGGGGTATGATTTTTCTAAAAATGTATGCCAAATTTCGTCAATATCGGCCCAGTAGTTTAGGCTTCAGGCGTCTGCACGACAGACAGACATTTTTTAAAAAATACTTTCTTGTACTCAGGGGACATCAAAACGAGTAAATCCATCAAAAACACAAAATCGAACTTTTGCGCCATCACAATAGTTTCTCTTTATATAAGAAAGTAAAAAATAAGCCAAGTCTCGCGTAAGAAGGAGTAAACATAGGTTTAGCCAAGTCACCCACTGTCCGAGTAAGTTCTACTAGGTCTAATTTATCCAGAGCAAATAGATGATGTTTGTCTGTCCCTCTCTCTATTCTCTTTCCCAATCACTCTACACGTTTAAATTTTAAAACATTTTCTGACTTGGCAAATACACATAAACATAACACATAACAAACAAATCAAATAATAAATATTAATTTTTCATTTGAGTGTCGCAGCACAATGATACAAATTTGTATACGACGAAACCGCATTTAATTTTAGCCTCTTTGGGCTTCGTTTTTTGTTTCCAGAAAAAAATAATTTATCGCTTTGTTATTACCGATAAAAAACATTGTGACCCCCCTAGGAATCGAACCAGGGACATTGGATGCAAGTACTTCCTTGTGAGTTTTTGTCTTTATTATTGATAATCATTCAGGTAAAGATTTTCTACCTGGACGAAGACCAGGTAGAAAAGAAATAGTTATTTATGCACCTAGAGAGTAAGGTAAGCCATTATTCCCTGAGCAAAAAAGTTGGTTCTTGAGGCAAAGCCGAAAGAACCATGGTCCATAAATCCCGAGGCGAAGCCGAGGGAATAACGCTAATCGCGAGGGGAATGCTGGCACTTTACTCCCGAGGTCCCTACAATATTTTATCTCCAGCAGGGAGAAAATACACATTCTCATCCATTCCACAGTTTTTATTTATTATTAGGGTTTTGTAGATACTTCTCAAAACCCTTATACCGAGGGTGATGTGTCCGTCTGTCCCTCGCTCTTTGGTTCATAGGGCCCGAACCGTTTAAGCGAAAGTACTGAAATTTGAAATACTGGTGCAACTTTTTGACCCAACCACAGGAAAAATATACAGAAGTTCATAATTAGATTTGCGCATGCGCAATTCGAAAAAATGTGGTAAACTCAAAAATTTATATTTTTTTAAATTTTTGAGTAGGGTATCAAATGAAAGCTGCTGAAAAGTAGGACACAAATATATATATGATTTTTTAAATGTTGCATTCCTTATTGGTTAAATAAATCAAAATATACCCAAAAAAAATCCCCCCCCCCAACCACTATAGATCGGCTGGCGCTAAAATGTTGAAATAATTCATGCTAATATCTTATTGTGGGGCGATGAAAATTCCGGGAGTTTATCCCAAATTTTCAAAAATTGTTAATTTTGGGCGCGAAAAAGTGAAGTGCACCCAAAATTTTATTTTTTTAATAATTTTGAGTTGGGTATCAAATGAAAGCTGCTGAAGAGTAGGATACAAATATATATTTGTTTTTTTAAATTTTTAATTCTTTATTGGTTTTATAAGTCAAAATATACCCCCAAAAACATCCCCCCCCCCAAATTTTATATAAGGGCTGGTCTTAAAATTTTGAAATGATTCATGGTTACACCGTATGGTTGGGCGATGAAAATTTCCTAAAAAATGTAATTTATCTTGTCGTTATTACCTATAAAAAACATTGTGACCACCCGGGGGATCGAACCCGGGACCCTTAGGATCGAAGAAAATAAAAATCATAATTACATAACAGGTATGCTTAATCATCTACAAAACCCTAAAAAGTACTTGACGCAAGTACTTCCCTGTGATTTTTTTAATAAATAACAATGATTGTTAGCATTATTAATAGCAGATATTAGAGATTTAATATTAAATAATTAATGTAAAAATGCCATTTTTCAAAACTGGTCTTATTTTCAATTTTTTTTTTTTTTTTTTTTTTTTTTTTCCGTATTGTTCACCTTAGTTGTATCTATGTGCAAAATTTGGGGAAGATTGAATGAAGGTAAGTGGTTTAAAATTGGGGTAATAGGTGTGCGATGAAACTTGAAAAGCAAATAAATTTGACGCCATTTTTTTTTTTTTTTTTTTTTTTTTTTGGTTTCTGTATTGTTCGCCTAAGTTGTATCTATGTGCAAAATTTGAGGAAGATTGAATCACGGGAAGTGGTTCAAAATTGGGGAAACGGAAATGTGCGATGAAACTTACAAAGCAAAGTAATATAAGACCAGTAATAAAAAAAATAAGAATTGCAATTAAACTTAAATAAACTAGAAGGATATTTAGATGCACGTTATAAACAATAATGAACAAGGTCGAAAAAGCAGTGTCGCCAACCTCATTTCAACAACTTCATTACATTAGCCATTCATTCTCTTCTATTTATAAAATAATTAAATTGCAATCCATCATCTTCGCCCTACTTTAACTTTTTCTCTCTACTGGGAATAAAATAATTTTATCTCCAGTAGGGAGAAAAAGTTTTGATTTTGGATTTGTTTAGAGGGACTGAAGTAACTTTTCTTCCCTGAATTCAAAAAGTAGGGAGAAAAAGAAAAAGAAGGATTGCCAAGTTAATTATTTTATAAATAGTAGAATGAATGGCTAATGTAGTGAGGTTGTAGAAATCAGGTTGGCGACACTGCTTTTTCGACCTTGTTTATCATTGTTTTTATACCTGCATCTAAATAACCTTCTTTTTGAGTTTAACTGCAATTCTTATTTGTTTTTAATATTAAATCTCTTATATCTGCTATTAAAATTACTAACAATTATTGTTATTTATTAAAATAATAAATGAAACCCGTGCAATGGATAAAGATGTGTTTTCTCCCTTCTGGAGATAAAATATTATAGGGACCTCGGGAGTAAAGGGCTTTAATTCCCCTCTCGATAATTATCTCCCTCGTCTAAGCCTCGGAAATTAAAAAGTCTAAATCCCTCGGCTTCGCCTCGGGATTTAGGGACCATGGTTCCTTTGGCTTCGCCCCAAGAACCAAGTTATTTGCTGAGGGAATAATGGCTTACTTTACTCCATAGGTGCATAAATATAAATAACTATTATCTATGTAGGTAGTATTGTTTCAATCACGGGGCGGCTCAACAAGTCAACACAGTTTTTGTTATTGTACAAATGGATTCTGGTATGGTAAGGAAGTTTAACACAACAGGGCCTTGAACTGCCCCACAAACTATCTGCCTCGGTCTCACTGCCCCACAAACTATCTGCCTCGGTCTCACTGCCCCACAAACTATCTGCCTCGGTCTCACTGCCCCACAAAATATCTGCCTCGGTCTCACTGCCCCACAAACTATCTGCCTCGGTCTCACTGCCCCACAAACGATCTGCCTCGGTCTCACTGCCCCACAAACTATCTGACTCGGTCTCACTGCCCCACAAACTATCTGCCTCGGTCTCACTGCCCCACAAACTATCTGCCTCGGTCGCACTGCCCCCACAAACTCTCTGCCTCGGTCGCACTGCCCCACAAACTCTCTGCCTCGGTCGCACTGCCCCCACAAACTCTCTGCCTCGGTCGCACTGTCCCACAAACTCTCTGCCTCGGTCGCACTGTCCCACAAACTCTCTGCCTCGGTCTCACTGCCCCACAAACTATCTGCCTCGGTCTCACTGCCCCACAAACTAGCTGCCTCGGTCTCACTGCCCCACAAACTCTCTGCCTCGGTCGCACTGCCCCACAAACTATCTGCCTCGGTCGCACTGCCCCACAAACTCTCTGCCTTGGTCGCACTGCCCCAAAAACTATTTGGCTTGCTGTGCTTGGAAAGCAACACCCAGCTACATGTGACGGGGCCACCATATCCATATAATGATACTTCGGACTCTAACGTTTCTATATTGTCTATAATTTTCTTCAACGAGTATTTGATGAATACTGCTGATTCATGATGGAACAATGTTGAGGTTCTTTAGGGTTGAGTCCGGCACGTCGTTCCGGCACGTCGAGGCAGTAAGCACTGTGTCTGGTATTTATTTAAGTTACAGTAAGCATCATACAAGGTTGTTGTTGAAAGTTATTATTGAGTTGGCTCAATCGGTAAAAATATAACAATAGAATAAGCTCTTAAACCAAATTTCGGGCTCAAATGTGTCTTATCCAAAGTGTCTGCTATATTCTTTAACGAGAATTAGAAATGTACGGTGTGAGACGCCAGTCTACCCCGATTGTCGTCGGCTCGTACCTGGTTGACATATATCTGTTTCTGGGACGTGGGAAGGAGGTCCCAGGCATACGTGACCGAATCCTTGAGCCTGGCCTTCGGCATGTCGGGATTGATCCAGTGGAACAGTGTCCTGGTGCGCTTGCAATACAACGCCCTGGCCGCTTTCATAACGTCGCCCTCGCTCTCCCCCTCCGCGACCTAACGCCCAAAACACAAAACAACTTCAATTTAGGGATCGTTAACAAAACATCAAAAATCAAACACATTTCTTCCTTTTTGCAAAATGAAAGGTGGCTAACTAAACCCTTGTTTCGATTCAAATCAAATCAAATCTCTAGATGGAAACCGTAGAGAATAGAGAACAAACTTCTAATGCCACAGTGAAGGGAGTTACTAGACTCTAACTACTAAATAATAACCGAACATCTAACCATAAACCACTTAATATAACCAAACCTCTTATATCACCTTACTCAGCTCAAATAAGGGTCAGTTGGGAAACACTAACCAGGTTGACCGGGAAGTAAGCTGAGCGTTGGACCAAGCCAAACATCCAGTGCGTTCATATGTTGGGTTGCTACAGTGGTCGACCTCCCTTCACACTGACAAGTAAAACTACATTCACAGTAAGTAAATACTACTTGTAATAACAGTATAATTATAAAGTTGAAATAACTGTTTACTTCTCAGTGCTCCGCTGTTTTGTGATTCTGCCTCTTTCATCCTACATTTTTGGTTTTGTGATTTGTTTTGCTCCTCGAAAAAATAAAAGGATAAAAATCACAGGGAAGTACTTGCGTCCAAGTACTTTTTAGGGTTTCGTAGATGTTAAGCATACCCGTTATGAAATTATGATTTTTTTCTTTGATCTCAAAGGTCCCGGCTTCGATCCCCCCGGAGAGGGGGGGGGGGGATCACAATGTTTTTTATCGGTAATAACGACAACATAAATGAAATTTTTTTATAAAATTTTCATCGCCCCCACCATAAGGTATAACCATGAATTATTTCGAAATTTTAGGACCAGCATTTATATAGTGGTTGGGGGGGGGGGATATTTTTTGGGTATATTTTGACTTATGAAACCAATAAAAAATAAAAAATTAAAAAAAGCATATATATATTTATATTTTTGTATCCTACTCTTCAGCAGCCCCCCCCCCCCCCCCCCAAAAAAAAAAATCTTAAATAATTGGGCTAAACTCTTAAGGATATTTTCAATGCGCGTTTGGACAATAAAAATGCATAAAGGCGTTTCTTCACGTCATTGTAATAAATGGTTCAAAAGTTTCGGCTGATACGATGGCCGGCGTTTTGACACGGCTGGCATGATTATGCTGGTTAACGAAGTCGTTCTCTTTGTTATATTGCCTACGGACCCTTTGTACCTGCGCTGTTAGCACGTACATTGCCGATTTATTTACAGTTTAATTTGACTTTAGACGGTTCCAAAGCTAGAGCTATAGAAACGAAAGTATTTTCTTTAAAATATTTAAAATAAAATAAAAATTGAAGTCCTTCAAAATATGATAAGAAGTGGATTTTAGGGCCAAATTAATTATACAGAGAAGGGAGATAAGAAAGTGGATGTGACGGGAGATGACAGCTCGTCCCCAAGTTTCCCTGTATTCTCCAACAAGTGAATTTAGAGAAAACATTTCCCTAATGTACCAGCCTCGACAATGTTGTCATTAGCAAACTATGCAATTAAACCAAGACTCGAAATTCCCCCCGAAATTTTCCTCCGGTTATCAACACCTAAACTATTATGTGAGGTAAATAGTTGTTTTCGATTTTTCAATCATTTTTAGTTGAAAAAGCATAAAGCTCTTAGTTATCATTAGAAAATCTAACGAGGAAAACCTGAGGGAGGTGAAACCATAGATCCTGCAATTTAATTATCTTGTTCCGTCGTATCACAATAACTATTCTCTAAAACCAAATTTCTCTTTGTGTTTTCCTTTTTTCCAAAAAAAACCACAATGTTTCAAAGTCTTTAATTAATTTTAACACCTTAATTAAAATCGAGAGGACAATAGTTTGAAGATAAAAGAGGTTCTAGTTTGGGAAGCGAAGCAGGACTAACCTCGGGTCGCTTTCATTCTGTTTCGCTGTCTTGTCACATTAGTAATAAACAATACTTGGAATTCTCTTTGCACCTTTCAACTGAGATCAATTGTCACAACTTATTATCTCGGATTACTCTTGTTACAAAATTTTACACGAATTAAGTTAAAATAAATAGAAATTAACAATAGTTAAATTTTTATAATTGACATAGTCTTCGATGAATGTCATTATTAGTTTATAAACTATAAAAAAGGGAAATTAATCAATACCTTCGGCATACATATACTAAATACATACATACATATACTAATCATGAACCTTCGGCGGTACATATACTAAAAAAAAAGGAACGATACCTAGAGTAGTCCAGGCAAATAAGTAGAAAAAACAGCAAGTGGGGGAAATAATTTATAAAGTTTTGAAACTTTGTGAAAATACTCTTAAGAGGTGTAGTAGTACGAAACAGTAAAGTTCCCTCCTCCTGGGAGGGCGCGTCCCCCCTTCCCTCTCCTTAAAGTTCAAAATTTACTTTTTTTTCAGATTATACGCAATACGACTTATTTTTTGAAGAAAAGTGTTATTACTAAAAATATTTTTCACATAATTCTGCACAAAAAAGGTCCTATGCATGTTTGAAGTGAGACAAACCGTTTTCGAGATTTTGTAGTATGAAAAAGATAAACAATCTATTTTGTAAATCAACATATCTTCAAAACTACACGTCCGATTTTCATGAAATTTGTATGATAGGTCATAATTATCTCATTGTTGGTCCCCTACAAGTTACAACCTTCTGCGATCATTTGTTTCTCTTCCACATGCGCACAAACATACATTTATTTACACCTATATCTTCTAAAGTAAACTGATTATTATGAAATTTGGAGGGTTTGTCGAAAGTAGCCTGCAGGTAGCCCCAAATTAATTCGCACGCGCCCTCTCAAGAGAGGGCGCGTTTAAAAAGAAACTTTACTGTTTCGTACTACTACACCCCTTACGAGTGTTTTCACAAAGTTTCAAAACTTTATAAATTATTTCCCCTATTATTGCTTATTTGCCTGGACTAGAGGAGTCGTTACATTATACTGGCTTATTAATAATTAAACCTGTATAATTTATTCAGGTGTTTCAGGTAAGCACAGGCAGGAAGGGTGTGGTGTGGGGGTGGGGGTCTGGGTGTGGGGGTGGGGGTCTGGGTGTGGGTGTGGGGGTGGGGGTGTGGGTGTGGTTACTTTCTAGCAAATAATGCGCTAGTAAGTGATTACATGTGTAAAAATCAACAATATTTTGCCGTTACAGTATTTTGTGACAGTGAGTTTTGGAGGTAAGTTTGCTCACCGTGCAGCCACAATTCAAGCAAACAATGTAACTTTTATGTAAATTTAATCATTGAAAAGCTTGATAAATGCAAAAACTTTTTAAGTAAAACAATGTTTTTGATATCTATAAAAACTACATGTAAGGCTCATATTTTGAACATCACTTTTGATATAAAAAATTATTAATTTTTAGCAGATTGTATCGCAGCGATAACAAATCTAATTTGGTGAAACAGGTGAAATTTGAACAACATTGACCCCTTTTGAATGCAGTAAACCGCATATCTTTGTCTTGAATAGCAATAAATTAAAAAAAAAGTTAATAATAAAAAATCGATGTGTCGAAAACTAAGGTCGATAGACCATGGGTTTATGTGGAATGTTTGGCTGGAAATTTGATCTTATTTTCTGTGACTGGGCTTAGCTGAAACACCCAAAAAACTCAAAAAATTAGAACTATTGAAATTGTAAAGTTACTGGGTTCGTGTTAAAGGAAATGTTTTTTTACTCAATCATTTATAATCAAACAAGCGCATTTAAAACAACATTTCTCAGTATAATCGAGTATTTATTATGTCGATAATACAATCGACAATATTTTGGCCGAAAAAGGGGACAAAATTATGATTACAAATTATTATTATAAATTTATTTTTATTTTTAACAAAATGGTTAAGAGGGCACTCAGGCCTTTCTCATTTCAACTAACTTAAACTGAGTTAAAACTGTGAGCAAGTTCCAACTAAGTTGCCGAGGGGTCTCTGGCTTCTCCGGCATCAAAGTGCAAACCCTAACTATCATTTTCTTGTTTGACGATAAAAACCGGAATAAAATCGAGAGCCAAAGAATCTAACTGTTTCTAGCTAAAAAACAACGTAAGTCATATTTACCAAGGAATGATGAGGATGCCCGTACGACTGATGCTGGTTTGTATTCTTGTGAGAATGCTGTTGAACCATGTTATTGTAGGATTGATGCTGACTCACGTTGAAGGATTGGTGGTGATTGATACTGGACGGTTGGTGATAGCTGACGTTGGGCGGTAGATGGTTGATGCTAGACGATTGGTGCTGATTTGGGTTGTAAGGCTGGTGCAGGTTGACGCTGTAGGATTGCGGTTGACACGTGTTGTAGGTTTGCTGTTGATTCACGTTGGAAGCGTGTTGCGGCGCCACGTTGTAGGATTGAGTCTGACCTACGCTGTTCCAGTAAGCGTTGTGCTGGATCATGTTATTGAAGTTACGATAAGCGTCGTCGAAGCCTTCGTTGTCGGGCAGAATGAATTCGTTGTCGTGACTGAAAACCGACTTGGGAGATTGACCGTACTCCAGCTGTTCCGATTTGACAGGACACGGGAACCCCTGGTCCGTGTATCGGTCGTCTTGTATCGACGATCCCGTGTAATCGATTTCGATTTTCGTGGAGGGATAAGGACTACGAGACGAACAAGAGCCGGAGAAGTCCGGTGTTTCGGCCGGACTTATGATGAGAGGAAGACTCGACGAATCGGAACAATGAGAGAAATTCTCCACTTTGACCTTGGGCGTTATGAAATTCCGGTTTAACTGACGGAGTTCGTTCGGCGTCGATTTCACTATCTTAATCGGGTTGTCTTTCAGAAGGAATTTCTTCTGGGACAAGTCGACTACGAGCGGTTTCATCGGTTTGACGGTTTCCCTCGACGCGTTGTCGCCTATTTTGACCGGCGTGATAAACTCGACACGACAATGAGGACGCGAACCGCTCGCCGATGGTTCCGAAGACGACTGTACCCGTTTACGATCCTGTGACGTACCGCCGAGGGAATCCGAAGAGTTGAAAGCTCCGGAAGAGCATTCGCCGACGCTCGAAGAATTCCCCGAAGACAGACTGTCGTCGCAGAACTCGCCGCAATCGAAACCCCGGATAAATTTCTGCAGGACAGTCTCTTCTTCCGGTTCCTTCTTGGTCTTTTCCGGTTTCCTGGGAGGAGGCTCTGTATCGGTCACTTCGGCTTTAGACTGTTGGCTGTAATCTTTCAACTGCTTCAAGCCGAACGCGACGTCTCTGGACGGAACGAACTTGGCATTGGATGGATTTTTACAGAGGTAAATACCGTTCTTCGCCAGTTTCAAACAGACCGTCTTCCTTTTCAACTTCAAATAACAAACAAACAGAAATAAATTAGTAATCAAAACAATAATAATGAATTAATCGTATTATAAAATAAACTCACAATTATTATACAAATAGAATCACAACGGTTATCACTGCAATTTAAATAAAGCGATCCAGACAAATAAACACATCACTTGATGATCTGCAATATTCTCATTAGATATTCTCCTTTTATTTCTTTAACATCTCTTTGAAATTAATAAATATGTTCATAGGGCTAATTCCAACCAACCAGGAAACCGTTCCGCCATCATCACGAGCATGCGCAATGGATAAAACCATTGCTTCCAACAGCAGGATCTTCTCGAATCGTTTATCGTACTGTCCAAACGATCCCTAGCCAAAACCAAGTACCAGGTTGTACGACAGGCGCAGTATGTCAAACGTCACACATGTCAACAGCAAGCTTCACTATCTGTTGGGTTTCCTTCAATGTTTTTAAAACGGTTCGAATGAGTCAAAAACCCGTTCTGCCCATGCTTTTATAATAGTACAAATTAAGTGCCAGCACATATAGCCTAAGCCTCTTCTAAACGATCCGTGGCACAATGTAAAGGGGGGTACAAATCAGGGGGCAGGTACAAGTACAAATCAGGGGGCAGGTACAAGTACAAATCAGGGGGTAGGTACAAGTACAAACCTATAAAAACACTAAAACAATTTAACAAAACCTTATATTATCATGAAACCTCCCTATTTTGAAGTATCATGTTCCTAGCGTCCAACAATATCGATATTGGCTGTGAAGAACCTCATATCTTGAAGCGATATGTTTCGCTCCTACAATTGGAAGCGAACTGTCTTAAAGAGAAGATGAAACTAAATAAAGTTCTAGTTTATAAACTTGATGAACCGTTCGTAAATTTAGCAATTATTGATTTAACAGATGGACTCTCGACTTTCTTTAGATTCGCTCAGACAAGTGGAAGCGAAACGTCGCCATCCTTCCAGAATGCTTGATCCTTCAAGCCCTGCATGTTTTACAGTTTCAACCAACTACGCGAGGCTGTACATCACATTAGTTCGTAAAACTTCTCAATTTTTTAAACTATATACAGGTGAAAATAAAAATAAATTTTTGAAAAACGAAATAAAAATAAGAATTATTTCATTTTCTTTAAAAAAATAGAAAAGAAATAATAAAAATGATTATTTGAATCAAACGTAAAATTAATTATAATTTTAAAAAAATGTTGCATTTTTACTTATGCTCACTTTCTCCGGAGGTATTGAGGGAAAGTATTGTTTTCTCTTATTACGAGCTATAAGGTAATTTGAGTTGAAACTGACGAGTTGTTTGATCTCCTTACCTCATCCGACGACATGATGATCCGATTCAAGATAAAACGAAAAAAAAAATAAAAAAAAATAAATAAATAATATATAAGTTAAATTATTTATATAACTATGGTGAAGAAACACAAAACAAAATAAATAAAACTATTTTCCCTGTTACTAAAGAAATGAAAAGCCACGTGAAAATCAAAATAAAACAATAAAACAGACTGAAAGGTTTTTTCTCAGTACTGTTGTCAAACCCAACAATAACAAAATTCCCTTGTTTTGGAAATTCATTTAAAACTTCAGACAATTGTTTTTCCCTAAAATAATAATCAACGGTATTATTTTATTCTGTCGTTATTTTAATGTTTGTCAGTTAAATAAAAGCGCGTAATTCAAATTAAAAACAACAACAGGTAAAGTTGTTTAGCGACTCTTAAGGCTCACGTACAGCAACGTTTGGCTGCAATGTCCGGGCTACATTATACTCAACACACACAAGTATCGTCTGCCATGTTTTTATATTTCCCGGCAACATAAGAAATATGTAAACATCGCTCTGCCACGTATGTTTCCTGCTCTCCAACTGAAAAATCAAATAAATACACACAATTTTTTATTTTTGGATTTATCTGTCTCTGTTTAGGTGTTGCCTGAAAATATTGCCGGCAATACATTGCTGACAATATTGCCGGCAATACATTGCTGACAATATTGCCGGCAATACATTGCTGACAATATTGCCGGGCCAACCGAAAATATTGGTGGAAATATTTCTGGTTGTTGAGCATTAGCCCGGCAGTTGTTGCCGTAAAATATTGCTCGACTTGAAAACCCTTAATCTAATTAAAATAACGACGCACTGTTTCTAAGTCTAATTTAACGATTGAACATTCTGTCGTACAAGTCTTTCTCACATTGTTACATAACCCGGTGTTTTCCATTTAGTATTTGTTTCAAGTTTTCGTGGTTTTATTTAAACTTACCATAAATTACTCTTCCCCGGGAGGGAATCGAATCCTGCCTCTTACAAATTGCGTTTAAAACATTGCGTTATAATATTTCTCCCAGGAAGACGACGTATATGGTTAGATTCGTTTTTATAAATGGACAAAATTATAGATTTTGTGAAATAAAAATTGTCGATTCGGTTTTTGAGGAATAGTTTCTTGCACGTTTTATCAGAGTTTTTAGGGGTAGAGCCCTTAAATTACAACTAAAAGTGATTTGCTCTAATTCACCACGGGCTGTGAGTTTTGCTGTGAATGTCCGAATTCATATGGCCAGTAATTTGAGCCTTAGGTTTTTTATGGGCTCAGGGAAAATATACATTAAAATTTTGAAATAGAATTTTCGTGCCATCTTGATACTTTCTGAGAACGAGTAAGTAAAAAATAAGTGTGTACGGGTATTAACTATTTACGTAGAGTACTAGCCTTCATCTTCATCATGCTAGGAATCAGCGGCTGAGTGGCTGGCCTTCATCTTCATCATGCTAGGAATCAGCGGCTGAGTGGCTGGCCTTCATCTTCATCATGCTAGGAATCAGCGGCTGAGTGGCTAGCCTTCATCTTCATAATGCTAGGAATCAGCGGCTGAGTGGCTGGCCTTCATCTTCATCATGCTAGGAATCAGCGGCTGAGTGGCTGGCCTTCATCTTCATCATGCTAGGAATCAGCGGCTGAGTGGCTGGCCTTCATCTTCATCATGCTAGGAATCAGCGGCTGAGTGGCTAGCCTTCATCTTCATCATGCTAGGAATCAGCGGCTGAGTGGCTAGCCTTCATCTTCATCATGCTAGGAATCAGCGGCTGAGTGGCTGGCCTTCATCTTCATCATGCTAGGAATCAGCGGCTGAGTGGCTAGCCTTCATCTTCATCATGCTAGGAATCAGCGGCTGAGTGGCTAGCCTTCATCTTCATCATGCTAGGAATCAGCGGCTGAGTGGCTGGCCTTCATCTTCATCATGCTAGGAATCAGCGGCTGAGTGGCTAGCTTTCCTAATATTGTGGAGGTCGAGCGATGAAATCAAGCACCCTAACTGTTTCCTTTCCAAAGCCTTCAAACAAATGAATCAATAATTTCCCAGCAAAAATCTAGATTCTGAGATAAGAATCAATAATTTCCCAGCAAAAATCTAGATTCTGAGATAATTATGAAAATAATTAAGATTTTGTAGCAAATCGAAAACAAAGAGTAAACATCCCCCTGTTGAATTTAAAAACAAGTTTAAACTGTTCATACACGTACATAGGAGGGATTTTATTTCACCCAAGCACTGCAAGGTTAAAATGTATAAAAAAATAATTTTTAAAAGTATTTGAATGATATTTAAAGATCATAAAAAATAACCGCAGAAAAAGTCAAAGCGATGTGATTTAGAAACAAACAAAGATATTGAAGGTGTGCTAGATACGGGATCGTCCGGGGAGGCCATCTTGACGGGGTAACACAAACAGTCTCCACGTAAATAGAAGAAATGTATCTGTAAGGGTTTCTTTTCTTGGTTTTACCAATGAAACCCTAAAAATACCATCAATATGGTACTTCTTAAACAATACATACTGTGTTGCCTACGGACCCTCGCTGTGTGGTGACTACCATACACTTGACTACGGACCCTCGCCGTGTGCTGACTAGCGCACACTTGACCTGTTTATTTTAGTATATAATCTCACTTGACTCCTACTTTCATGAGGAAGACTGATCATTTCTTTTAACTGCTTGACACTTGGCCGGTTTCTTAATCAGGTACAAAACATCAGCATCGTGTGTAATCTAACAGTCACGTGGGTAAAGGGATGGAGAGAACTCTCAAGAAAAGGAAAAAGTTCACGACCTCTAACAAACAAAATTATCCTATCAAAGTAGTTATATCTATATTGCGACCAAGTTTGTTTGCCTCATTCAGAAACTGGCCGTGTTAGGCAATAAAAAGAAAATATCAGTCTGGCTCATGAAAGTAAGAGTGAAGTGAGCTTATATTATACTGAAATAGAGCAGACTTGGCCAAAAAATAGATATCACTACTTTCATAGGCTCACTATTTTGGGGAGGGTCTGGAACGGCTGGTACCGAACTGCGCTAGCCCCCCTTAGGATTAGAAAAAGGTGACTGTTGAAGTGCGCTAGCCCCCCTTAGGATTAGAAAAAGGTGACTGTTGAAGTGCGCCAGCCCCCCTTAGGATTAGAAAAAGGTGACTGTTGAAGTGCGCCAGCCCCTTAGTCTAAAACGTCTGAAGGGTGAGGTCAGGTAGCCTGGGTTATACCCACTTGCCCCCTGTCTAAACCCAAACAACTTTGAAGCGGACTTCGAAATCCGAATCCAACAAGCCACAAAATTAAGGAATACGTTGAAATCTAAAAAAAAAATTCAATAAGAGGGTGCAGATTTCATTTAGCACAAGCTTGTTGGAGAAACATTCGGGATATAGGATTTACTGCGGACTAACGATGTTCTACCGACGACGGTCAAGGTAGTCTCCGGGCTGGCTATTTAGACTCTGAAGAATGTTTCATTGAAGATTTTATGAGCCAAAAAATAAGTTATCGCAATGATGGATTTTAGGACTATATCACCAAGAACTATAAATATATTGATCCACCGACGGCTAAATTTCCAATACCAATGTGGCCTTCAAGCCTATATAAAAGAGAAAACAACCAAGCATTGAATTCGAAACTCAAGTTACATTTCAACAGCCCTCGTCCTAATATATTCGTATTTTGTGAAGTTTTAAAGAAAATACAAGTTTCCACCTGCATTTCAATAAGGTAGTAAAGTGCCGAAATTAAAGCGTCCCTCCGATTTATCGAAAGCCAAAGTGTTCGAAGAACTTAAGTTTAAATATAATAATAAGTTTTTATCTAGATTTGAATTTGTGAAAGTCGATTCTAATTTATTTAGGAGTATATAAATTATATTACACAAATTACACCTTTCAACATGTTTGTTGTATTATATTATGATGTATTATTTTGCATAATAATCCTTCTAATAAATATTGGCATTCACTTATAAGTGAGTGTAATTTATGTAAGAAACATTTTTTCAATTTTTAATATTTACAAAATAAATAGTTTTTTAATGTGTTAACTTAATGAGATTTTGTACGTTTTTTTTTTTTGTTTTTTTTTTGAATATTCACAAATTAAAGGGCATTTTCTGGCACAATTTGGATTCTGTTCTAACGAGAACACTACGGATTCTCCCTGAGATTTGTTAATGATGGCCGTATCACTCTGAGCAGTTTGTTTAAAGTACCTTCAAATCGCTTTATATTGAGTACATGGGAATATTGACAAGGATTAGTCCTTCAGAGGATCCGAGGTGGGTGGACTACCTGGGTCGATAGATGCGATTTTACCCGGCGCACTTCGACCGTGACTCAACCTATCCCAGCGCACTTGGTGTACAGCGTCTGGCCCTTTTTTCACGGTTAGGTTTTTGTGGATAGGTATTTTCTTAAATCGTTTATAATTATTAAATGTTTTAAATATTCAAACAAATAAACTCACATCACCATTTAAAATTTATTTACAAAAACACAATTTCTAAATTCCAATATTTACAAATAATAAAAAAAATTACAATAATGATTTACAAATTTAAGAATATTATCATGTCATTATTATCATTATTATTTATTTTTATTTTTTTTTTTTCCATATAAAAATCTTATTTATTTACATTTAACGTTAATTGCTAGAGCTAATATCTAAAGATTTCATTTATTTAGAAGTTAAGTGATAAAAAAATGTCATTAAAACTACATTAGTCATAGTACAACATAGACCAACAAATTAAACATAATTACTGAGATCAAATTAAATCGTAATTAGTAAATTAACAAACTGATTGACAATTGTCATTAACAATTGATAAATAGTAATTAACAAATTGATGACAAACTGGATTGACGATAACAACAAATGTGAGATAAAACAGGATGTATAGTGAGAAGAGGACGAGGTAGCAGTGTTCAGCCTGAGGTAACCCATCAGGGGTCCAGGCAGGGAAATATTGAGGCTTTTTATTTTCCCTTGAGGCCCGACCATCAACAACATGGTAATTAGGGCTCATCAACCAAAAGCTTTTTCGATTTACTTTGGATTTTTTTTACATGTTACTTGGATAAAATTATAAACCCGTACAAAAAAATTAACATTATATAAATATTTAATAATTATAATAATAATACTAATAAAAATATTTATTTACAAAAAAAAGAACATTTAAAACAAATCAAGAGGAAAACATTTAGAGGTATCGTTGGACTTGTTACATAAACTAACACTTGCACACATGCACGTGCACACATGCAAGAGCTACTCCAGACTGTCATAAGCACTCAATTATCGTCTTTTAGGTTTTATCCTCTTGAACGTTTTAGTTATAATATTTTCAGATGTAACAAATCAACAAAGTTTCATGGCCCTTTGCACACAATGATTCACATTCATTAATTAAAATTACAAATATATTATCAACTACATACAATACAAACATAACACTTAAAAGAAAATTAAAATTAAGTAACAAAATGTAGAGACATAACCCATTATCAATTTATTTATCATAATGTATTTTATTTTATTTTGATTTCAATTTCGCCCCCCCCCCCCCCCCCCTCTTTCTCTCTCTCATGCTACTCTCACTCTCATATTCTATTTGATTATTTTTGGTTTTAACAATAAACATAATTACAATAGAACCGATAATCCTGGCCGAGAGATAATATGTTACGATATGGTAGCGCTAATTTTAAATATTTGACTAATGATTGCCAAGAGGTGGAATCATTCAAAGAGCTGATAACTTGCTGCCTAGTTAAGCACTCTCGGCCCAGACAAAGTTTCCTCTGTCCCAGACTAGGACATTCTCCTACCAAGTGAAAGACAAATAAAGATTTAATATTGGGATACAGTATCCATCCACAAGCGCAATCGACTGCCAATATCGACTTTGATATACAATATTAAAAAATATTGAAATTATATAAAATAATTTACATTATTTCGGTAAACATCTATCTCAATTTATTGCGCTCCCGATTTTAACAGTTGGTTTTTGTTTTATTCCAGATTCTAAATTGCCTAAGCACTAAGGAAGAGTGAAAAACTCAACACAAAACATTTCAGAAAATTAGAACCAAAACCTTTTTCAACTTATACACATACAGCTAGTTAGCTATATATATATATATGTATATATATATATATATATATATGTATATATATATATATATATATATATATATATATATATATATATATATATATATATATATATATATATATATATATATATATATATATATGTAGTTTATAAGTGAATAAAAAAAAAAAGTGATTTATTTTACAGTTAAAATGAAATACCTATGTATACTGATATTTAATTATTTCTATTAAATACATATTGTAAATATTGTTATTAAGATTGTTTAACGAATTATTTATCTTATGAAATAATTTATTATGTAAATCTTTATGAATTTGAATATTCTTATTTTTACGTATTTGTATATTTTGATTTTATAGGCAAATTGTTTATAATATGTAGCTTAGACATTTGTATTAAAACAATATACGAGTATATAAATTTAGATTCTATTATAATTTAATTTAGCCGTATATTTAGATTTTTAAGTATATTTTTACTGTGTCTATATATTGTGATTGTATTAACATATTTTATTTATTGGATAGTATCATAGTCGAATTTAACTATTACACTATTTGATTGATATATTATTTGAATAATAATAATAATAAATTTAATTTACGTAATTAAATATTCCGTTTGTATTATAACATAATAATTTATTTGACGGAGTAATACATTTAATTATTTTATGATTTTTTTTTTTCATGTTTATTTGAATTATATTGACACAATATTAATTTTATGAATATATTTGAATTGTACTGACACATAAATGATATATTTAAAATTGTATCGACACATTATACATGTATATTTTATATATTTATACTACTATGTATAAATTGTTTGACAAATTATTTATTTTATGATACATATTTTGATTGCATTAACACATTATATTTCTTTTATGTATATTAATTCTTTATTTATTAGTTATTGTTGGCAACTTTATAATTATTTATATGCATAAGTATTATAAAATAAAATTGGATAGTTGTATCCATTTCACATTTTGTAACAAAGAGTTTTTGGTAATAGTTGCAATGAATCTTCCATTTTATAAGAAACCTTAAGATTTTTCTTAAGGAAATGAATGTTATAAATTTTCGATTTATAAAATCGAAAATTTATAATTTATGTCATAAAAAGCTAGTGACGTGTACTAGAAATTTAAATTCTCCCCCGCTAAGTAGGTGCAAGTGTGTACTTCTGTTAACATAATAACAAATACCGACATACTTCGATTGATCTTCCGGAAAATGCTTCAAGAGTGTATCAATTGGATACACGAGAATAATCCTGGCTCAACCTTCTCAATAACATAGAAAACCTCTCAATAACACGGAAAACCTCTCAATAATACGGAAAACCTCTCAATAACACGGATAACCTCTCAATAACACGGATAACCTCTCAATAACATGGAAAACCTCTCAATAAAATGGAAACCCTCTCAATAACATGGAAAACCTCTCAATAAAATGGAAACCCTTTCAATAACATGGAAAATCTCTCAATAACATGGAAACCCTCTCAATAACATGGAAAACCTCTCGACATCAAGGAAGCCTAGAGTGGGAGGAGCCTGTATCCCAACATGTCACCAACTTAAGAGTTGTTGTTGCATTTTTATTTTCCCATATACGTAGTACATATACATCAGAGAGAAAGTATTGTGATGAAGGGAACATTTATTTTGAGATTTTGATAGATTTATTCGTTTTGGAGTCCCCTGAATACAAACAAGTAAAAAATGTCTGACTGTAGTCTGTGCAGACGCGTAGAACCTGACTACTCGGCGATATCGATGAAATTTTGATTCAAATTCAGGAAAATCATTCCCG
This sequence comes from Gerris lacustris, assembly GCA_951217055.1. Taxonomy (NCBI): domain Eukaryota; kingdom Metazoa; phylum Arthropoda; class Insecta; order Hemiptera; family Gerridae; genus Gerris; species Gerris lacustris. The sequence continues at coordinate 378,326 of OX578282.1, read as the reverse complement.
GAGGTAGACTCGAGAATTTGAAATTTAGCTCTAAATTTGGGGGCGCTACCCCCTAAAAATATTTTTCGACAACGGTTCCGACGATTTTGATTAAACAATTCTATTTTACAGTTCATTTAAATACAAATCTAATAATGTAAGTCGGATTCCCGAGAAAACGTTTAGTTGCTGTAAACTACCTATAAACGCGGTTTCGATTCCCCGCTAGGGATGAGTTATTTTTACGGTAAATTTTGATAAAACTTTCAATAATAATTAAATGGAACCAAGTGTGGAAACAACTACTGGATAGAAAACAGCGGACAAGTAAAGTTACGTTGTTTGTTGACGGACTGAATGTTGGAATGTTTGCAGCTGAACGTCGTCACTTCCTGGTCCAGCAGCGTGATTCCGTCCAACCGAGTACATTGCAAGCCCATGGAAGTATTTGAAGAAGGCAGGTAGTCGGAGGCAGATATGTAGACGTGCATACGTAATTCGTTGTAAACATGTTTTTTCTATTTAGGAAATAGTGTGTTTGGTCATTGCCACGGAAAAAATCATTTTAATTATGACTAAAGTCTAATTGACGGCAGATAAGCAGGTATCTTGATCTGCACAAGAAGGATGTCGATTTAAATCAAAACGAAGGATTACTATATTGAAGTGAGTGCGGAGAGCATCACGAGCGACTGTACTCAGTGCTGTTAGCTTCGAGTCAAACTCCGCCTTGTTGCAACTCATCTCAAATACCCAGATTACAGTCATCTTTTAATCTTTTAATTACACACCGGAGAATTAACAAACCCTTTTGTGGTGAGCGACGATATAACAAGAAAGTACGAAGAGCGAGAACAAGGCAGTAGCAGTGCTTTACGCAGCAAAGAGAAGCGCTTGTAAACTACGACGACCAACAGTCCGCTTCACCGTCTAATAATCACATTAGTTTTGTCACGTGACGTCGGATCCAACTCACTCACAGCCCAACATCTGATTTCAAGGAAATACAGGACCCGGTCTTGCGTTTTAAAAAATATTTGAATAACTTGTCAATAATCAATAAAGAAAACTAAAGTTGTCATTTGGATTTTGCATATTACCTGGGCGAGAGAGAAACAACATAAAATCGATGCCTCGACTTTTAATATTTGACAACTGTTTATTTCTTTCTTATATAAACAGAAATAGAGATTTATATACAGACCTCTTAATCAAATTTATTTTGATTTAAAAAGGGCTAGAATTAAAAGCTGGAAGAGATGCTCATATTTTCTCTATATTTTTTAGAAAGGTTAAAAGTGAAGAAAGAGGATTAATGAGAGTTCGGAGTTCTAAATGTGATGTAATCAAATCACTAAATTCAAACTAAATAAAAAAGACAGAGAATCAAAACATTTCCCTCCACTAAGAACCACTTGATGAGAAGCAAAACAACGTATCGGCAAACAAACTTTCATGTCTGCGTAACCATGTTTACCTAATTATTAACTACGTCTACGTCATTACGTCACAGTCTTTATAATCTGTGTTTTAAACCAGCAAACCCTGAAAGGCGATGATGTCCAACTTTCATCGCATCAAGGGTATAATTATTCATCTAATGTGTTGATATCAGTGGCGATCCTGGGTCGAATGTTCTGGGGGGGCTAAAGCCCCTCATGTTTTGCGGGTCTAGTATACATTTTAATATACCAGGAAGAACTTATTTGTATGTTATATGTTCTTGCAGTCCTTCCCAGAGGCAAATCTATGCTATTTTTTCGTGAGGCTAAACAATTAAATTCATTCAAGAATGTTATAATTGTCATTGAACTGGGACTGGGAAGTTCTATTATAAGTATAGTTGGAGGCTTATTTAAACAGTCTCCTATGAGACTTACCATATCATCACAGAAGAAAGTATTGGTCTTTAAATAATAATAATTTTAACATGAGAATAACACAAGGATTGGTTTAAAAACTGTATAGGTTAATTAAAAATGTATAAATTGTCAGAAACAATATAATATTTATAGATAACAAAAACAGCAGTGCATTATTGGAAGGAAAATGTATAAAATATGACCTCTCAAAACATATTTTTTATGCTTCTTTGAGGTGAAATTTGATTTTAATTCTTTTTCATAAAACAAATTAAACTACTTTCGTTGGCACAAAAGTATGCACAAGTATTTTTAAAAGAATTTTAAGTTTTAAATTAAATCAAATTATTATTATTATTAACAATGGGAAATAGACAGAGAAAAATAGATCCCAGCACCGGGACTCGAACCACGGGCCTCTATATTTCCGTTACAGTGTTCTGACCAACGAAGAAGTTTTAATACAAACTTAAAAATAGTAATTGTAAAATAATAAAAGGTGTGCACCTAATCATGATAGATTAAATAGATCAGGTAATAGCAATTATGCAATATTACTTCACATCTATAATAAATTGTGTCATTTATTGTTGTGGAAAACATGTTTTCTTAGGGTGCCATAATATAAAGTTTAGTCCAAAATGGGCAATTGAATTTTGGGATGTTGGTCGAGCTATTATAGCCCCCCGACGAAAGTGGGGGCCCTAGCAAAATTTTGGATAAAGTTTAAATTTGATAAAGGACATCATTGGTAAAACTGCAACTGCACTATGGCCCACCTATTTCGTACTGTCCGATTTACTTATTTTTTTTTTTTAAATGTTCCTTTTTACAGAATTTGTCTTTTTTACAGTATCTCTGTACAAAAACGATTCCGGTTGTAGCGTCTCGATAAAATCAGAATTATATTTTATTTATTTTTTTATATAAGGAAAGTGTCATGTTTAATGTGGCAATGATAGAAGGTCAAAAAATTCTAACCTTAACCTAAACTAACCATAACCTTCCATAATTTTCCATGAAATAAAAAATTAAGTTAAAAAATCACGGGGACGTAATTGCGTCCAAGTACTTTTTAGGGTTTTGTAGATGATTAAGCATACCCGTTATATATTTTTTCTCTGACCTCAAGGCCCTGGTTCGATCCCCCGGGGGGTCACAATGTTTTTTATCGGTAATAACGACAAGATAAATTACAATTTTTCGGAAATTTTCATCGCCCCACCATAAGTTATAACCATGAATTATTTCGAAATTTTAGGACCAGGCGTTATATAGTGGTTGGGGGGGGATATATTTGGGTATAATTTGATTTATTTAACCAATAAGGAATGTAAACTTTAAAAAAGCAAATATATATTTGTAACTAAAGATTCAGCAGCTTTCATTTGATACCTATACCTACTCGAAACTTTAAAAAAATTTAAATTTCTGAATTTATCACATTTTTGCGACTTGCACATGCGCATATTTAATTTTTAACTTCTGTATATTTTTCCTGTGTTTGGGTCAAAAAGTTGCATCAGTGTTTTAAATTTCAGCACTTTAGCTTAAACGGTTCGAGCCCTTTAAACCATAGAGCGACTGACGGACGGATACATCACCCTCGGCATTAGGGTTTGAAGAAGTATCTACAATACCCTAAAAAATAAGATTGGGTTTATCGAGACGCTACAACGGAAATCGTTTTTGTAATGTAAAAAAGATCAGTCTGGAAAAAAAACAACAATTAAATCGGATATTTAGAAATAGGTGGGGAATATAATGCAAATTTACCCCATACAATAAATAGCATATTCGTAATCATCATGAACGTGTGTTTTGTATTTTGTTGTTATAGCTTCAGTTTGTTATTCACAATTGTTATTATTCCCAAGCTTCATATTTGATTTCTTTATCAACATTAATTATAGTTAATACTTATGTTATCTTATTAATATGACACATATAGTAATTAACCATGCTTTATTAATAAAGATAGTATTTTAGCAGTTTCATTTTTCTGTTGCCTGTAGATAAAATAATGTATGCAACAACAACAAGGCAGCAAAGGAAACATTTCTGCCTCGTTTATTCATAGCCTGTCCTCGCCTTCGGCTCGGAGGCTAAAAATAACAATAATAAAAAAATATATATATATATTTCTTAAAACAAAATTTAAAGGTGGGCTAATTTTCTTTGGGGGGCCTAATTTTTTCCAGGGGGGGCTAATTTTCTCCCAGGGGGGGCTTAAGCCCCCCCTGCCCCCCCCTAGGATCGCCACTGGTTGATATGAAGATGCGCATGCTCGTATTCAGATGTCAACGTGAATCTGGAGTTTCGTGAGTTGATGATTCCGTGGACGGTTCCGATCAGGGAACCCACCTAGCAGGGAACCGTCCGTACTTGGTGACTTTTAGCTTTAAGGGGCGACCTGGCCTTCTTAAGTCGGGAGACGGGACCATACCCCCCCCCCCCCCCCCGATCCGAAAATCGGTTGTATAAACCGAGTTCCTGGTCACGTTATGGGGAAGAAACCGGACAGGACAGTCGGAAAGGATTTCCATCCGACTAAGGGTAGAAAAGTGGGGGACGCCAGACCAAGTAAGGAAAAGCCCGCGAAAAGGGTGTTTGCCGGGCAAGAAGGGAAGGAACCGTTCCGGGTGAAGAGACCGAAGCAAACGAAACTAGCAACTGCACAAGTTACCAGGGGACAGGGGTCGTGTAGTAGCCGCTTCAGCAAGACCATGTATTATTAAAAATGGAGTTTGGTACAGACATTTCTTCGTTAATATAATACATAAGGTAATATAATTTTTTAGTCTATTTTCATTGAGCCTGCATGCTTATTTTTAAAAACTAAACCAGACTCTATTCCCCCCCCTTCCTCCCCAGGGTTGGAATAGTTAGGTTGTAAGCACAGCCCGAGTCACTGGTACATCCACTTTGTACCCGAGGAAGCAACAATGACATTAATTCATCGATCTAAACAACGGACGTCACGTATCTGCGAAATGTTACTAAATAGACGCTAAAGGACGTGACAATGACATGGGCGCGTGATACTCTGAAAAACTGGCCAAAAGGCAGCATTACTGTGAACTTAAAGCTATAAATATTAATATATATATCAAGCTTAATTTACGTCACAGACTAGATGTTTTTTAGATTTACCCGTTTTATTAAATTATGAGACGAATACTTTGTTGGTGAACTTAATCTGTTATGTGGCATTTAATATTTGACTGGATTCTCTGTAAAGTTGTTGTTGGAACAAACCCTTGCGATTACAAGAGTAAAGCTAATGCTGACTGGTCGATGATTACTGGGATGAGAACTCCAAGTCGACCTCGAGTACTCGGTCGAGGGTAGGCAGCGCTGGGAATCACCTGCCGTTGATCTGGCTCATGACCTGGGCCAGCTCCGAGCTCTGGAACTCTTCCTGAGCCACGTCCTGCAGACTCGAGTTGGATATGGTGTGCTGGATGAGGGTGACGGGCTTCTCCACCACTATTCTCCGCTGAGTGTTCTGCCGAGACAGCACACTGTAGGCCGAGGTGAACTGCCGCACTTTCTCTCCCTTCCCGCACACTTGAGCAAGAGTAACCTGCAACATAACAAATAGTAAAAGTAAACGTGTAGTTTATTTATTTTTTCTTACCAGAATTACCTAAATCGAGTTCCCAAATTGAGGCGGGTATAGTAGAGACGGACAACTTATTAAGGGGGACAAACTTATTAAGCTACAAAAAATCAAATAATAAATAATAATGTTTGATATGAGTGTCGCAGCACTTTAGCCTCTTTGTACTGCGTATTCGCCGAGTCAGAAAATGTTTTTAAATTTAAACATGCAGATTAATATGGAAAAGAATGGTTTGTGTTTGTGAGGGACAAAGAATAGAGAGGGGGGGGGGGGGTTCAGTGACATCATTTACTTGTACTGGATAAACCAGACCTAGTAGAACTTACTTGTACTGGATAACTCAGACCTAGTAGAACTTACTTGGACCAGGCAAACTTGCCTACACCTGAGATCTCACAACTTATTACGCGAGACTTGGCTTATTTTTTTACCTAAGTGTTTTTGTTGGGATTTCACTTCTTTTTGTAAGTATATAATAGAAAGATAATGAAAGAAATATTAGGAAATAAAGAGTAGTAGGAATAATAAGAATTGTGTATAGAAGGAAGGGTTTGAAAGACAAAGACAAGGTGTGGAACAGTGGTGGGGGTTCAAACTAAATAATTACCTCTCCAACAATACTGTCAAATCTGTGTCAACCTCACTTATTCCAATGTAAAATTCTAGAAATAGCAGTAAAATAATTCTTTAGTTTTAAAGTTCTCTAGCGCTAGTAGCATAATTTTTTTAAATTTTTACAATAATTTGAATATGCGGTTTTTCTATTAGCCTTGAAAGGGACAAAGAACCAGATTTTTTTCATTTTTCCTTTATTTGTACAATAAACTCTACCTATCTACAAAATTTCAAGGTTCTAGGATTGTTAGAAGTGCCTTAGAATTATGATGTGTGACTGAGTGAGTGAGTGAGAAAATAACAAAACTTTTAGGCTCATATATCTTATGAACTATGGGTAGAGGTGTGACATTTTTATTTCTGGATCAGTTTGTCATGAACTTTAAATTAAGATTAATTTTATATATCTAAGTACCTTGAATAGGATAATAGAGGAGGGTCGACAATGTATTGAGTTGGTTCCAGTAAAGGACGGTACGGCTGTACTCGACTTGGCGGGGGCACTACCCCGATGCCGGTGCCCCCAAATTTTGACGGTGTAACAGAGCATATTTTAACATATTAACTGGGCGACACTAGTGTCGCCTAAAGTTCGTCTTCGCGTCTTCTAAAGTAAGCCTAGGTCACACAACAATTCTCTTCTAAATCATGGGGCGTATGTTTAAACTTCGTTGTGCACTGGGCGACACTAGTGTCGCCCAGTGCTAAGGTTTTGTCGCCCAGTGACTAGAGGTAGTGCCGGCAGTTTTTTATGCCATAAATCAAAAATTTACAATCATTCAAAATTATTGTTGTTACTAGGTTCATTTTCAAAAAAAGTGACACTGACAATTCTGAGCAAACCTTTATGCCCCAAATTTATTTTTCAGTTTTTGATATAGCTAGTGCTTTATTTTGATGCTGAACATCTATACAATAAGAATATGTACGTGCGTCGCGGGATTTTTAAGTTTTACTATTTTTTATCAATTTTTAAACAAGAAAAGTCAAGTTTTTTAGTCACAATAGTTACCGGAATTTTCTTCACCTTACCGACTTGCAAAATGATATTTACCACCTGGAAATCGTCACACAGGCTCAAACTAATATTATTGTCTACTGAGAACATTTCTTACATTGGTTTTAATTTGTGAAAAAATTAATTAATTATAAATTTGTCACGATAGTTACCGTTCAAGTTCCTTTAATTAAAGTTCCTGGCCATACAATTTTTTTGTTAGCTGATTAGATTTCATTTCCTATTGTACACAAACCCTCTGAAGAGGACGATGTTTTTTTTAAAAAATAAATAAATAAATAACTTATTTTAATTTAATTTTTTTAGTAACTATCGTGACACCTAGTGCGCTCGGTAACTAATGTGACATGTGACATCTATCTTGTTCCTGGGTAACTATCGTGACAAATGTCGTGATCCTCTAGAGTTGGGTATGATAAAATAGGAAAAATATAGTGAACTTAAAATTATCAGCTGTACAAATTCAAAATGGCGGATAATTCACGTCACGCGGATTTTTTTTTTTTAATTTTGAGTGGGGTATCAAATGAAAGGTATTGAAGAGTAGATTACAAAAATATATAACACTTGTGGATAGTGTTTAATTTTCCGCGCCATTTTGCCAAAAAACATCAAAATTTTGCTTGTCCCCCACCCCCCCAAAACTATATTTCTGCTATTACTAAAAATATAAAAAAATATGAAAAAATGTGAGGTCTGCTGGGCCAAAGAAAAAATAAGAATAGCAAGTTGATCTGATAAACTGGGAATCCACTTGGGGAATATGTTTAATTTTTCATGCCAATTTGTCAAAATAAAATAAAAAATTGCGTCCCCCCCCCCCCCCCCCATTTCATGTTCACGATATCAATGAAACCCTTTTTACGTGAGACTTCACGCCTTACCAATTTTTTTATATTAATTATTTTTTAAGTACAAAATTAATGGTAACTATTGTGACTTTAAATAAACATACGCCCCATGATTTAGAAGAGAATTGTTGTGTGACCTAGGCTTACTTTAGAAGACGCGAAGACGAACTTTAGGTTATAAAGGAATGATTCTGTTAACTGCAAAGCACTGAAATCCCACCCTTCAGTCAAACAGTGCAGTTAAATTGTTGGTAACTATTATGACGTAACTATCGTGACCGATTGCTGGGACAAGCCTTTTTATTAAATTCTCGACAAGTTACACCGAAATTAGAAAGAAATTATGTTTAGTATCACAAACTACATTATATTTCCTATCTAGACTCATAGATAGAAAGTCAAAGAAAAATATTTTTTGAGCATGGTAACTAAGGTTACAAGGGGCTGGGACGTAACTATCGTGACCTTTTTAGAATATATATATTTAGATTTCTCCTCACTAAAAAGGATATTCAAGAATCTGACCACACCGAAATGACGAATTTCAACTGTAGAAAAGTGTTTGTAGGGTTGTAGATTTTTTAATTATAAGGAGTGCAAATAATAAAATTTTTCAACCCCCTAACAGTGAAAGTGTCACTTTTTTGAAAATGACCCACTACTGATTAGAAATCCGTGACAGTAAAGTGATATGTTATCACTCAATTACTGAGCCCAGAGCCCAGCTGGAGTAAGGCTAGGACTGCAAGTAGATGACTTCCAAGAACGGAATTATATGCAGAAGCGGGCTAAGTCAGCTGACAGCAGTAATAGCGGGATTTAATTTAAAATGCTATACTGTATTTATTTAATAGAACCTAGTACAGCTAAATTTCAAACCTGGTACAAGCAACGGTTTTTTACAATAAAAAAACTGTTTTCTTTAAATCATAATAAGTAATTGTTTTTCATTCATCTCTAAAACAATTTGTTTAAATTTTTTGTTTTGATCTCGAAGAATGTCATAAGTTGTAATTTCTAACTCTTTATAATAGTTATTTATGCACCTAGGGAGTAAAGTAAGCCATTATTCCCTGAGCGAAAAAGTTGGTTCTTGAGGCGAATCCGAAGGAACCATGGCCCCTAAATCCCGAGGCGAAGCCGAGGGAATTAGACTCAGACTCTTTAATTCCCTACTGCAGATAAAAATATTTTTTATTACAACAGCACTTCAGTTAGTTAAGTTACATTTTAAAAACCTGTATTTAGTGTAAAAATAGCTTAAAGTTGCGTTTTTAAACTTTAAATTTTCCAAAATTTTCCGGGGGAGGGCCCCCGGACCCCCCCCCCCCCTTCAATGCTCAGGGAATTCCACCCCGCCCCCCCCCCTCGCAATTCCTAGTGTGTCGCCCAGTAAAAATTCCTTAAAATATGCTCTGCGGTGTAATAATGGTTTGTTTTATCATTATGTTAAAACGAGGTGATAGCGAATAGCGATGTAGTTTTAAGTAATCATATCTACTATCTGAAGAGTTTTGCTCGAGTATTTAGTTTACTTATTATGGGTGATAGTCATTTATGTTTAAAATTTTCAGTTAAAATTAGGTTACGGATAGAGAGCAAGCGTCGTCAGATTACAAAGTAAGTAATATAAGCTGCAATATTAATTACATATCCCTAATTAACTCTTAATATTTTACATTATAGTTTTCTCAGTAATTTCAGTTTAGCAGCCCTTGCCGTGTAGCGTGTAGTCATATTTTAGTTCTAGTTACTTTAATTTCATGACGTATAATTTAACCTAATTTTATTTTAAACGCATGTAGTGACTACGTCGCGGTGGAGCATGCAGAAACACACACACACACATACATGCATACACACTTACACACCCTTACTCATACCCAAATAAGAGTCTATTATAAAAGAAAATGTAACATTTTTACAGATGTAAAGTTACCTGTTACATGTTTGTCGAATGAGGTGGGTAAACCGTTAACACTTAGTTTTGTAAATAAAAACAAAGTTGTCAAAAGAAGTTTTTCCAGACAACATTTCTGCTCAAACATTCAAAGTAGTGCTTTCATCCTCAATATTTCACAAGTTTATTAATGCTAAATTTACTTATTTTCATATCGTGAGGCAAACATCGTAATTGGTTAAGATAATAATATATTGATAAGATAATGTATTTATATCTACTAATATATCTTGTCACGAATTTGAAGTAAAAAAAGGGTTTTGTGGGTATTGTGAACATGAAATTATTATAAATGGGGGGGGGGGGGGGGGGGGGGGGGCACGCAGAAGTTTGATGTTTCTTGACATAATGGCGCGGAAAATTAAACACATTCCAAAAGTGTTAAAACTATTTTTTTCCCCGTAACAGGAATTATCCGCCATTTTGGATTTCCAGTTAATCCGATCAAGTTGCTATTCTTATTTTTTCTATGGCCCAGTAGACGGCACATTTTGTATATTTTATTATATTTTTAGGAATAGCAGAAATATAGTTTGTTTTATTTTAGGGGGACACGCAAAAGTTTGATGTTTTTGACAAAATATATACCCCAAAAATATAAACCCCAAAAAATTTGATACCCATTTAAAATTTATTTTGGATTTGAACAGCTGATAACTGTGAGTTCGCTATATTTTTCGCGCGTCAAAACTACCTTCAACACTGGAAAGTTTCATGTTTCTCTCTTTTGATTCAAAAGTTATTAGAACCGTACAGAGTGACAGACACAGGAACGAAACTATAAGGGTTTTTTTTTCGGCTTTACCAAATTACCAACGAAACCCTAAAAATGAATTAAACTGGCCCATAAAAAAAATATCTATATTAAATGTTCAACATGTAAGTATGATGAAAGAGTGAGTGGTCGGCAAGTTGTATGAATGGGACGACAGACGACAACCAGCCGCCAAATCAAAACTAAAATAAATGATTTTATAATAACTGTCGCTGTTAGTGTCTCGCAGCGTTCAATGGAAGTGACGTGGAATATTTACACTACACGTCCCACCCGACGTGTGAATGAATCGCTTCTCGTGGATTATTCTCGTCGGTGTCGCGGAATTTCCATTGTAAATTAACGCCCAGTAGAATATTCAAATGCTTCGTAAAATGAAGAACTAACGTTTTTTCCATTATTTAATTTATTATTTCGTCCTTTTTCGCCTTTTACAGCGAACTTTATTTTCATTCTTTCCTCTAATTTTTTTAAATGTTTTTTTTTCGGACTTAAAAAAATTATCGACTGGTGAACGGAGATAAAAGCTCGGGCATTATAAATTCATTTTTTGTTAAACTTTCGAAAAAAAAGTTGTTTTATGCAAATGGGAAACATTTACGTAAAGCAAGAATAATGTTTAAAAGGTTATCTAGTGGAGTGCGCCTAATAATATAATCGACCTCCTACTATTTACATACAATTATTAATTTGTTTCGTGTGATTCATGAAAATAATGTGGGATCCGTCTGTCGGTTTCCATATTGAGCTAATGAGGAATCCTAACAAAGCACGTGACATCTCACCTTTTTATCTAGGCTGGGAAAGAAAATGCGTGTGGTGTCGCGGGACATCCGGTAGGAACCAAGTTCCTTACGCTTTTCATTAAATATAAATTATAAATTTTTTTTTTTTATTATAAAATCATAATTCCAAAATTAGTATACGATTTTAACTACTTATACGTGGAATTAGAAAATAGACAAAATTAAAAGTAACTAAATATTTGTACCAGTGGAGTTAAGGCAAAATTAAATGAAAAGCTTTTTATTATCTTGGAAGCAAGCGTCTTTCAAAAAATTATTTGTATGTTGCAATAAATAATGTATTGTATATTGAGAAAAAAGTTAATGATGACTTTATAGTTAAGGCAGACGGTTGTAGAGACGAAAAAGAACTGTCCTCTCAGACTCCGTCGGCATGTTACTCCAATTAAATATTATAATAAAAAATATAAATTACTAACTCACAAAAACTTCTGCTTGTATATCAGGTTGAAATTTTACATGCCTGTTTCAATTGAACTTTAGGTGATGTATACAAAGTAAGATATCGGTAAAAACGTTGTTTTCTTTATTTTAATCGTTTAGGTCCGCTTTAATAAATTTAGCGATCTTTATCACTTCATTGTCGGTGTTCGTTTGACTAAAAAAAAAAATGTATTTATAAAAGTTGTTTGTCTTATTAAATAGATGAAATTAGAATTTTTTCCCGTCCTAAAATTCCAATTTTAAATTTGAAGTTTTTTTATTTTTTTTACGCGAGCGTTGCGCGATAACGCTTGGGCGGATAACGTTGTCTAACCAACTCAGCCTACGCATTAATAAAATGAACATGTGTACCAAATTTTAAGTAACTCGGTCATCTTTTACTCAAGTTGTCGTCATCGGTAGGTTTCGTGACGCTTGGTTGCGTGACGGTGATTTTGGTAGTTTTTTTCTGATTCACTGCCGGGCTCCAGAACGTGCCATAAGCAACTTCGTTCCAAAAAGGAAAGAGATGCGTGGATGTTTTGGTTTACTCACTTTGAAAGCCTGCCTGAACTTGTTAGACATGATGTTATAGAGGAGGGGGTTGACCGTGGTGTTGAGGTAGTACAGGATGCCGGAGAGGTAGGTCAGCACCTTGTACGCAGACTCCAGTGGCGTACCGGTATCGTGGTCCACGCCTACATGCTCCGCATACACGGCCAGCAGCCTCTGAGCGTGGAACGGCGCCCAGCAGATGAAGAACGCCACCACCACCGCCACTATAAACAAGTTAAAACCATGTTTAGTCCGTTTAGTTAAACATCTCGGCTGAGCTATAAGTAAATTTCATGTAACTAACACAGGGTACGAAATGTATAAATAACTACCACTTGTTACGGGTGCAGTCTATATCCACTCGTAATAGTTATATATGCACCTAGGGAGTCAAGAAAGCCATTATTCCCTGAGCGAAAAAGTTGGTTGTTGAGGCGAACCTGAAGGAACCATGGTCCCTAAATCCCGAGGCGAAGCCGAGGCAATAACTCTAATTAGCTCCCGAGGCGCAGCCGAGGGAGATAATTATTACGAGGGGAATAATGGCACTTTACTCACGAGGTACATACAATATTTTATCTCCAGTAGGAAGAAAATACACATTTTCGTTCATTGCACAGCTTTTATTTATTATTTTAATAAATAACAATAATTATTAGCACTTTTAATAGCAGATATAAGAGATTCAATATTAAAAACAAATAAGAATTGGAATTAAACTCAAATAGAAGGTTATTTAGATGCAGGTTATAAACAAAGATAGACATGGTCGAAAAACTCAGTGCCGCCAACCTGATTTCAACAACTTCATTACATTAGCCATTCATTTTCTACTATTTATAAAATAATTAAGTTGCAATCTTTACTTTTTTACTATGTTTTTATTAGCTTGCATTCTTGTTTGTTTGTTTGTCCGGTACAAATCTGGCAACCGATTTCTAACTAACTTCCCGAATAGCTAGACATTTGAAACTTTTAGCATAGCTCAGAACACGATGACAATACATTATTTTAATACTTCTAGCCATCTTTCAGCAGAATTTAATTAGTTTTCAGCAAATTTTGCTGTGCGGAAAGTTAGTTCGGAAAAAATCCGCAAGTTATTTTATTTGTTTTGCCATATCCAATATTTACGCAATCTTCATTTTGACGGGTCTCAAATTTGTGATAGATAAACATTGAATGACAGCAAAACAGGAAATATCGATTATATTATTTCAAATATACCGATGGCATGCTTTAGATTTGGTGTTGGGGAGATCCGTTGTACAAAGATTTATCCTTTTATAGGTTTAAGATCAGCTCTCTGGATGGTTGTCATTTATGTAGAGTAAATAAATTCGGAACTATTTTTTTTTTTTCACTAACATTATATATTATATAACAATAACAATTATATTATCAACATTACATACGATTAAACAGAAAATTTAAAAACGTAGTATATAAAAAGTTCTTTTTATCTTGAAATTATTGTCCTACTTTACTTTTTCACCCTACTTTTACTTTTTCTCCCTACTTTTTGAGTTCAGGGATGAAAAGACCTGTTTTAGTCCCTCTAAACTAATTCAAAATCATAACTTTTACTCCCTACTATGGAGATAATAGTTATTTATTGTATATTAGCTTGTAAGGTTTTATTATGAATATGTTATTTCCGCATGTTAAGTTGTAATGTAAGAGATAAGAGTTAGGGAAATACAGAGTGAGCTTAACGAAGTAATGTTTAGGTCGACTGTTGACCCAAAACGCAAGCGTGACACATAGGAACTGTTCCAACATCAGACTTACGTCATTAAGATGTTGGCTCGGCATTACGCCATGTCCTGCATCGTTTCGTCGCGTCCGACTCATCAGGGGCCCCACGATGCCCACCCAACTCTGGGCCTATACCAGATGCAGAAGATCAGATATAGGACTTTATCAGAGACGAGCGTCCCTTGGTGTCTCTCACTCACACGAATTGTGTATTTAATTGTTATACAATATTTATTTATTAGCTTAGCATAATTCTTCCTTCTCCCGAACAAATGAACCCCCTCTATATTTATTGCCTGCTGCTAACCGCACCTCACTGACATTCCCCTAGGTATTAGATTATTAAATTGGTTAGCTGAAGTTGGACATCGCTGGGAGATACTTCAGCAAACAGCATTGTAACTCCTGTCATAATAAATATACAGAGATAATAAATAAATGTGATAATGTGTAATATTTTGAAGAAAGGTTCAACATATACTTTTTAGTCAGTAGAAAATAGTTCTCCCTTAGTTACTGAAATACGGCTCACACAATAATCATTTTAGTGTGATGTGAGTCATCCGCAAGTGGTTTGTTTATAAAACACGCTTTGAAAATGTTCACATCAATCAGGGTTGTCGAGGTTTTACAAGCAACGCCATCTATCGGTATGTGTTATGAGGGGGTGGCCCTGAAATGTAATATAATTTTTTCACATTGGTACAGAGTACAGTGTTAACTTATTTCTAGCAAATAGGTAAACTCTCTTTATGTGGCAAGTTTCAGTTCAGATTCAAAAAGATATGGTATTTATCGTTGTGCGCAGCTAGTAAGTTATTTTACTCGCTATATTTATATAATAATATGTGAATAATCTCGATTTATATATTCTTAACTTACTTTCATACTGAAATTTATACTTACTTACTTAAAAAAATATACTAACTGAAATTTATAAAGAAGGTCTAATATTAAATATAATTTTTCATCAAAGACGCAAAGAAATAAGTTATAAAGTTTAACTGTGTATCTATGACACTCAAAATAACACTATTTTTTAATATTCTGTAGAAAAAGTAATCTGAAAACATAAAAGGGCGACATACTGTAAAGAAGACGTTAACGATGTCATATTTTTCAAAAATAGAAAACCCCCTCATTATGCATGCAAACATGAGTCGTTTCTTTCATATATATATATATATATATATATATATATATATATATATATATATATATATATATATATATATATATATATATATATATATATATATATATATATATATATATATATATATATATATATATATATAGTATAGTATATATAGTAGTATATATATAGTATTTAAGTATTTTTTTTGTGATGCTGTGAAGTTGACAGC
Organism: Gerris lacustris; assembly: GCA_951217055.1. Classification (NCBI taxonomy): domain Eukaryota; kingdom Metazoa; phylum Arthropoda; class Insecta; order Hemiptera; family Gerridae; genus Gerris; species Gerris lacustris. The sequence goes on along the minus strand of OX578282.1, from coordinate 362,732 downwards.
GGGACGTCAGGTAGAAAAGATGAAAGGAAAGGAAAATCACTTTAGAAGAAGGAAATATTGTGTTGAAGGGTAGTTACAATATATTACACACTTTTCCATCCTGACTTTTTCTTAGAAATAAAGAAAAGGCAATTTCTTAACAAGAACAACATAATTCTACAGGAAAAACTGCAGCTTTTTGAACTTAATTTTATTTATATTTTTTAATCGCACACACACATACATTTATTATATATATATATATATATATATATATATATATATATATATATATATATATATATATATATATATATATATATATATATATATATATATATATATATATATGTTAATAAGGATTTTAGGTCTTAAAATAAAAGGTTGGAAAATATACGGAACCAGTTAAATTAAATGATTGTTTAAATTTAAGAAAAGATGATGTTTGAATGTTAATATAATTGTATGAAGGCTGGACGTGATGTCGGGTTGGATAGTGACACTGTCAGGTCGAGTTGGTGCTCGGTCCACACAGCTGTAATGATGATATCAGAAGATAACATTACAGCATCATACCATATGAAACACGTGGCAGCTCATGTAAACACGTGATGCAGGCTCACACCTGTCTCATCCCTTACATATTTAGCTTCATCACTACTTTGCCAGCCCTACGCCTCCACACACGCCTTGTAAGTAGGGTTGTCAGTCTGGTTTTAGCCCCTAATTATATAATATTTATATAGTCGGTTACTTCTTACTTCCACAAATCGACATCACTTGTTCTAATACATTTTATCTGACAAAAAAAGTCTAGCAAAGTACAAACAGTAGTTATGATGATTCTGGGTGAAGATAAGAATTACTTCGTGCTCAATATTTCCCCCCACTTAGGCTTAAACTTTCACCGATCATCAGGATTTTAAGTGTTTGTCGGTCAGAGAAGCTCGAAATTTCGACTTTAAGTAGTTCACCTTGGAAAATGTCTACTTAAACATAATGTAAGACGCTCCTCGGCTTGGTTTTGGGAAGCATGGTAATTTAACTTATTTTATTGACACGTGCCTTGTGCATAGGTCATTTACTTGTTTTTCCACTGTTTCAATAAACAGGATGTAGACTGCCTGAAGTGTGTTTGTTGTAGTGTGTCTTTGTGTTCTCTTGGCATTGTGTTGGTAGCTGGGACCGTGGGATCAGCTAATCAGCACTTTGCTAACTTGAGAGTTTCAGCACAATTGTGCTGAACTTGTGCTTTGCAATCAGTTTCCAAGAGTGGGGACTGATTGTCAGAGGAGTGAGAGAGGGGCCTGCGGCCTGACGATCGGTTCACTTTGGATCGAGTCTCAGAGGAGGACACAGGTTGGTGTTTTAGTTTTACAAGTAGGGTTCTGTCTATTACCTCCAGTGCCGGAACTAGCCGTGTGCATGGGGTCAGCCGCACACGGGCCTCGGGGTAAGGGGGGCCTCACTTCCGCCCGGCCAGTAATAAAAAATGTATAATTAATTTGTTCTTGATGGATAAAAAAAGTAATACAATAAAAATAAATAAAATGAAGAATAATTTTACTAAAGAGGTGAAGTTAGTTTATACTTTATTTATTAGTATTATTATTTGGTAGGTATATTCTCTTCCACATAATAATAATTATAATTATTATTATTATTTGAGGCAATTGATCTTTAATGCTTTTTAAATTCTACTTTTAACATGACCTGATTTGTATACAATTGGGTATTTTAGACACTTAATGTTTTGTACATATTATCCTGTTATAGGTTTTGTCGAAATGTAACTTTCTTTAGTGCAAGTTTTTAAATTTATTTACAATTAAAATATGCCTATATAGGGTGTCCCACTTAACACTATCCACTCAATATCCCCGGAATCTACTTAAGAAGAAAGACGCGGTTTGCTGGGTTCTATGTTAACTTAAAATGCCAAGCACTTTGAGCGCTAAAATTCTCTGCAGCAGTACTTAAAATATGAAAAAGTTAACATGAATGAAGACATATTTTTGAGGCTATACAGTTAGTTCTGCTTAACATAAGAACTATTTAATAGTGGCATTTTTCCTCCAAGCATTGAAGTTTAAAATATGAGTTTTCAACTCGAGTTTTACGGTAAAAATAATAGATCGAAGAAAAAAATTCAAAAATAAAAAGTACTTATTTTGAGCCATGAAATCTAAATCCATTTTTAAAGTATTAATTACAAGCAAAATTTTTTCTAGGATATCCTGGAAACCCTAAAATGAGGGGACAAAAATATTTAGTCACCTTGGAAAGGGGCCTCAAAAAAATCTTGCACACGGGCCTCAGCAGGTCTAGTTCCGTCTCTGATTACCTCCGTCTATTATCAGGTCTCGCTACACTCTTTCAGAGTTTTAACTTTAGGTTGTTCCTCGTGTTGTGCTTCTCACAGCGAGGATACTTTCTTCTTTTATCTATCACCTTTTTGGATTAGCGACAGGTCCATCAGGCCTAGTCCTTTTTGCTTAACTTCTTTTCTTGGCCCGTTGGCCCTACTTATTGTATGCTCATTTGTTTACCTCTTATTTAAATATATTTATTACCTTTTTAAGAAGTCTAAAGCTGGCGTTGTATGTATTCCTTTTCTCACCCAGTTTTCCCAGAGAAATAGTTTGGGGTATTTGAAACCCTTACAATAATATGTAGATCCGACAACTGAAAACATTATACGAACGAAGCTTTTCAAGTTTGGTTTCGCAAGGAGCTGTAAAATGTTAAAACGTGGCCGTTTCTGTAACATTCCTCAATATGTCGCTTGTAGTTTTATTGGTTGTGGGGTCAATCATTTTTAGTCGAAGGTCTGTCCTACCCGATCCTACCTCGATTACGATCGAAATCTTCAAATCTCTCCTCGAACTGCTGACTCGATTGAATAACTTCCATTTATTTTTTCAGTTGACTTTTTTTAATCCTTAAGGCTGGGCGGACACTGGGGGCAAAACAGTCTGCAGACTGTCTGCGGAGACTGTCTGCGGAGACTGTCTGCGGAGACTGTCGGCGGAGACTGTCTGCGGAGACTGTCCGCAGACTGTCTGAGGAGACTGTCTGCGGAGACTGTCTCCCCGTGCAAAAGATTGTTGGACGGCGACTGAAAGCCTTATAGTTATGATTCCCAAACCTTCTAAACCTCACCACCTACCTTCCTCCTATATAGACCTATTTTACCTTTTTATGTAAAATCCTCGAAAAACTTATCCTTCGCAGAATTTATCTTATCTTCAAATCCCAAAATATTCTTCCTAATCACCAATTTGGGTTTCGAGCAGAACACTCCACTATTCAACAATGTCACCGTGTTGTTGACGGCATCTCATCCGCCCTTGAGAATAAGCAGTATGTCTCGGCAGGCTTTCTGGATGAAAGTCTGCTTTCGATCGAGTTTGGCACCAGGGACTTCTGTGGAAACTCAAGGAAATTCTACCCCCAACCTATTACCTTATCCTTCGCTCCTATCTGAGTGACAGGAATTTTGTAGTTCGACAGGGTTCCTGTCCCTCCAATTCCTTTCCTATTCTGGCAGGTGTACCTCAAGGCAGCATTTTAGGTCCAATCTTATACTCTATTTATACAGCAGACATTCCAGAACATCCATATTCTCTTTTGCCGACGACAATGCAGTCCTCTCCGTAAATCCAGATCCCAACCATGCCCTCGACTTTCTTTAAGAACACCTTCAATCTATTGAGAACTGGTTCAAAAAATGGCGTATCAAGTTTAACAGAGGCAAAAGTGTACATGTCACGTTTACTCTGCGGAGAGCTACTTGCCCTCCAGTATATTTAAATCATCAACTTCCAGTTTCGAATCAAGTGCGATACTTAGGACTTCACCTGGACCGAAGACTCACCTGGAACTTACATAAAAGACTAAAACGAACGGACATGAAAAGACGATAAAAGACTTTACTCAGACGTTTGGACAACAGATCTAATTTATCACTAACTAACAAACTGACCATCTATAATCTTATTGTAAAACCTATTTGGACTTACGGACTCGAACTTTTGGGATCGACCAAGCCATCAAATTCATATAAGATCCAATCCCTGCAATCCTTGATCCTACGGAAAATATGTAATGCTCCCTCCTACGTGGCCAAGCGTATAATTCATAACGACCTAAATGTTCCCTATGTCCATATTCTAGCATCCTCTCGTTACAAGTCCTTCCACACAAAGCTCGTCCACCATCCTAATCCTCCCTTCCAAAACCTATCCTTTCTTCATATTCCTGGCAATCTGAGGTGACGCCTAAAGAGAAAATGGCCCCGTAACCACCTAAGAGACTAATATTATTGTAATCCAAATTATTGGAGTCCCACCACAGGGTGGAATCTCCTAATCTGTGATGGAACTGTGCAGTATTTACCTTATGCGAACAAGCTGCTTGATATAATTAATTTTTATAGTTGTAGCTAAATAATAAAGGGGGGAAAAAATTGACTTTTTTCAGGCACTTTTCGTTGAATGAGGTTCAGCCAGTTGCTCGGTAATTTGAAAATTACCGATACAATAAACAATAGCAATTAAGCTGAATCCAAAGTGCTGCAGATACATCCAAAGCAGTAAAACCGCTAAAACTATGCATTGTTAAAATTGATTAACTTCTTTTGTGTTGCAGCGCGGACCCTAACTTGGAGATCCCAGAACTTTATTACTTACTATAAAAAACAAATTTTGCTTTTACACTTATGAAACACGGACTCAAACGTCCCCTGTTGGATTGGAAAGGCGTTGTCTTCTGTCCCCTGTCACTTTTCTTCTGTTCCCTGTCTTGTCGGTGTGAAAGCCGCCTTAATTGTTAGAGCATTGGATCGCCAATTCATAAGACCATGTTCGAATTCCGGTGGCGGTGAATTTTACTCTGTATAGTCTCCCTTGTATAATTTAAATTTAAAATTGGTTTCCGAAAGCCGCTAAAGTCTCCAGGACAGGGGTTCAATAAATTGGTTATGCGTGAAGTCTTACGTAAAAAGGGTTTCGTTAGTATCTTGAACATGAAATTAGTATGGAGAAAGGGGTTAACGAACGGTCGCAATTTTGATGTTTTTTGACAAAATATTGTGGAAATTAAAGACTATCCAAAAGTTTTATATATTTTTGTAATCTACTCTTTGATACCCACTCAAAATTTAAAAAAACATATTTTTTTCACGTGACGTGAATTATCTGCCATTTTGAGTTCGCTATATTTTTCCTGTGTGCGCGTCAAAACGATCTTTGATACTGGAAAGTTTCATGTTTTTATCTCTTTTGATTCAAAAGTTGACAGAGAGACAGACACAGGAACGAAACAATAAGGGTTTCTTTTTTTGGTTTTACCAACGAAACCCTAAAAATTATAACAAATGTACTTAAACAATGCAAAGATGTAATTTCTCCATAGTCAAATTCCATTTCAACCATCAAAAAAGATCAGTACAATTTCTTATTGGGGATTTTTCGGCCACTTGGATAGACAGCTTGGTTTTCCGGTGGAATCCGCGTCACGAAGGGGGTGAAGTCCTTGGTTTCGCTTCCTCTGCTGGAAGCATCTTCAGGGGTGTGGTGCATCGTGGTGTTGATCGAAGGAAACACAGGATGTACTGACGACTGGAGAGAAGAATGGCGTATTTATACTGGTTTCCTAGACCTTAGATTGTACCTGGGTGTTGCATTACTCGAGGGTGTCCTTTGTCAGGATGATGAAATCATGCAAGTGCTGCCTTTGTCGGTGTTTCTTTGTGGAGATGATGCAATCAGGCAGGTGCTGCCTTCGTCGATGTTCCTTTGTCAGGCGGGTGATGTAATATGTTGAGAAGTGACCGCGGCGCCGCTCCTTGCTTCAACATCGTTTGAATCAAATTCTACGTCACGATATCACTGTTTGGTAAGTTTATATTTTCGCGAAGGAATCCCGAAAAAAGTTATTTAGTTAGTTGTCGCAGCGGTTGATTTTTTTTCTACTTTCAAACTTACGGACTTTTAATATATTTCCTCACATTTTTTCCCTCAACCTAAAAAGTATCTAAATTGGATTTAAATTGAAATTTATAACGGCTTCGTTTGACTTCTCGAGTTTACCGACAAATGAAAACTAATGTGAGGGAATCAAGTCGAGGCCAAGCAGTGTGGTCCGCCGCTTCACAACTAATCCTAGAGCCACTAATCCCCGCCTTTCACAACTCTTCATCTCTTGCAAATCTTTATTTAGAACTAAATGATTGTATTAAATAAGCTATCTATATGCACTCTGTCGTCAGCTATTATAACTATTAGCAAGTTTGTTCAAATAGTAAGGCTACATCTTACTGTATTATGATTCTGGTTTCGGGTATTTTTAAAATTTTTAGGGTTTCGTTGGTAAAACAAAAAAAAAAAAAAAAAAATTAAAGTTTCGTCCCTGTGTCTGTCTGTCTGTCACTCGGTACGGTTCCAATAACTTTTGAATCAAAAGAGATAAAAACATGAAACTTTTCACTATTAAAGACCGTTTTGACGCGCACAAAGGACAAATATAGCGAACTCAAAATTATCAGCTGTTCAAATTTAAAATGGCGGATAATTCACGTCACACGATTTTTTTTTGTTTTTTTTTTATTTTGAGTTGGGTATCAAATGAAAGGTATTGAAGAGTAGATAGCAAAAATATATAAAACTTGTGGATAGTGTTTAATTTTAAATAAAAAAGAAAAATAATTAATTGGGAATGTGCTCGTGTAAACGTATATAATGTGTTGTTACGAGTTGAATTTATATCAACTCGTAAGAGTTATTTATTTCAGTTAATTTTATATAGTTGTTGTTTTGTTATTTCGTTATGTATATTATTCTGTATAAAGCTAGAGATATGAATAGGAAAGCCAGAGCCAGCTTAAGGATGTTATCTTTTGGTCGACCCTTGCCCCAAAACAGTGGCCAGGTTCAACCTATATAGAAGGTCTGCTGGCCAATGTTGTGGTTCAAGGTTCGACCTGATTAAGAGACTTCCTTCAGTTGGCCTCTGCACGTCCACGAGGCAAGTCACCCAGACATAAGTGAGTGTAGCGACGCCGTCGGATTTATAGGTCCGAGTCACCAATAGTGCCGCACCTTGCCGGGAAGAGGGCAACTAGTCTGCTATAGGCCAGGATCTGTATTGTGACTCGGGACCAGCTAGTGGGCACGTTATACCGAATACAGTGCGCCAGGAGTCTTCCAGGACCCCAGTGTGGAAAAAGGACCCACAGAGGAGGAAGACCCCGCTGCACGGCCCACTAATCAGCACACACACACACCGCACTGGACACCGCCCTTAGACGCCCACCACTTCATCAGCTAACTCCAGGTTTTTGGGAGAAATTGTATTATAGGGGATCCCCATCTTAGGGCCTATAAAATCAATGTTAAGTTTTAGGTTATAATATAAGTTTTGTATATATATCCCATACCCGATAACCCCTTTCCTAATTAATTAATTTATTTAACTTATTTATTTCACTTATTTATTTAGCTTATTTATTTGCCTGTCCAATTCCCACTAACCCCATAACACTCTCCGCCCAAGCTTTAAGTAACCCATACCCGCTAACCATATCCCTATTCGTTTTCCCTTAGTTTTTAGAATTTCATATTATAGTTATTAAGTAGCGCTACAATTCATTTATTTATATTCATTCTATTAGACCTACATGTTCTGAAAATATATTCAATTGTAAATTTAAATGTTAGTAGTTTTATTTTATCTTATTATTAACCAGGACCCCTTGCCTTTAGTAAATTCACCCACCCCCTAGCAGCCGACTGAGCTGGGCAAAGACACAAATCCGTAACAGTGTGTCCGGGAGCGCATTGCTGTGGCACTGGCTGCATCCCGTGCTTCACTGCGGAGTCTCTTATTTATGATTTAATGAATTGTTTAAATTGGATCGGTTAATAAACCACCGTCAAGAACAAAAAAAATTTTGCTCAGAGAGAATATTTATTTTTTAATAAATATTTCCCCTCGATGTTAGAAAACCTCTTTGAAGAAGAAGACAACAATATCATTATAGAAATTATAAAACCAAACAAAATGATTTTCTTACAGCGTTCCAAACAAGTAGTGATTATCATGTTAGTGAGAGGAATCGGTTTTAAATACATATGTGCCCCATCTTGAATACAAATGGCCGATAAATGGCATCTTCTTTATTATTGCGTGTCAATAAGAACACTGTTTTTTACAGAGAGCTTATATAATCTAACTCCGTGGCACAACTATCAGTGGAGGGCCTAGACCTGCCAAACGGCTATTAACTATATAACGGATGTCACGGGGTCAGTGTGTAGCTCCATCAGCTGTACACTGGGCATGCGCAAGCAGTAGCACAGCAGCTCTCCATCCATACAGGGATGGATCTGCACCGATGTAATTTCTCCATAGTCAAATTCCATTTCAACCATCAAAAAAGATCAGTACGATTCTTATTGGGGATTTTTCGCCCACTTGGATAGAGTTTATTCGGATATTGCTGCCTTGGTAAAGTCCGACGACTCAGTGTTGCTCACTCCTGCAGGTTCGCATTCTATTGAGTAGGGGGACCCAGTTCAGGAATCCAACCCCATCTGAGGTCGAGTTGTGAGCACGCCTCGATCCTGTTTACCCTTAATGGTAGGAGCCGACTGATCAGTTTTCCGAACTGCCGGGGCCTCCAGAGAGCTGATACCTCGACAATACAAAGCCACGGACCACGCGAATATATTGGGAGTCGATTCTTCACAAATGAGAGTGACGCCGCTAGAACAGATATCAAGCCTGCTAAGACGGAGAAATCGGGCCGTGTTTTACACAAGCATATCTCGAGTTGCCGAACCATCTTCTTCGCTTTGTCGCTTAAAGGGACATTTACTGGGTAGTTCGGTGAATCCGCTGCGATAAGAATCTTAACCGTGTGAGATATTAAAACTTCACATAAACGACGATGATACTCTCACGATAGAATTGAAGTTTCATTATTGCGACAGTATTGTCGCAATAATGAAATGTTGTTTTTGAGATACTGCCGATTCAAAATTGTTTCTGCGGAAAATACGAACATTCGATTCTTGCTTCCAAATGACATAATTTGGCGTATCGATAATTTTTCAAAATATCGATTCTTAATTTCGAGACCAAATTCAACATTGAAGGACAAGTCAGTGTTCACCAAAAAGGCTCTACTGCCAATGCCCCGTCAAGATCAAACATTCTTGGAAATCAATATGACGGGACACGAGGCTGAACAAGTTAACATTTGCTGCCATTACAATCTCATTGAACAAGTCACAGAAACGGTCATTATTGCATGTTAATGAAGAATGATAATTAAAAGAACTCGGCTTATTCGATTATGCAGACACGCTTTAGAAAGAACGCAACGTGATAATTACATGGTTGTGGTCAAAGCAGACAATGACTCAGCTGCGCGACACGCAGGTCGGTTTAATGCCCCAACTATTAATGAAGTGGCCATTGTTATTGTTGATGTTTGACCAGTGAGATAATATCAATCTCATGGGTCCCGATAACACCGTATAAATAACAATCGTTCCTATGATGCTCTGTAATAGCCAAGATGGCTGTCAAAATCAAACACTTCAACAGGTGCAACAAACATTTACATATTTATTTACAAGAAAAAGGCAGGACCAAGTCTGCAGCGTCATTTAGTATATTATATATCGTATGCTAAGAAGTGATATCTCGTTACTGCCAAAATGGTCATGTTGAGGATTTCAGTTTATTGGCCTTGGGAGGCTTGTCTTCAAGTACATGCGAGATCTCGTAAGTAAAAAAATCCTTCTCATTGAAAATGGGAATTAGTGACATCTCGTATCAGATTCACAAACTATTTTTTATGTGATAGCTTGTAACTACACCTCGTATGTGTTTCTGGTGTATGTGTTTTGGTGAAGGTTAGCTGTGACACGTCATAACTGAGCTGCTAATTCGTGAGTGAGACAGACCTCGTATGTGTTCACTTTATTAAAGAAGTGACATAGTGAGTTCTCGTAAGAACATTATTTTATGAACTGTTTTAATTTGACAGTTACCAATGTTTCAGAAGGGTTACATGTTATAAAAATTTATAAAACACGTAAAAAACTTAGTCAGTTAAAGTAAATTTATTTTTTAAATAGTTTTTTATTGCTCCTCTAAACTTGACATTTTGAAGATACGAGGTTTCAATTCTTAGCTATATATTTGTAATCTACTCTTCACCAGCTTTCATTTGATACCCCACTCGGAATTGAAATAAAAAACACAAACTTATTGAACTAGTGAGTCGCGCATGCGCTTATAAAATGTTTATCATTTCTATATTTTTCCTACGTGTGGGTCAAAAAGTTGCGCCATTGTTTTAAATTCCAACACTGCAGGTTGAAGGGTTCGGGTGACAGGAGCCCAAATGTATCAAGGTTTCGAGGTGGATCCCAAGCCCTAAAAACACTGAATGATTTGGTCGTTTGGATATTTATTTTTTAATCTGACTGTCCCAGTTTATATTTTCCTCAAAACAAAGCAAATAAAGCAATATTTGTGTGTTTCACATTTCTGCGATATTAATTCAGAGCGAGGCTCTGCCACCCCCCCCCCCCCTCTCCTCTTTCTTTATTTATCCGAATATTTATATTTATTCGAAGACTAGAAAACAATTGAGACGCAAGAGAACGGAAAAAATAAGCAAATAAATATTTTTGAAAAAGTTAAATTAAATACATTTATAAAAGAGAGATTTTTTAAAAAATGTATAAACTCTAGAACTGAATCTGGCCTCCAGCTCTAGCTGGTATGTTCATTACAGCTAAACCTTATTATTTAAAGTTAAAGAATATATTCAAAATTCCGTGAAAATACATTTTCTAATTGATTCGCATTTTCCAGTGTGTTTATGATTGAGAAACTGTAATTATTACAACGACCTTTACATTTATTTATTTTATCATTTTAATTTTTGGTTAATCTTTTTCATTATGACATTAACACCGGGAGAAATAGTTCGATGACCGGCGGCGGCATATATTCTTATGTTTTGCTCTTCATCTTTTATAGAGCCTAATAATAATGTAAAATGGTGAAACCTTATTTAAATTAGTAAACAAAAAATACGAATGCATTTGTTATGACTGAGCATGACTGTGGATCTGTCATTATGTTTTTAACATTTATTGCGGGTCCAAGTTATTTTATCATTTCGGGAAGGGGGAAGGGCCCCTCGAATTTGGAAAGGTAAATATTGCCTTACTCTGGACAATGGAACATCTCACGAAGCAGTCAACACATTGCTCAGGCTCAGGCATTGTCATTGTTTCGAGGTTATCATTAAAAAAGAAAACACAGACCAACACGAGACCAAATAGTGTGCCAATTAGTGTGGCACACAGCTTCCATTTACGAAATAGGCCACGAGGAAGCTATGTGCCACACTAATGGGCAGACTATTGGGTCTCGTGTTGGTCTGTGTTTTCTTTTTTATTTTGCAAACCGACATCTTAAAAACTATTGGTCTGGTTTTAATGATAACCTCGAAACTCTGGTTTAAAGGAAACTTCTGGTTTAAGGATGACAATGCCTCAGCAATGTGTTGACTGCTTCGTGAGATGTTCCATTATCCAGAGTAAGGCAATATTTACCTTTCCAGATTCGACAAATACTCCAAACTCCGGGTCCAGACACTTGACTGCCGTCATTGTAAACTTATTTTTTCGATTTACAAAGATGGCGCTTTCATTCCCCCCCCCCCCCTCACCCCCCCCCCCCCCACTACATACGATTATCAGACTTTTGCTTGTCTGTACAGTACGCGACACTTTGTATTTGAAACTTTACATATAATTTTGAACAAGTGGGTTTCGTCAATTTGATTAAAATCTTTTTGAACTAACTATTTTGAGACGTGAGATTGGATGTCTGAGGCTGTGACTGGCAGTGTTGTCTCGAGAGACGAATCCCTTTAATTTATGGTAACACTGACGACAAGTATCGACTTGGAATTAACTTGATCCGTAAATACACGAGGGGGGGGGGAGCTTATCACTGCGGCTTTAATCAACCACCTTATCGTGCTTAGAGCTCACGCTGTGAACGCCTCTTTGTTTAAAATCGGATTTAAACTGTTTTAATTAGCTTGTTGAGTAAATTTTGCCGTATGTTTAATTTCTAGATGTTAAAGATAGATTATCTCTAAATATAAATCTAGACGAGATGCAGTGATTTGGAAATAATCGAGACTAAGTTTATACCTGAGAAATTAGTTTGTAGTTTGAAGGTAACGTACTTAAAAGCATTTGATAACATTAGTTTTTAGTATTTTATTTCCACGGGAGTAAATAGTGGCGGTAGAAACAACAAAACAACGCGTCGGTTAAACTGACGAAGCTTTATTTCAACATTGCTTCTTAAACATTTATTTCGTATTTTATCACCCGTTTCCCGTAGAGTCTGGTTTTTATTCCTCAATCTCAACCTGGAAGGAAATTTGTGTCACTTTGTAAAAATTGATTCCGTTAAAAAATTGACTGTTGAAAGAATTGAAAAATAAGAAAACATGACGATTGTTTCTTCAAGAACAAAGCGGCTAACTTTATATTGTCTCTCGAGTTTGTTTCCTTCAAGAGTTACAGTTTTTCATTCCTTCGTTTCAACTCATCTCAGCTTTATCGATTTATTTAAAATTCTTTTCCCATCATTTCCGTGTTTCTTTCCCACAAAAATAGAAAAATCTCGAAACTAGTTCATAAGTAACTAAGAAGAAAACAACAAAATTTCCCGACAATTGTTCTTCATTTGTCTGTTGCTTTTTTTTAAAAAAAAAAACTTAAAACTTTTTTACAACTAATATTAGACTTAAAACTTTTAAAATATAAATACTTTTTTTTGCCATGCTTTGCTTCTTTAAATGTTCTAAGTTTTTGCTTTTATTAAATTTATGTATATATATACAAAGAATATATATATATATATATATAAAACAAATAATGTAATATATTTATATATTAAAAAATTACTGTAAGAGAGAAATGTATATTAAAATTTAAAAAAAAAAAAAATGTTAAATAAAGTTGGAAATCCCTATTGTACAAAATGTTTTTCATTTTGATATTTTAAAGGCATTTTTTTAAATATTTTAGTTTCAAAGTTTAAATAAAGCGCGTGGAATGTTTCTACGGTTTACTCTTCTCAGCACTTAACTAAATAAAATATGGAAGAGAAGCAAAACCACCCCAAGTAAATGAAATGTATAATGCTGAGTTGTAATCACAAGTTAACATGTTGAGCGTCTAAATAACACTTTGTATGTAAAGCTGCAACACACTGTGCGTCCGGTTTGTAAACAGAAACGCGTGCTCCGTGTCGACGCTATTTACGGTTTGAGTAGTTTTAAAGATAAGTGTTAATACCTCACCCCTACTATTATGATACCCCTAACTGCTATTATGATAACATTTTGGAGCGAAATAATAGAAATCATAGATAAAACTTATATATCACTTCAAAAAGTTGGTACTACAATTGAAAGTATTGAAAATTAGTACCAAATCACATTTTTTCCTCATAAATGCTACGTTGGATGATTTTGCCGGCTGCAGCAAGTTTCTTGTTGGCTACTGCAATTTTGTTGTCGGCTTCTGCAAATTTCTTGATGGCTGATGCAAATTTCTTGTTGGCTTCAGCAAATTTCTTGTTGGCTTCAGCAAATTTCTTGTTGGTTTCTGCAAATTTCTTGTTGGTTTCTGCAAATTTCTTGTTGGTTTCTGCAAATTCCTTGCTGGCTGCAACAAATTCCTTGTTGGCTTCTGCAAACTTCATGTTGGCTGCGGCAAATTTCTTGTTGGCTTCTGCAAATTCCTTGTTGGCTGCAACAAATTCCTTGTTGGCTTCTGCAAATTTCTTGTTGGCTTCTGTCAAATCCTTGTTGACCGCGGAAAATTTCTTCAACCCACACATTTTGTAACAGCTATTTTTTCACTCAGTCAATGTATAAGAGTCATTGTAAATAGTAGAAAGACTGAAGCGTTCCTCTTATTGTTATTTGTATTTATATTGTGGTTAAGACAGTTATATATTACTCGCTACCCCGGCGAACATCGTACCGCCAAACAGTCAATGAATGTCGTCTTAACTTTAGCTAAACTTAATTTAGCATTTATTAACATAATGGCTGACCCATTCAATTTCAACTCTTATCTACTCATTTAATTAAAATAATCAAAGGTGTTATTATTAAAATATTTTTAAAATTAATAGCTACAAATATTATATATATATAAAATATACTTAGACAGCTGTGAAGGAGTAAATGTGAATAAAGTAATGTTGTTTTAAAGAGACATTAATAACATAACAAGTGTAAAGCTTCTCCCTTTGAAAAACCTTATAAATAGTTTATTTATAAACTATTTATAAAAGGTGTAGCCGCGAGAGCAGGCGACAGGACGGACGGACAGACACACGCAGGAAAATATAAGGGTCCTTGGTTTTGCCTACGGACACTAAAAATATACTCCAGCGCCGGGATTTGAACCATGGGTCTTCTGTATACAGGATACCCGTGGTTCAAATCCCGGCGCTGGAGTGTATTTTTCACTGTCTGTTTCCCGTAGTAAATAATAATTATAATTTGATTTAAATTAAAAATATAACTTTATATTATTCTCTATACCACAGCATGCTTCTAGTTGGAAAATATATAACAACTAACAAAGTCCCGGAAATATGAAGGAAAACATTCATATGACTAACGCTTCACTGTAACCCAGATAAACAAAGAAAATGCCGCTCTCTTGTCTTCTCAGCTATATCTTATATATTTTATACGTATTGTAACCAATTCTACTGTAAAATATGAAGTCGGGGTTCGGGATACTTTAAAAACTTTCCCGAGTACAGGGTAATAAAACACCAATATTTATTGTTTGTATATTTTATAGCTTGGAATCGTATTTTTTTCATGCCTGTGTAGGAAGAATTAGTTTTATTTGTCGGTGGAATTGAATTCAGTAATATTTCCTCGAAAAGCGATTGAATGACGATCATATTAATAAGTAAATTTAAATACGTTTCCGTTTAATTATTTTAGTTGGTGCGAAAGCTAAGCCTTAGGGCTCATTACGAACAAGAGAGAGGAATATTGTTTTACCTCCAGCGGGGAGAAAAAGTGAACTTTCCTCCCTAGTTTACAGGGAGGGAAGTTACTCATCGCACCCGGTCGGGTTAAACAGGGAGTAATGAAAAATAAGGGAATCATGAACTCTCATGATTCCCTCCAGTGTTGCCCTAGATACAGCACAAGTAAACTAGGCGTGCAATGCAGTTGTCTGCTTGCAATATTGAGCTGAGCCTGCATTTTAATCTTAACCAATAAACATTTGTATTTATAAACAGCTGAAATCGGATCAAAAATAATAAAATCTCTATTTTTAATAGTAAATTAGAGATTGTTCCTTGTAGCATTCAATTCTGCAGTAGTTGGGTCTATTAAGGAAATAAAAAGTTCACTTTTGCAATATTTCGACCCCTCCTTGGGTCATTCTCAAGCTGGTAGACTAGAAGTTATCTTACATTATACTAGTTTTATTCTTGAATTATTTTATTTGAACCTTTTTGATTCTCGTCATTTCTTCTGAAGTCAGGTAATAGTCATGTCACTTGTGATATATATGCACTATTTAATATATGTATTTTTAACTTCCTGAAATATATGTTATTAATTTATTATTTTCTCCCTTCTGTTATCATTACAACAATTCTATTTTTAATTAAAAAGCATTTAAAGGAGTAAATCCGAAAAAAAAGACCAAAATCACCGTCACTCAAAATCCGTCACGAAATCTACAGATGACGATAACTTGAGTAGAAGATCACCGAGTTAGATGAAATTTGATACACATGTTCATTTTACCAATGCCCAGGCTGAGTTCGTCGTAAAACGTTATCCACCCAAGCGTTCACGCGCAACGCTCGTGTAAACTTAAGCTTCAAAAGACGGGGAAAAGTGTTATTATGGAAGGCTGTTACTTGACTTGTTTTGATTATTTTTGTTATATGTGTCAAAAATGTTACTTTGTTTTGTAAATAAATAATATATAATCATGTAAAATTTCAAGAACGAAACGAAGAAGAAAACAGTCCTATTTCAATCCAAACTCCTTTAACAAACATACTCTTTCACTATAAACTCATCAGATCAACTTTTTTCTTATATTCAATATATATTTATAGTAAGACGCTTGCTTTAATTATACAAATAATGATTTTCTTTTAATTTTGCCTTAACTCCGCTAGGTACAAACAGTTCGTTACTTTTAATTTTGTCTCTTTTCTAACTCCGCCATGTATAAGTAGTTAGCAATGTATACGTACTTAGCAGTGTGATTTTATAATTTATATTTAATGAAAAATGTAAGGATCTTCGTTCCTACCGGGTATCCCGCGACACCACACGTATTTTTTTTTTTTCCCCTGTTTTTCTATTTTACCCCCTCTTAAATGAAAATATGACAAAAGTGAACATAACAACAATAACTGTACTCGAAAAGAGCTTTCCAACGACAAGCATCATGAAGGACATATACTATTTTCACTTTTGTACCCCGTACCCCCGTGTACCAATTTGGATCATTTTAGATTTATACCTTCCTGTGGTTGGTCACTATGACCGTGCCGAATTTTGTGCGGGTTGGTTCAGTTCAGCCGTTCAGGAGGAAACTTTTGTGCCCCGTACCCCGTACCCCTGTGTACCAATTTGGACCATTTTAAATTTATATCTTCCTGTGGTTGGTCACTATGACCGTGCCAAATTTTGTGCAGATCGGTTCAGCCGTTCAGGAGGAGTATCCGTCAGAAAAAATGCAAAGTGTAGTATAAGAGCTTCGCTTCGCTCAGCTCAATAAGGTTGGTGCTAATAAATACACATTTCATTTACTAACTTTTGTTTAATGCCTAAATCTATTATGTCATCTTCACACATGTCATGTAACCTCCACAACGGTTGCCATAGTGATTCATCAGTAAAACAAACAAACGACAAAAAAAAACCAACAAACGACGTAAAACAAACAAGCGACTTAAAAGTGAAATTATAATTTCTAAATGTAGATTAACTAATCCATATTTAAATACATGAGTTGTCAACACCATTCAATACACGACTCAGCTTCCAGCTCATTCTGCCATTTAATTTTAGCATTGAAATTTAAGTAATTACTATATAATTTAATTTTAACGTGATTAAATTATTTAGAGAATTGTTTATATTATATCTAACTATTTGTTTTTACAAAAAAAATTAAGTACTATAAAAATATGTATTTTATGTTGAACAAAATAATTTAAAATTAAAATATTTCCATATTTTTTTCTTCCTTCTGGAGGTAAAATCTTGTACGTACCTCAGGAGTAAAAATCACTTGCACCCTCGATATAATTAACACGCTCGGCTCCGCCTCGGGAGTGAACGTTATGGTTCCTAAATTATATTCTAGTGTATCTTTAAATAAAGATAGTGTGGCACATAGCTTCCTCAGGAGGTACCACATGACTTTCTCCTGCGGAGGATTTATTAAACAAATAATTTTCTTACTTCTTATCCGGATGAGAAAATCAAATGTTTTTTATTAAATTTCATAGTAAAGAAAAGTCTTATCCGAAGAATTGCCCTCCTTAAATAGCTTATTAAATTCCCGGCCCTATTTGAACAAATAGTTGCGAGTGTAATAAGAATAAGAATTCAACTCGCTTCTCGGAATTTTCTTGCGAATTTCTTCTTTTTGAAAATAAAAGCTCGAGGCAGTAAAAAACGTCCGGGAATTTAGATTCATCCACTATTCATGTTAGAAAAGGAAATACCTCGGACCGGTCTATTTCTATTAGTTTTGTTTGGAAACTAAGTATAAGCTCGAAGTAATAAAAACTTTTCCTCTCATTATTTTATTCTGCGTTGTTAGAAATTTGTTTTAACTTGAAAAACAGCTTTTCATTCAGCAAATCAAAAACTAATTCTGTTTTTTCCGTTTGTTAGTTTAATTTTTTCTGTGTGTGTAAAAAGTAAGTAGGTTCGGTTAAATGTACGATGGAAAAACTCTTTACCTGCGTTTCAACAGTAAAATAATAAAAAAAGAATAATTTCAATAACAGAATGAAGTAAAGTCGTACTTCCCCGACAGTCTTATACATTTTCTATAAGGAAAACTTAAGTACTTAAAAACTTGATACTTGTTTATATAAGACTAAGTATACTTAAATATTTGATTGATTTATTTATTTTTCGGTTGAAAAATAAATTACGTTGCAATACTCAACTCGAAAATAAAAATTTGTATTATTTTCTCTTGTAAAATGAAACATTATTACTGATGAAAATAGTTTGAATGATAATGTTCTGAGAACTTGTTAAACAATCCAATACGATGCTGCACAACATTATACACCTTGGCGGAATTACACGTTAAATAACAGCAACCTATTTGTGCTGAGTAATTGCCAAGTCAGCAAATGTTTGTAAATGTAAACATGTAGAGTGAATAAGGAAAGAAATGTTCGCTGTGAGGGACAGAGACTAGAGAGAAACATCCCCTAGATATACTGGATGTATCAGACCAGGCACAACTTACTTGCCACTTGCACAGGGAGATACTGGATGTATGAGAGCAGGCACAACTTACCTGCACAGGGAGAGACCTGCCCACACCTATTATCTCACAACTTTTTACGCGAGACGGCTCATTGTTTAACACAAGTGTTTTTGTTGGAATAATAATAATAAAATACTTCTTGCATACGAGTCCGCTAGACAGTGAGACATTTTCATGTTTTCGCTCTGCGTAAACTACCGATATAAAATGAAATAAAATCGGTAATTTATTCGAGTAATTGATGAAAGTAGATGGAAGATAATTTTTATTCTTATCTCCACACCGGCACTGCCGCGGCTCGATTACAAACGACTGATTTCAAAGACGCCGGCCCGCCTTCTGCGAATTGTTAATATGCCTCCATACTAGGTAGGCCGAGAGGGCTGAGAGTTGATAGCAACCTCCTGTACTTTCCTAACTCCCTGTCACACGTATAAATCTTTTTCACTTTCTTCGGCCCTATGACGTGCGGTGGAGGACATATTGTGCACACCTCCTATACCTTTCTAACTCCTTGATACACCGGGTAACGTTTTTTAGTAACGCTTTTCGAGTTATGTAGCACGGCCTAAACATGAAAATGTCAAAAAAAAAGCACAGGGAAGTACTTATGTCCGTTGTACCTTATTAGGGCTTCGTAGATGATTAAGCATACCCGTTGTTGCAATTATAATATTTTTTACAACCTTAGGGGTCCCTAGTTCGAACCCCGGGGAATCACATTTTTTTGTCGGTAATACCGACAAGGTAAATTACATTTTTTCAGGAAAGTTTCGTCGCCCCACCATTAAGTATAACCATGTGATATATATATATTTTACTATGGTTGGGTCAAAAAGTTGCGCCAGTGTTTTAAATTTTAGGTTTTTAGTTTAAACGGTTCGGGCGCTATGAACCATAGAGCGACGGACAGACGGACACATCACCCTCGGAATAAGGGTTTCGAGATGTATCTACGAAAAGTAAATAAATACTCTAAAACTGCAAAGATCTAACTAAGCATGATTGGTGTGAATGTTACAGAGTTAACTCTTACTACACGTGGTGTGTTAGTTGGACTGTACGTGCGTTGTTGTGGTACGACTGAGTTGACATGACACGTAACAACAGATTTAATTTACTATGGTAGAGCCAGCTGTGCGAGTTGGAGGTCAGCTGTCATTTAAGTATAATTGCTGAAGAAGTTCTTAAATGGTTGATTAAACCATTATATAAAGGAAGAGACACGAGACTTCCTGTCCAACAATCGCTTAATTAACAACAAAATACATCGCGGCACCGGCAGCAACCAAGTTCCTTACGCTTTCCATTAAATAGAAATGATAAAATCACACTGCTAACGACTTATACATGCCGGAGTTAAGGCCCCCATACACGGTCAAAATGTTTCCGCAAACATTTTGAACGTGTATGGCCTTTAGAAAAGAGACAAACTTAGCCGAGTTAAGGCAAAATTAAAAGAAACGCACTTTTTACTTTCTCATATAAAGAGAAAGTATTGTGATGGCGCAAAAATTCGATTTAGAGATTTTGATGGATTTACACGTTTTGAGGTCCCCTGAGTCCAAAAAAGTGGTTTTTAAAAAATGTCTGTCTGTCGTCTGTGCAGACGCCTGGAGCCTAAACTACTGGGCCGATTTTGACTAAATTTGGCATACATGTTCAGAAAAATCATACCCCGAGGCGAAATCGAGAAATGAATTTTAGCTATAAATTTGGGGGCGCTACCCCCCAAAAACTCTGAAAAAACATGAAAAAAAAATTATTTCTCGAAAACGGTTCCGACGATTTTGATTAATAAATTCTAGAATGTAGTTCATTTGAATACGAATCCAACGATATAAGCCGTTTTCCCGGGAAAAATCTAGTTCCTGAGAAATTAGCTTAAAACGCGGACGGAGAGAGCCCGGGATCGATTCCCCGCCCAGGAGAAGTTATTTTTATGATAAATTTTGATGAAATGTTCAATAATATTTAAATGTACATTTGAAAACTAATAAATGGAAAATACTGGGTTAAGTAATTATAAACTCGTATATGAGAAAGTTTGTCTGAGTTGTCTCGGACCGATTTTTTTATCATTGAAGCGAGCGTCTTGCAATAAATATGTATTGAATATTGAGAAAGTAGTTAATCATGATGAGTTGATAGTTAAAGAGGATGGTTGTAGCAGTGGCGGATTAAGGGTGTCATCTAGGGGGTGGCGATCTGACCCTCCAAGGGGTTTCGGGAGTATGGAAAGCCCTAAGGAAAGGGGGGGGGGGGTTCTCAGGATCCCCCCCCCCCCCGCGACTGTAGTAAAATATCTTAACCGTAAGTCATAGGTGTCGTTAGCAGTTAATTATTGTAGGGTGCATATAGCGGGGGGTCCGGGGGTCTTCCCCCGGAAAAATTTGAAAATATGACCTCTCAAAACAGCGCTTAAATGCATTTCTGAGGTAAAATTTGATTTTAATACTTAGTCACAAAAGGGTAATTTTTGGCTCGATTATATGGTGTAGTTTGTTGGAAAACAAGTATGAACATGGACACAAGTACATTTTTTAAAAAAATATAATATGAACTTAAAAGTATAGTTATTGTAACACAATAAAAGTTGTGCACCTAATCATTCCCTTTGTCTAAAATACCTAAAAAAAATTTCGTTCTTGAGAACGAAAATGTATCACAGTTTGTTACCTTCGGTAAGCTCGGAAGCTAAAGGGGGATTTTTAATATTTTCGTTTTATACATCTACGAGCCGTTAAGCCCATGACAACGGACCTAATTTTATATTTAGAAAAAAATAGTTTAATTAAGTAAATTAATGTAAATAAGTTATTATATCTATTTGAAGACCATCGAATCAAAGCAAATACTCGTACTTTTCGACCCGAAAAGTGTTTTCGGGAGACAAGTTCGGGATTTAGAGTCCAAGATCGGGACAACTCTGGGACACCTGGCGTCGTCAGAAGTTTATTATTGGGGGGGGGGGGGGGGGGGGGGGGAAGGGGGAGGATATATTGTGGGGCCGGGGGTCCTCCCTCGGAAAATTTTGAAAATATTACCTCTCAAAACAGCGCTTTTATGCATTTCTGATATGAAATTTGGTAGTCGTTGGAAAAAAGTATAATCAAGGGGGGGGCGGTCGCCACCCCCGCCCCCCCCTTTAATCCGCCACTGGGTTGTAGTATAGATAGTGAGGGAACAGGACGTTTCCCTAATCCTCGCTTCCTGGCCAGACTCCATTTAAAATGGAGTTACTTTTGTATAAAGTTCGCTTATTATACTTCTATTCTTCCAAAGGTCCAATTTTAAAAGTTTCTTCCCCCCCCCCCTCTTCAGTTCTGAAAGTGATGGGGGGGGACTAAACTACCGACTTCAAGGTTGCCACCTGAGTCAAAGGAATATCATAAAGTCAAGGTTCTGGAGGTGACGTGTAACTCCAACACGCAAGAATTTCCATAATAAAACCCCTGAGAAGGGTCCGGCAACACCAGGTCTGTAGAACTCTCGGCTCAGTGTTTTTAATAAACAAAAATTCCGGTCAACTTTTTCCAATTACTCAGACACTGAATAAATAAAGGATTTATTTTGTGTGTAATGTTCAGCAGTACTACAAACTCCTCGCAATCGTATTATTCCTGAATTTAAAAAGAAATGGCGACGCCCAAATCTAAAAACAAATATTCTCATATTACATGGTAAGGTCGAATTTGAACAATTTACTTTGAATCGTATTAATAAATGTTTCAACAGGTGATTGTTTGATTCACTTAGTTTTCAACATTTTTATTTTATTCATTATCTCCGAAACTAGATATTTCCAGGGGAAAAAATCTTGTACGCTTAATTTTTAATGAAATGGACAAAATATAACTTTTTAATACAAATCGTCGCAACCGCGAACCAAAATTGTCCCTTAATATCTGAAAGGGATTTCTGTCTAGAATTTTTTTAATTCGGAGACACAAAAATTGACTTGTTGAGAATGATAACAATAATGCCGGATCCTTGCGGCAAAGCTCGGAAGCAAAACAGTTTCAAGTTTAAAGCCGTTACAAGTGGCTTCAATAAACCGTTTTTTAAAGGTGGATTCACACCTACGGTCACGGACAGGGCTGATCACGGACAGGGCACGGCACGGTCTCGGTCTACCCATTCCCACTGTCCGGACAGGCAACAATCAGTCAAGGGTAGAACCTCCTTCCCTCAACACTACATCCTATACGCACCACTATAATGTCTTTCAGTAATTTAACCCTATGTAAAATAGCGCTTCTTTTAGAGGAAGAGGAAGAAGTTAGGCCTCGGTCTCAAAGACGTTTTTGGGCTCACAACATATATTTATCTAGAAGAAAAGAAGGGGAATTTGCAAAATTGTATCCACAATTGGTGGACGATGAAAGTAAATTCCATCAATACTTTCGAATGTCCCATTTTGATTTTATTAATTTATTAAACCTTATAAAAGAAGACATCACAAAAATGGATACTTACTATAGAAAAGCGGTAACTCCGGCTGAAAAACTTGCTGTTTGTTTAAGGTAAGACAATAAATAAATTTAAAATGTTTTGATTTTTTTTTTAAATTATTTTACTGTCAGTAACTTATAAAACAAATTAGTACTTTTAAAAAAAATAGTTTTTATTCAAATGACGTAAAAAAAATAGTTGTTAATGTATAAAAATAGTATTAATAAGAAAAAAGATCATTTTACTGGCCTAAAAAGTTATACAAAATAAATATAATATTAGGTGCTGTACATTTAATCTACTGAATAATTGTCTTGCGGAGAAAAATGTTCTATGAAAGAACTCGCAGATTGGGAGGTTGATGCAGAATAAGATGTTGGGGTATTTAGTTGTGTAGTAAATTGAGTTTGACGGTTTGTGAGATCTGAGTTAAAATTTAAGATATTAACGCTATGAGGATCTCTCTGGCTCAAATTGACCCCTTCTAGGTCACTAATAATGGCAAAAACGCGTTGTTTTGCCAGAATTTTATTGGCATCGCTGAATTTCTTTACTGTAGCCTTCATGGTGTCGAAGAAGAGATCAATTTCGTCTATCCCTTCTCTTTCCTTCTTTTTTTTCTCTTCTTCCAAAATATGTTTCATTAGGACACCTGAAGCAGTTTCCGTCTGGTGAATTGGCTTTCGTTTTGCACGAATGCCGTAAGACTTGCACATTGGGTTTGTAGAAACATTAGGGGTTTCAACTTCCGATTCTTGATATCCCTCAATTACATTAACGTCATCTGGGTCATCTGCATCAGGTGTAAATAAATGTTCTTCGTTTTCTGCTGCGACAGATGTATACCTAGTCTTGTCCTTTAAATGGGGCATTAAGAATAGAAGACTATCGCGATACTTCCATTTTGAGGGAGACCCGGCACTTTGACCAGTAGTTGTTTTCTTCATGCGAATATGCCGACGAAACTGACTTCGTAGCGATTCCCACCTCGACTTGCATTTATTAGGATCTGAAATAATAGAAACAATACATCAATTAGACAGTATATTCTTGACTATTATTATTCCAGTAAATTTTTATTTACATTAGGACTAGAAATACTTAAATTTAATTATATTATGTTTTTGTTATTTTAATTCATTTTTCTTCCAGGTTTCTTGCAACTGGCGATTCATTTGTAACGCTCTCATTCAACTACCGACTTGGGCACTCAACAGTGCATTCCATAGTTCATGAAGTGTGCAGAGCAATTGTGAAAAACTGTTTGCGTGTTTTCATTCCTACACCACGTCTAGAAGACTGGATTCAAATAGCACAAGAATTCGAAACTAAATGGAATTTTCCCAACTGCGTGGGTGCCATCGACGGAAAACACTGCGAAATATTTGCACCGTCTAAAAGTGGTTCCAACTATTTCAACTATAAGAAGACATTTTCAGTTGTGCTACTTGCCCTAGTTGATGCCAACTATAAGTTTATAGCAGTAGATGTAGGATCATTCGGTAAAAACAGCGACGGTGGAATTTTTTCCAGTTCTAGATTAGGCAGAGCACTAGAAGAAAGTTCTTTCAACATTCCCGGTCCAAAGCCTTTGCCTAATACAAATGTATCCACCCCCCATGTAATTTTGGGAGATCAAGCTTTCCCGCTCAAAAAATACTTACTAAGACCATACCCCGAAAATCAAGTTCAAAAAGATCCAGCTAAAAGGATTTTTAATTATCGACATTGCCGAGCGAGAAGAACGGTGGAAAATGCTTTTGGTTTGCTGGCTCAAAGATTCAGATTATACTACAGAAAAATAAACTCTCAACCTGGCTATGTGGAGAATATAATTTTGTCAACATGTATACTGCATAACTACATTCTAAGTCGTACTAACTCTCATTATATTTTAGAAAATTCTTTAACGGAAGATGTGCGTGATTGCATACTGGAAAATTTACCTGGGCTTGGGTCAAACGCATGTTCATCCGCTTTTGATAATAGAGAAAAATTTAAGGCCTACTTCAATTCGGACAAGGGTTCCGTGCCTTGGCAGAATATTTAATAGTTTAAAATATTAACTGGATGTTTTAATAAAAGTATAAAAATAAACATGTCAAATTTATTATTTAATTTTCCGAATACATATTTATTTTGAATAAACACTTCTGATGTATTTGTGTTATTATTCAGTATCAATTCAATCATAATTAATCAAAAGAAGAGTTTTCATGTGTTGTTAAATTAATCATAATTGCTAATTTTTTGTAAAAGGGTATGTATAAAATATTGTCATCAAAAAAGAATGAATAAAACAAATTGCGTTTTTTTTTTTTCTTTTTAAAATAAGATCTATGGCTATAACCTATCCCATATGTTTCTTGATATGTATTGCTGCACTGGTTTCTGTAAAACACAGACTCCCAGTTTCCTGTTAGTAAATTTTATTTTTATTTTTATGTTACAAGTTAAAAATTAACTTATATTTTTGTCAATTATATTTTTATTCAAATGTCTTAATTCAATGGATACAAAAGAGTAATAAAATAGTAAATAAAAGTCTATAAATTATTTATAAAATTATGAACATACCTTGCTTGAGAATGAGTCCAATCTCCTGCCACTTTTTGAATTTCTTACTGGTATCGCTGTAAAATGGGTCTGAAAAATCATACAGTACCCTTTGTTCTCTGACATATTCAATTAATTTTTCGTCATCCATCCCGATAAAGAATACGAAAAAAGAAAATAAGTAACAATAAACAAAAAAAAAAGAATCAAGAAACAATGTAAATACACAATGTAAAGGGTTTTAAACTAAATATTTTGTAAAAACGCTGTGGCAGTAGCAATAAAAACAAGTTGATAAGAGGCGAACCGAGGGTTGACTGTCCGTAGGGGTCTCACACCTTCGGTCTGATCACGGTACGCACAGGGCAAGCCCCGGTCTAGATCGCTCGGCAAGCAACCCTGATCGGACCGTGCCCTGTGCGTGGTCGGACCGTGCCGAAGGTGGGAATGCTTCTATATAAAAACATAGAGAGCGACCTTGATCTGATCTGACCCGACCGTGATCAGCCCTGTCCGTGACCGTAGGTGTGAATCCACCTTAAGTGTTCAATAAAGTGTTTTAAATTTACAATATAAAGTTCAACAATAAAGAATTTTAAATTATCAAAAGAATTGATAAAATAAGGGATAATTAAATTAATAAAATCAAAGCAATTTTTTATTTTTTATTAAAAAAGATAAAGTAGTAAAGTTTTACTTTCTTATTTTATCATATTGCGTATAAATTATGACATATTATTATTATGTGAAAATTGCTATGCAGATAAAGTAGGCTGGCTATGGGTGTTTGTGTTTGTAGAGTGCTACCTTGTTAAATTTACCTACAACATTTATGAACTCGACTCATCGATAATGAACCGGACGCAGGGTCCGCTCCACTTTGATAGATGACACCGGATGAAAATTGGACGAATAGCCGGATGAATCCGGTGCAGCGATACGACCACGTCCTCCCCACACACCCCGGCCCATCCATTAATAAAGCAAATCCAAAATTTAGATATTGCTCGTCTGAATTCCCCACGGTTCACTAATCTTTCGTCGGTAAATCTACGCTGGACACCCTGATCCATCATGTTGATATTGTTGATTGATTAGGGGTGCATGACTGGCATGTTTTTTTATTGGGATTAATATTAAAAGAGACGGCCCTAGAGACATACGAGACAATTCCAGCGTGTTGGTTTTTTTTAACCGACTTAGTTTTATCGA
This sequence comes from Gerris lacustris, assembly GCA_951217055.1. Taxonomy (NCBI): domain Eukaryota; kingdom Metazoa; phylum Arthropoda; class Insecta; order Hemiptera; family Gerridae; genus Gerris; species Gerris lacustris. The sequence goes on along the minus strand of OX578282.1, from coordinate 335,889 downwards.
TGTCGGTAAACAAAACTCTGACGTTATACGCCAGCATCATGCATATGCCAGCATCATGCATACGCGCTGGCGTACGCATGATGCTGGCATATATTATTATTATTATTATTCGCAATGAAGAGTCTTCATTGCGAATAAAACATACAAACAATCGATCACTTCTCGATCGATTAATTTATTATTGTCCAGTATGTTTTAAGTTAGTCAAAGTAAGACCTCGCCGCTAATAATTAATTGGTGGACTCTGCTCGCGAGCTTACTCAAGGCAACGGAAACATTGCCACGTCATTCTAAACAACCGATTGTTTTGTCTCAGAATCCAAAGATTCCTCAACACAAATCTGTTTTTAGACAAAGGCAACATTTTCGGTCTCATGTCTGCCTGTGAGTCAAGAGGTTTGCCAACCCCTAGGGCCTAATAACTACTCTCCCACTTCAATGAATTTTTCATGTGAAAAATTAAAAAAAGACCCTTTGTACCAAATTTCAACTAAATCAGTTATATTTTACTTAAGTTATCGTCATCGGTGGATTTCGTGGCAGGCTCCAGACGCTGTAACGTGCCATAAGGAAATTCGTTCTAAAATTCCCGTTAAGTACTTGCCACCAAGCTACTAAAAGGGTTTCTTCGGTCGTAAAAATCATATACCCTACATTATTTTTTACTTTTTTACTAAAATATGTATAAACAGTTGCACTTAGGAGAAGCAAAGTGTGCATGTTTTATCCTTTAGCATCTTAGGTTTGCTCTTATTTGGTTCTTTTAGAGGCAATGGCCGCCATTTTGGAACCGCGAAATATATTTGTAATCCACATTTCATTACCTTTAAAATAATACTCCACTTAAAAATAAAAAATAAATATTGGGTCAGTATAGTGGCCATCTAAATATTCTGAAGGAGGGGGGGGATGTATAATTTCAGGAGTAAATGGCCGGGGTGAAATTTGGAGTTTGCAACATTTAGTTGGTGACATTCGCAACATTTTTCCTCTTTTTGGTCAAAAGAGTTTAACTTGTAACCAAATTTCAAATCTCTAGCTACAGTAGGTCGGGAGATATGATCCAAAATGCGTTGGACGGACGGAGGGACTACCAATAGCATAAGGGTTTCTAGGATGACCTCGAAACCCTAAAAAAACATTACGTTACTATACATAAACGGCTTATACCTTCGGCAGAAATTTATATTTCATAAATGTTTCGAAAAATAGATACATGTTATCAGTTACTACCTAAATTAAACAACATAATTGTTTAAACTATGTACGAGTAGTTGCCACAATCACTAAATTTCTTTAAAACGCGTAAAATAGTAAAAGTCAACGGATAATAGATTATAACCTAACTAATATACGAAACGCCACAACATCGCATTTTTATCTAGGATTTCACATACATCAAATTTCAAAGCGACGGGACACATTCTAGCAGGTGTTCAAATGAGCCCAAATTTTGAAATATTTTTTCTAGCATAGTAAAATGTTTTATCACTACATTTTTATAAGCCGGCCTTTGTCAGTATTTTTATTCAAGCATGAGTCAGTAAAAATGCATATTTAATTAAACGTAGAAAATATATGCGTCCATCGATTTCAAAAGAAAAGAAGAAATCAAATAATTGAATCTTGCAATTTACATCAGAAGTCCAGCCCTAGATTTGTACTGCGCAAGTCTGTCCGGCTCTCGAAGTAGTCTTATGTAAATGTAATGAATTATTTATTTACTTCGATTTATTTTGAACCATTTCAAAGAAATAGGGAGAGAGAAATGACAACGTGATTTTCCTTCCTACTCCACTAACGTGTAGTTCACAGACTCCACTTACGTGTAGTTCACAGACTCCACTAACGCGTAGTTCACAGACTCCACTAACGTGAAGTTCACAGACTCCACTAACGTGTAGTTCACAGACTCCACTAACGTGTAGTTCACAGACTCCTCTAACGTGTAGTTCACAGACTCCACTAACGTGTAGTTCACAGACTCCACTAACGTGTAGTTCACAGACTCCACTAACGCGTAGTTCACAGACTCCACTAACGTGAAGTTCACAGACTCCACTAACATGTAGTTCACAGACTCCACTAACGTGTAGTTCACAGACTCCACTAACGTGTAGTTCACAGACTCCACTAACGTGTAGTTCACAGACTCCACTAACGTGTAGTTCACAGACTCCACTAACGCGTAGTTCACAGACTCCACTAACGTGAAGTTCACAGACTCCACTAACGTGTAGTTCACAGACTCCACTAACGTGTAGTTCACAGACGCCCCCAAATCTAACTTTCCGATTATTTTTTTTTGCAAACAAAATTTTTCCTACAAAAAAATACATCGAGATCTGGTTACCTGGACCAATAACAGTGTAGAAGTTTTCAGTGCACATATTTCAAAAATACAGTCTTAACGTATTTTACAATATTATTTTTGAGTGGGGTATCAAATGAAACGAATTGAATAGTAGATTAATAAACTTGTGGATAGTGTTTAATTTTTCATGTCATTTTGTCAAAAATCATCAACATTTTGCATGTCCCCCCTACAATTATTTCTCTACTATTAATAAAAATATTTTTAAAAATATGCAAATTGTGCGGTCTGCTGTGTGGGCCATAAAAAAAGAATAGCAATTTGATCTGATTAACTGGGAATCCAAAATGGCGGATTATTCATGTATCGGGAAAGAAAGTTTCTCAAACCACCTTTAATTTTTAGGGAGGGCTTCTCAAGTACTAATTATTTTGTGGGATTAGTTAATTTGTAGTAAAGAAGTTTTATAAAAAGATTTTTATGAGAACATAATATTTTATATCACAAAAATCATTCCTTCACATAAATGGTGGAGGCGCCGAATCTACTCCGCATTATATTGGTCAAAGGTTCTTTATCCCTATTTCAAATTTATTTTCACTATTTTTCTAACAGTTTCTTTTTGTATAATATATTTTTGATTCATTATATTATGTCTGATTCCGAATCGAAATCTACAAATTCTTGCTATCTGAAATCAACGGCCGCTAGTTGCACATTATACCTTTAATAAAGACGAAATATCGACCGCTGCCGCTGAATTTTCAGTAGAGGCTTTTGACTTTGATAATATACGAAGCTTAATATGACATTACAAAATGACACAGACGAGAGCAAGATCCACTGCAAACACCTCACTAACACTCGTAAACACGAGGCGACCCAAGATACCTGGAGCAGCTGTACCTCCTGTTCATACAACCACTGCCACGTGTGTCCCTCCCGCTGTATAATCCCCCCCCCCCCCATGTGTACCCTTAGACACCTGTATGCATTCTTTTCGACACAGGCACTAATATGTCCTCTATCGACTGTAGTTTGATCCAGAGCGATACTAAATAAAATGTCACCTTGTAAAAACATATCTCTGACGGCACGAACCTCACTCATTAGACGTCCCTTGATAACATTCCTTTTCGTCAACATTACTAGTTATAGAGTCACTATCCTGCCACATCATTTTTTTAAAGAAGTATAATGCACTAATTGATTTCCCGTCGAAATGTATTCGACTAGAAAATAAAAGAAATAAGTGTGCCCGCTGCAAATGTTTAAACAAAATTCGATTGCCGGTGAATAAGGAACAACGTCTCAGATGACGTTCAAATATCCTTATGACTGTAGACGTTTTACTACGATATAAACAACGGAAGATATTGATATTTTACCTCACGAAACTGGGACAGTTGCGATATCTTCACAGTTGTAGATAGAACTGCTTAATATACGAACATATTATGATTTCTATCATCTTTATGCAAACTCAAAATCTAAATACAGAATCATCCGTCTATTATCTCTGTATTTATAACATTCACCAAACAATATTTTAACGCCCGATGTCGAGATTCATAACGGACATTTACTCTCCAAGAAGCATTTAATTTTACATGAAAGCAAATAATGCTTCACTAACTGATATAAGTCTGTCTACTGCCGGTACTCCATCAGCTGCGGATCGATATCTCAACCCTTACAGCAAAGTCAAACCAAATTAATATAAATTTCATTCGGCCTCGTTTAATACCTCCCGAGCTTTCTAAACGACAGAAACCTCCGCTCTATGTTTTATCTAAAGCTGAAATAGACATCGACCTTCCGGACCCGGAATTTAACAAAGCCAAAAACCTAATAAATAAATAGAAAGTGCTTTTACAAAAGATGATTAGGACAGAGGTAGAGCTTAGTAGCAGAGGAAGTTATATTAAATTAAATTATACGATCGTTCCCCTGCACATTCTGCTCCTTATAAGTTCAGTTTGGAGGAAAGAAATATAATAGATGTTCAAGTGGACAAATTATAACTAGCCGGAATTACAGCAGAATCACAGAGCCCCTACGGCTCCCCGGCATTTTTAGCGAACAGGCCTGATTCCGACAATTACAGACTCGTCTGTATTATAGAAAAATAAATAATTTCCGTTACCAAGGATAGATGCTATTTTGGATTCATTAGAAGGTGCTACGTATTTCAGTACGGTCGATTTGAACCAAGCTTTTTCCAACAACCTATACAGAAGAAACCTTTACCTCGAGGTTTAAAAAGTTCACCGAGCTCTTTTTAAAGAACAGTCCATCGTATATTTTCAAGTAATCTATACAGAGATATAGTCGTTTATATAGATGATATTATATGCTATAGCGGCTCTTTTGAAAATATATTAGCTAGTTTATAAAAACATTTTAAAATATTCCAATTTTTTTTAAATAATTCACGCTAATTAGGGTAGGCCGATAAAAATTTCCGGAAAAAAATCAATTTATCTTTTCGTTATCACCGATGAAGAACATTGTGACTCCCTGGGGGATCGAACCAGGAACCACTTCTTCTAGTGACTCGTGGAAATATTTTAATTTTCTACTGTTGATAAAAATATGCAAAATGTTCCGTCTGCTGGGCCATAGAAAAACTAAGAATACCAATTTGGTTTGATTTAATAGGAATCCAATATGGCGGATAATTTATTTTTGGCGGAACTTTTGAGTAGTGTATAAAATGAAAGGTATTAAAGAGTAGATTACAAAAATATAAAACACTTATTAAAAATTATCCAAGTTTCCCCGCTATTTCGTCAAAAAGCATCAAGATTTTGCGTGCCCTTCCCCCTTATTCTATCTAACTTGACGTTACCAACGAAACCCTTTTTATGTGAGACTTGACCCACGACCATTTTATTTGGACTCAGGGGACTTATTTGCGCGCCATCACAACATTTTCTCCCCATTTATACTACATATGTACATGTAAAAGAAAAGATTCTAAATATAGTCCAGAATAATTATAAAGAGTTTTTGAGAATGATTGATTTAGACTTGAGCTCACAGCACACTGCCGTGCCAGAGTACCAGTAATTAGAATTCTATTCCATTTATCCCTCCCATAATCTCTCCGAGGAGAAGGGAGGGAGGGGGAGGGGAAGGGGGGGTTCGTGGCAATTTAATTACCATCGGCCGGTTACCCAGTGTTGTAGCAACGTTTATTCTATTTTATTTTTTAAAATCTCTCTTCATCTGTAAAATCTATATATATAAAAGTCAACGTATGTGTGTGTGTGTGTGTGTGTTTGTTCTTTATACAAATCTACAGTTTTGGTCCGATCTCGATGAAAATTTGCACACTTGACCTTCAAAGCAAGGAAACAATCAAGGTCTACATGAATTTTCGAAATTTCAATTTTGGTACACAGGGGTACGGGGTACAAGTAATAAATACGGGGTCAAAGTAATGAATACCCTTCATGATGCATATCGTTGAAAAGCTCTTTAAGGGTACAGTAATTGTTGTTATGTACACTTTTGTCATATTTTCATTTAGGAGGGGGGTAAAATAGAAAAATATAGCTATATCTTATTTGTTTTTTATACAAATCCACAGTTTTAGTCCGATCTCGATGAAAATTTGCACAGTTGACCTTCAAAGCAAGGGAAAAATCAAGGTCTACATGAATTTTCAAAATTTCAATTTTGGTACACAGGGGTACGGAGTACAAGTAATGCATACGGGATCAAAATAATGAATACCCTTCGTGATGCATATCGTTGAAAAGCTCTTTAAGGGTACAGTAATTGTTGTTATGTATAGTTTTGTCCTATTTTCATTTAGGAGGGGGGTAAAATGGAAAATATAACTATATCTATATATAGAAAGAAGAGTATCTATATAAAAGAATGTCTTTTATACAAATCTACAGTTTTATCCCAATTTGATGAATATTTACACTCTTTTTCTTCCAAACAAGGTGGAGGTCACTGCCTACATCATTTTCCGAAATTAAAATTTTGGTACACAGAGGTACGGGGTACAAATGTCAAAGTAATGGATACCCTTCATGATGCATATCGTTAAAAAGCTTTTTAAGAGTACAGTAATTGTTGTTAAGTACGTTTTTGTCATATTTTTATTTAGGAGGGGGGTAAAATGGAAATGTATATCTCTATCTATAAAAGTCAACGTATGTGTGAGTGTGTTTAAACAAATCACAGATTTGTGACACAAATATTTATCAGACAAGAGGTTCTTTATACAAATCAACAGTTTTAATTCGATCTCGATGAAAATTTGCTCACTTGACCTTCAAAGCAAGGGGAAGATCTCTGTCTACATGAATGTTCGAAATTAAATTTTTGGTACACAGGGGTACGGGGTACAAATTTCAAAGTTGAAAACCCTTCATGATGCATACTGTTGAAAAGCTCTTTAAGAGTACAGTAATTGTTTTTACGTACATTTAGGGGGTTAAATGGAAAAATATATCTAATAAGTCAACGTATGTGTGTATGGTCTTTATACAAATCCATAGTTTTCGTCCGATCTCGATCAAAAAATGCACACTTGACCTTCAAAGGAAGAAAAAATCAGTGTCTACATGAATTTTCGAAATTTAAATTTTGGTACACAGGGAACAGGGTACAATAATGAATACGGGGTCAAAGGACTGAATACCCTTTATGATGCATATCATTGAAAAGCTCTTTAAGATTACATTAATTGTTGTTATGTACATCTTTGTAATATGTATTTTCATTTAGGAGGGGGTAAAGTGGAAAAATATAGCTATATCTTATAAAAAAAAGAAGAGTGTCTGTATGAGGGTATGTCTTTTATACAAATCTACAGTTTTATCCCAATTTGATGAATATTTACTCACTTTCCCATCAAAGCAAGGGGGAGGTCACTGTCTACATGAATTTTTGAAATTTAAATTTTGGTACAAAGGGGTACGGTGTAAAAATGTCAAAGTAATGGATTCCCTTCATATCATGCATAGCGTTGAAAAGCACTTTAAGAGAAAAGCAATTGTTGTTATGTACAATTTTATTCAGGAGGGGGTAAAATGGAAATTTATAGCTGTATATATATAAAAATCAACGTATGTGGGTGTATGTTCTTTATACAAATCTACAGTTTTAGTTCGATGTCGATAAAAATTTGCCCACTTGAACTTGACAGAACATGAATTTTGAAAATCTAAATTTGGTACACAGGGGTATGGTACAAGTAATGAATACGAGGTTAATATAATGAATACCATTGATGATACAAAAGCTCTTTAAGAATAGATTAATATTTTTTATGTATTGTTTTGTCATATTTTTCTTTAGGGGGGGGGGGGACGATTTAGGATATTTTAAAATTTGCTTATCAAAGAGGAGGGGGTATAGAAATGGAGGGAGAGATAGAATCTAGATATTCTTGCATAGTAAAATAATTTATATGTTTCATTATGGCTGTTTATAAACTTATCTAATTATAATAACACTCCGTAGCGAAGCACGGGTACCCAGCTAGTTAAAAATAAAATATATAAATACATACACACGAGATAAAAATAAAATGATCGATTGAAGTTATTTGTAAAACAAATTAACCGTCGAAGCTGCGCGTTTAATAATATTCAAACTAGAAGAATTAAATTTAATGCTTTTACATTATTCGAAATTTATCGGTTAATAATTGTTCTCAGTTAATTTAACCGGCGCCATTAAATTTCCTCGTACCTTGGGACTCAGTCCCCAAGGAGAAATCATCCAACTTTTTACTTATAGAGGAAATATTTGTATTTAGATTTTTGAGTGTTGGTTCGATTTACACGAGTTAGTTGCACGTTGATGGCATTATTAATTATTAACGTTTATACAGCGGATGCAGTTCCGTCCATGACCACACACGGTGAACATCTTCTCTGTATATATTTGTTATTTCCAATGTGTTAAATTCAATAAACTGAGTTGAAACTTAACGTAGCCAAATACTACAGACTCATTGTTGTTTTAGTCGAGGTTTATAATATAATTCGTAGTGAGAATCCAAGAATTCATAAATAACTTTCTCTATAAAACAGCTCTCTTTCGCTGTAAAAAAAAGAGTTTACAGAGATCAGTTAGATCAGTTTGAAGTGGAAGGAAACGCGCATGCGTGCCAGTAAGTATCCAGAAGGGATCAGAAGGCGAGGTTTAAAACCAGAGACGCCTCACATGTGTTTAATTGCTCAGCTGTCTACTGTTTATACTAATATTCTGTTATCAGTTATCATATCACAGAGTCAAAACAGTAAATAAATAATTTATACTTGACTCGTCTTGGTATATATATCAACACATGATAACAAAACAATATTTGTCACTTATTGATACTTGATGCTCCTAATAAATAACAATAGAAGATTCCTGTATCTAATATGTTTTGTTTACAATGTTTATTTGATTGTTAGTGGAAAGTTAATCTGTATGTACCCAACCCTTACCATGTTACCAATCAATAGCGGTCATTAGCAGACTAGCCTTATTTATATACTTGCAGTACTCATTTAGTTCTCAATCAACTAATCAACCTATGGAAAAGATTAGTAGGTAATCATTACAGGTCAACAAGGTGCCGCAGCCCGACTTGGTATCAAACATCCTCTTCCACTGATAAACTGGCCTGTTGAGACGGAACCAGCAATACATCACCATCCTACAAACAAACCTTTAAACAAGATGCAACCAAATGTACAGATGCAATAACATATATGTTTGAAACAATTAACTCAAAGTTAAACCAAGTTGCTATTAAAAACGATTTAAAACCTTTAAATAATAAAATAGACGAAGCTGCAGTGATCTCGATGAAGTTGAATAATGTTATACTCTTAAAAAAAGAAAACGTTGAACTTAAAAAGAAGGTAGTTCTACTTGAAAACAACAATTTAATATTTCGTGGTATTCCTCGAGGGGATGATTATAGAAAATGCGTATTGGATATCTGTAACGATATTTTGGGAATTCTAAACGCAATCACTTTAATCCAAGCAATCCCTATTGGAAAATACAAAGCTGAACCAAGCGCAGTACTGGTTGAATTCAACCACAAACGAGTTAAACACTCAGGGTTGGTGATTCACGAAGACTTGGCCCCTGAAACTCGAGCGGAGCCTACAAAACCACTCGGTGTGCGGAGAGAAGTCCAACTGAAAGCTCAGAGTAAACCTGAAAAAGGAAGTCAGAGTAAACCTGAAAATGGAAAAACTATTCGTCACCGGCCCTGATGGAAAAATAGTTAAATTTACCAAAGAAAACGGCCTTGAATTCGATGGAAAAATGGAGAGGAATTGCTTAAAGCTACAACGGGCTGCAATAATCTGGTAGTACCCACAACCTGACAGTACCTCACACTGTAGTACGAGTACGTCCGCTCCTCAAACAATAGCGATGGAATTGAGTATAACGTCCCCTCATCTCAGGACAAAACAACGACAGCAAACAGAATCAAAACAAGTCTCATAAGAAAGTTTACGCATTCTTTGTCGATTTCAAGGAGGCGTAGCGTTTGATGGAATAAACAGAATGGCTTTATTTTTTAAATTTTCAAGATTGGGGGTGCCGACAAAATGTCTAATATAATTAAGGGCTTATTTCATCACAACTGCTGCTACTAAGGAAGGGCAGACAGAAGAGTTTAGTTCGTCGACAGGAGTGAAACAAGGTTGTGTCATCAGTCCTCTGCTGTTCTGTCTATTCCTTAATGACATCCAGGACGAGCTTGATATTCACTGAGGAGAATAATTTAGAATACTAGTGAACTCAGTGGAACCTCGTGGTAAATTTAGACAAATCTAAAATAACGGTGTTTAAACCTGGAGGAGGGACACTATCAAAAAATGAAATTTGATGGTCGACCTGTTGAAATCGTGAAGAATATAAATATATATAGGGATGACACTGACACCGACACCAAATCTGAAAGCACATTTTGTAGAAGCACTTTCTAAGGCCCAACTCGCTTTGAATAGTGCAGCAAGTATTCAGTGGTCCAATAATAACTTCGCCTTCCTTTCTAAATTGAAGTTGTTTCACGCAGTTTCTCGCTCGGTGATGTGCTGCGCCGCTCAGGGGCAGGGACCGCGGAACAGGGGGGGCGGCCGCCCCCCCCCCCCCACAGTGAACAGAGGGGGGGGGGCAACGCCCCTCCTCTGTTATTGTTAAATTAACTATTCATTCTAGATATAATAAATGAATATATAGGTATAGGCCAGTCAAATAAGACATTAAATTCGCAAAGCGTGATGTAGTTCTGATTTTTTTGTTGTATGTAGTTCGGACCAGTTAGAGTATTAGAGTAATGAGTAATGTGATCCTAAGTTTGCAGCTTCGAAAAACCTGTGCTAGCTGCGTAATAGCTGAAAAACTGAAACATTTTCAGACTTTTTTTAGTTTTTGCCGTATAACTTATAAACTATGTGTATTTCGAAGCTAGGCGTTATTACTTTATTTAAAGTACAGTACATTTGCAGCACCATAGGCTCAACCGGAGCTTTCTACGATCAATAGGTTCCAAGGTATGACACTTCGAAAATTGGCAATGTTTTTCAAAAAATAGTGTTGCTCTCGTTTCGGGCCGAATATCGGCATAAAAAAACCCACCTACGAGAAGACATAAGGAATAAAGTTGTAGTATATTTATTTAATTATCTTCCTTTTAAGAGCAAAACGAAGTCGATAGGCCCTGTAATTCAATTGAAATTGTGAAAAACACAAAAACGGAATATTAGGCCAGTCAAATTAGACCTACTTATATAATTCGCAAAGCTTGATGTAGTTTTGCTTTTTTGATATGTTGTTTGGACCAGTTAGGGTAGTGTGATCTTAAGTTTGCAGCTTCGAAAAACCTGTGCTAACTCCATAACATGTGAAAAATTGTGGGACTTTTTTCAGTTGTTGATACCTTGTAAACTATGCGCTGCTTGTTAGTTGTTCGATGTACGTACATAGTTTTCATTGGACCTTAAAGGAAGCCAATTATATTTACTAAAACTTCATTCCTTATAACATTTCTCGAAGGTTAACATTTTTACGCCGATATTCGTCCCGAAACGAGAGCAATACTTAAAATTTCCATTTTTTGAAAAAAAAGTCCAATTTTTAAAGTGCCATATCTCGGGAACTATTGGACGTACAAAGTTGCCATTAGACTTAAATTGTTGTAAATTTATTGTACTCTAAAAATAGTAAGAACAACTAACATCGAACATGTACATTTACTGATCTCTAAAAATATTTAAATAAAATTATAATTTACACGTATAGTACAATATTATTTATATAAACGCATAAAGTATATATTTGAATACAAATACTCTACAGATATCGATGTTTAACATTACGCTTTTTATAAAAAACTAGATCTTATTAAAGGATTGCTTCGTTTGGAAATTTTATTATTAATTATATAATTTTTCTTTTCCCTTAGAAATTTAGCCTCTATAAACAAACCAAAACATACTACCTGAGCATTTATCTTCAAAATGTTCATATACTCGTCTGGATTTTTCCCTCTCCTCTTTCTTAAAAATATTGTTAAGAGGTGCTTGTAATATAAAAAAAGTTTAATATTATTAGCAAAATGCGAAACCACCAATGCACAACATTTTTTTTTTTTTTTTTTTTTTTTGCCCCCATCTTTGAAATAGGTTCCGCGGTCCCTGCTCAGGGGTGGGGGCGGAGCTCAGGTGAGGGACGTCGCTCAGGGATGGGGGCGGTGCTCAGGTGTGGGGACAGCAAACCTTCGAAATCGTGGAGCAACATTTCTTTTTAAAGAAAATATTGTCACTCCCACCTTACTATCCAAACTATTTTTTACATTTGGAAACAGACCAAAGTAGCATGCACTTGTACACTTATCGTCTGCATGAGAACTATATAAGTAAATGTTTGTCTACGGCCCCCTCACGTTTACCGTCTAAAAGCGCTAAACAAGTGATTCGGAAAAAACTCGGTCGTTATAAGTAACATCATCTCCTTGATTCACATAAGTTAATCCCTGATAAAAAATTATATTGTTGAAACTCAGTGGAATAAACTTTAATGAAAGAGATGCAACTAAGCGAAGAAAAACAGTCGAATATGAGTAGAAAGTAGCACTGGGCACTCTGTCCTTCGTACCGTCATATGTCTATTTCTCCCGCTGACAATTATTTGGACAGTCGACCTTCCCAAGGAGTCAACAAGGTTATAAAACTCGGCTCAGACACGCTCAAGCCGAATCTCGAGTTCTGGAGTGAGGTTACTGCGCGGGTGTGTCGCACCCAGGTTGAACAAGGCCTGTTTCATTTTCTCGCAGAGTGCACTGCTTATGCTGACATCATGATTACATTTCTTTTAAACACCAACTTGCTGAACCGGATGTCCTATGTTTCTCACATGGAGCTGACTGGCTCGCACTAGAGCAGTTCCCATCACAAACACCGCCAAACCTTGTTATAGCAATTTGCTTTATACTTACTTGTTCTTTTTGTTCTTACTTTAATTTTATTTTATTTTTGTTGTCGCGATTGTATAAGTAAGCTATTTTATTGTTTTTAAAAATTATTTATTCATTGTTATTATTGTGTTAATGTGCATGTATATGTGTATGTCTTTATTTGTATATACGTATACACGTATGTATGTGTATTGTTATGGTAACACGTTCCTTTAATATTAGAATTGTTAATTAATTGAATATAATAAAGTGGAAATTAATTAAAATAAAAAATAGAATAAAATGTTTAGTATTATATCATAGTAAATTAATAATAAACAATTAAACAAAAAGTAATCGTTTAAATTTATAAGAAAAAAAAAAAAGAGAGAACCTCTCCTCCCCCCCCCCCCCCCCCAAAAAAACCAGTTATGAATAAATCTATTTCTGCTTGCATGTATACTGTAATATTTAATATATATTTGATACATATAATTACAGTATTTATTGATATCTGCGATTGTGTTCAAATGTGATGCCTTCAATAATAGTTGTAGTTTCTATTGCCCAGTTATTTATTTTTAAATTTAGTAATAAGTAAATGAGACATTTTGATTGCGACCAAACCTCCCTTGATTATTAATGGGGATTTAATAAAACCCGACTACGAGGCGTTACGTCCCACAAAGTCAAAGCTCACCTTTATTTACGTTACGTTTCCTTCTCCGCTTTTCGCCTGAAACTTGGGAAAATCCCTAACTCAAACTCCGGTGGAAAACCTGCGACGTCGAGGAAACCTCGCGGAGCCGGGAGCGGTCTGTTTCAAGGCCTCGGATAAATTAACTCGGCAGAGTTTCCGGTCGGTTAGTTAAAGGGTCGGAGTGGGGAGGTTCTAAGTTGGAAGTCAAGTCCCAAGTCAAAGAGAAAGCTTAGCAAAGTAATGACTTGCGAGGAGGCTCAGGTGCTTAATTACAATACCGCACACTAATTCACTAATTAATTACACTAAAATCTCCCTCTTTCTTCATTGACCAATAGAAAGTGATTTAAAACTTAATACCTTAGTGTGAGTGAAGACTACACATTCACACAGATCGGTCAATCTATATCTGTTAGCGTTATAAACGCGGCACATAGCTTCCGCGCACCGCATCACCAGTATAAAACAATGTCATCCCACTCATAGACATGTTTCGATTCCCGCTGGGTCAAATCTATTTTTATTCGATCTAAATATGTCCCGTTGAAATATATATGAGATCATCTGCTACTTTCTACATAAAAAAGTCGAATGTACAATAAATGAATACGGAGGCTTGAAGTGAATACTGTAGCAGGAGGGTTGACTGTCGGCTGCCACCAATATTTAATTAAAATTAGATGACAAGTTTTTAAGATAAAGTGGATACGGTGCGGACAGACCGACAATCACACACCATGCGGACAAATAAAGGTGGATTCACACCTACGGTCACGGACAGGGCTGATCACGGTCGGGTCAGATCAGATCAAGGTCGCTCTCTATGTTTTTATATAGAAGCATTCCCACCTTCGGCACGGTCCGACCACGCACAGGGCACGGTCCGATCAGGGTTGCTTGCCGAGCGATCTAGACCGGGGCTTGCCCTGTGCGTACCGTGATCAGACCGAAGGTGTGAGACCCCTACGGACAGTCAACCCTCGGTTCGCCTCTTATCAACTTGTTTTTATTGCTACTGCCACAGCGTTTTTACAAAATATTTAGTTTAAAACCCTTTACATTGTGTATTTACATTGTTTCTTGATTCTTTTTTTTTTGTTTATTGTTACTTATTTTCTTTTTTCGTATTCTTTATCGGGATGGATGACGAAAAATTAATTGAATATGTCAGAGAACAAAGGGTACTGTATGATTTTTCAGACCCATTTTACAGCGATACCAGTAAGAAATTCAAAAAGTGGCAGGAGATTGGACTCATTCTCAAGCAAGGTATGTTCATAATTTTATAAATAATTTATAGACTTTTATTTACTATTTTATTACTCTTTTGTATCCATTGAATTAAGACATTTGAATAAAAATATAATTGACAAAAATATAAGTTAATTTTTAACTTGTAACATAAAAATAAAAATAAAATTTACTAACAGGAAACTGGGAGTCTGTGTTTTACAGAAACCAGTGCAGCAATACATATCAAGAAACATATGGGATAGGTTATAGCCATAGATCTTATTTTAAAAAGAAAAAAAAAAACGCAATTTGTTTTATTCATTCTTTTTTGATGACAATATTTTATACATACCCTTTTACAAAAAATTAGCAATTATGATTAATTTAACAACACATGAAAACTCTTCTTTTGATTAATTATGATTGAATTGATACTGAATAATAACACAAATACATCAGAAGTGTTTATTCAAAATAAATATGTATTCGGAAAATTAAATAATAAATTTGACATGTTTATTTTTATACTTTTATTAAAACATCCAGTTAATATTTTAAACTATTAAATATTCTGCCAAGGCACGGAACCCTTGTCCGAATTGAAGTAGGCCTTAAATTTTTCTCTATTATCAAAAGCGGATGAACATGCGTTTGACCCAAGCCCAGGTAAATTTTCCAGTATGCAATCACGCACATCTTCCGTTAAAGAATTTTCTAAAATATAATGAGAGTTAGTACGACTTAGAATGTAGTTATGCAGTATACATGTTGACAAAATTATATTCTCCACATAGCCAGGTTGAGAGTTTATTTTTCTGTAGTATAATCTGAATCTTTGAGCCAGCAAACCAAAAGCATTTTCCACCGTTCTTCTCGCTCGGCAATGTCGATAATTAAAAATCCTTTTAGCTGGATCTTTTTGAACTTGATTTTCGGGGTATGGTCTTAGTAAGTATTTTTTGAGCGGGAAAGCTTGATCTCCCAAAATTACATGGGGGGTGGATACATTTGTATTAGGCAAAGGCTTTGGACCGGGAATGTTGAAAGAACTTTCTTCTAGTGCTCTGCCTAATCTAGAACTGGAAAAAATTCCACCGTCGCTGTTTTTACCGAATGATCCTACATCTACTGCTATAAACTTATAGTTGGCATCAACTAGGGCAAGTAGCACAACTGAAAATGTCTTCTTATAGTTGAAATAGTTGGAACCACTTTTAGACGGTGCAAATATTTCGCAGTGTTTTCCGTCGATGGCACCCACGCAGTTGGGAAAATTCCATTTAGTTTCGAATTCTTGTGCTATTTGAATCCAGTCTTCTAGACGTGGTGTAGGAATGAAAACACGCAAACAGTTTTTCACAATTGCTCTGCACACTTCATGAACTATGGAATGCACTGTTGAGTGCCCAAGTCGGTAGTTGAATGAGAGCGTTACAAATGAATCGCCAGTTGCAAGAAACCTGGAAGAAAAATGAATTAAAATAACAAAAACATAATATAATTAAATTTAAGTATTTCTAGTCCTAATGTAAATAAAAATTTACTGGAATAATAATAGTCAAGAATATACTGTCTAATTGATGTATTGTTTCTATTATTTCAGATCCTAATAAATGCAAGTCGAGGTGGGAATCGCTACGAAGTCAGTTTCGTCGGCATATTCGCATGAAGAAAACAACTACTGGTCAAAGTGCCGGGTCTCCCTCAAAATGGAAGTATCGCGATAGTCTTCTATTCTTAATGCCCCATTTAAAGGACAAGACTAGGTATACATCTGTCGCAGCAGAAAACGAAGAACATTTATTTACACCTGATGCAGATGACCCAGATGACGTTAATGTAATTGAGGGATATCAAGAATCGGAAGTTGAAACCCCTAATGTTTCTACAAACCCAATGTGCAAGTCTTACGGCATTCGTGCAAAACGAAAGCCAATTCACCAGACGGAAACTGCTTCAGGTGTCCTAATGAAACATATTTTGGAAGAAGAGAAAAAAAAGAAGGAAAGAGAAGGGATAGACGAAATTGATCTCTTCTTCGACACCATGAAGGCTACAGTAAAGAAATTCAGCGATGCCAATAAAATTCTGGCAAAACAACGCGTTTTTGCCATTATTAGTGACCTAGAAGGGGTCAATTTGAGCCAGAGAGATCCTCATAGCGTTAATATCTTAAATTTTAACTCAGATCTCACACACCGTCAAACTCAATTTACTACACAACTAAATACCCCAACATCTTATTCTGCATCAACCTCCCAATCTGCGAGTTCTTTCATAGAACATTTTTCTCCGCAAGACAATTATTCAGTAGATTAAATGTACAGCACCTAATATTATATTTATTTTGTATAACTTTTTAGGCCAGTAAAATGATCTTTTTTCTTATTAATACTATTTTTATACATTAACAACTATTTTTTTTACGTCATTTGAATAAAAACTATTTTTTTTAAAAGTACTAATTTGTTTTATAAGTTACTGACAGTAAAATAATTTTAAAAAAAAATCAAAACATTTTAAATTTATTTATTGTCTTACCTTAAACAAACAGCAAGTTTTTCAGCCGGAGTTACCGCTTTTCTATAGTAAGTATCCATTTTTGTGATGTCTTCTTTTATAAGGTTTAATAAATTAATAAAATCAAAATGGGACATTCGAAAGTATTGATGGAATTTACTTTCATCGTCCACCAATTGTGGATACAATTTTGCAAATTCCCCTTCTTTTCTTCTAGATAAATATATGTTGTGAGCCCAAAAACGTCTTTGAGACCGAGGCCTAACTTCTTCCTCTTCCTCTAAAAGAAGCGCTATTTTACATAGGGTTAAATTACTGAAAGACATTATAGTGGTGCGTATAGGATGTAGTGTTGAGGGAAGGAGGTTCTACCCTTGACTGATTGTTGCCTGTCCGGACAGTGGGAATGGGTAGACCGAGACCGTGCCGTGCCCTGTCCGTGATCAGCCCTGTCCGTGACCGTAGGTGTGAATCCACCTTTAATAAGATATCCCTTGATGTCTTAAAAATATTTATATCTATCAATATTTGAATTTGGCAACATAAAAATATTTGAAAACGACCTGCTAACATAGAGTTTAAGAGAGCTCTTAAAGAAATCAGTGTTTTGTTTTGTTTTAAATAAGTACGAGTGTGTTTGATTGCGAGCTTACCCAAGGTGACGGAGTCACCAGATGGTTCAGCAGAACAGAACTTCATGTCTCCAAATCAATTTATCTTTTACTAGTTGTACTTGAGTATAAGGTTCGTATCCAACTGGTTTTCACTTCTCTTTGGACTCGACAAAGAAATCAAACAAGGATTTGGGACAAATGAAACATCAAATTAACAACAATTTTGTTGAAAAGAGAAAAAGTAAAGAAACAAATATTTTTTTACCCTATAATTGCTTATATTATTATGGTTAACTTTATTCTTTATATTATTTTGCTTATGAAATGTCTAAGATTGTCTGAGAATGTAACAATAGTTTGTCAAATAGAGAAGCACGTGATATCTTGCTGCGGCGCCACTTCATGCTTTTACAACTCATCCTTGTCAATTGTATTTAATCCCCCCCCCCCCCTTATTTGTAATCTGTCAGAAATGTTTTCATCTTTACATGAATAAAAGAATCCATTTAGCAATATTCATTGTGCGCTGGCGTTTTAATTAATTTGGGGCTACCTGCGGGCTACTTCAGACCTGCGGGCTACTTCAGACCTGCGGGCTACTTCAGACCTGCGGGCTACTTCAGACCTGCGGGCTACTTCAGACCTGCGGGCTACTTCAGACCTGCGGGCTACTTCAGACAAATCATCTAAATTACATAATAATTATACGAGTACTTTTAAAGATATAGGTGCACTGAAGAAGAGAAGCAAATGGTCTTGGAACCCAGGACCCACCGCTCAACATTCAATAATCGGACGAGTAGCTTTAGGATACGTGGGTTCACATAAATAGACGGACAGACTGACGGACAGGCACGGGACCGGAAATGTTCCCTGATGTGTCAAACGGATTTCTGTCTTTGAATTTTTGAAGTGGACACGTAAAAGATGTACATCAAGTTTGAGTAAAGTTGAGTGCTAAGTAATGTTAACTACACACAATAACAATGTTTGTTTCAAAAATAATTCCAGCCAATAACACTCGAACAAATAATACCACGAGCCAATAAAAACTAAGCTTTTATTACAAATCCTTTATATTCGTGCATTTTGGTTGTGTGCGAGTAAATGTCGGTATTGATTCATTTAAAAAAATATTGATATTTAATTTATTGTTTAATTAAATTAATTAATTAAATAAGTTGATAGTGTTTTTGCATTTGTACTGAGTGTATGAAAGTTTGAGCTGGATCAGTCACTGGAAGATTTTGACCACAGCAACCGTCCAACATACCAAAGTGAAGTTAATGTGAAATATATTGCCTCCCCACTGATGGAGCCCACGTCCCTCATACCCGATAGATAACGTAACATCAATTGTAACGCTTCCACTACAATTTTTACAACAAAAAAATTATAAATTCGTATTTAGGAACGTCGGTTATATATTAAAAGTATAAACCTATATTTAGAGTTGCCCAACTCTAAATATAGAACCACCACCGAGAGAGACGGAGAAACTTTTTTCGAATTAATATTGTTCGAGATGTCAAACATAATTTAGGAAACACAAATTCGAGCCTAATATTACTTTATATTAATGAAGTATGTTGTTTCTGCTAGAGCCTCTATTAAACAAAGGTTGGACATTCTTCTTGTTGCCATTTTGACAAGAGATAACGTGTCACTGGTTGTCCGTCCCAACAACAGATTGTCCGAAATATTAAACAGACAGAAACATATTTTAAGCTCTATAATTAAACTAATTGGAACAACTTTTTTATTATTTTTTTTTTTACAACTGACTAGCTCAAATTTGTTAAACGAATATTTCGTTTTTTAAATGTCTCTTTTAGATATTCTTAATAGTTTCTATAATTATATGAAAAATTATCAGTTAAATTTAAGACAAAATACGAGGTTTTGTATTTTTATATTTTGTTTCTCATAAATATTTTAATAATATAAATGTTTTATTGACCCGAATGTATGGTTTTGATAGACTTGGAGGTTTCGTGTTATAATTTGAAAGCTGTAAGGAAGCTTTGCAGCGTTTTGAAACAACTAACAAACAAACTAAAGTTTGTAAAGTTCAACTCAATCAGGATAAACATTGCCCAAAACCACAACTTTTATTTTTTTTTTCAATCAAATATGATATGCTAAAATACAATATCCCCCCCCCCCCCTTGGTCACATATATTGTAATTCTCTAGAATAATGTCAGAAGAAGTCACAAAACATCTCGTATATAGCTGAAAAAGCCATAGAAGTACAAAGACTCAATATGAGAAAAAATAGATTTTTTAATTTATTATTTTTCAATTTTCTCAAAAAAGTAAGGTGAGCAGATTTTTCTTGACGTTGGATTAGTGTTGTTCATGGTTTGAAGATAGCAACATTTTTCCTAACTTTAGGTGCATTTTCCGGGAAAACTGTACGTACAGACAGTCTGCAGGCTGTTTTGTTTGCAGTGTGCGCCTAGTCTATAGTGTTGTTGGCCTGGTGGTTGCTTACTTATTTGTTTATATTTCAGTGGGAAAACATTTATAATGGATGGGTCGGTCCATCTGGTAAAATATGTTTGCGAAGCTCCACATCTTTAAAACTACTCGTCCGATCACAATGTTATCTGATGGTGTCATAATGAGCCCGAGGTGTTGCCGTGTAAGTTTACTATATTTTCAGCTTATTGGTTTCTCTTGGTTATTTCCAAGTGAAACTTGTTTAGACGCGGTAGAATGAATTGGCTCGTATGAAACGAAATCCGGTGAAACCAAGTTTGTGATTGGACTCGTACAAGTGATAGATTCTCTGCAGGCAAATCAACTGCCGGCTCAAGTCTGTAGTTGGTTCACCAGTAAAATAAACGTGGGCGAGCCTCCGACCTCTGTCTTAGCAGCCAACACACACGCTAATGTATTAAAGTTCACACAATGGCTATATAAGCGTAATATAACATGCATTATAATACTATAATATATATACATATATGTAAATGTTGTTCCCATGTTTTTTCTTAATTATTCACTAAAAGAAAATATTTTATTAATTGAAATTATTTTTCTTTGAGAAGATAAGTGGCAACACAAAGAAATGAATAAACTGCGTATTTAATAAGTGATTTACAATATGCATATTATTTAAATAACGAATATTGTGCTATTTCATTATTAATTAAATCTAAGTAATAACAATCCTAGTGTTTATCTTGCGCAACCAACAAATCCTCATTTTAATCAACATAGTATAGAAGTGCAGCGATGTGATATAGAAGAAAGAGTTACCTGCTTCTTCTAGCAACGATTTAAACTTTTAATATACATAATGACATATTTATATAGATATATTATTAGTTATTTATGCACCTAAGGGAGTAAAGTAAGCCATTATTCCCTGAGTGAAAAAGTTGGTTCTTGAGGCGAAGCCGAAGGAACCATGGTCCTTAAATCCCGAGGCGAAGCCGAGGGAATTAGACTCTTTAATTCCCGAGCCGCAGCCGAGGAAATAACTCTAATTAGCTAGATAATTATAGCGAGGGGAATAATGGAACTTTACTCACGAGGTACATACAATATTTTATCTCCAGTAGGAAGAAAATACACATTTTCGTCCATTGCACAGTTTTTATTTATTATTTTAATAAATAACAATAATTATTAGCACTTTTAATAGCAGATATAAGAGATTCAATATTAATAATTACAAGATAAAAAGAACTTTTTATATACTACGTTTTTTAATTTTCTTTTGAATCATAATATGAAATGTTGATAATATAATTTTTATTGTTATATAAAATATAAATAGTTCCAAATTTATTTACTTCACACAAATGACAACCATCTAGAGAGCTGATCTTAAACCTATAAAAGGACAAATCTTTGAACAATGGATCTCACCAACACCGAATCTAACCCGTGACCATTGATATGGCCCCGTGTAGGGGAGGGTAAGAGAAGAAAAATAAGTACAAGTAAAGAAGTACAGATGCAGAAAATATAAACCGATATATAGTACACAAGTGTAGACACACCTGGTTGTCATACGTCAATAAATTTATTTCTTTGTTTACTTATTCTTTTTAGCTGTCATTCAATGTTTACCTCTTAATAAAAAATCAAAATAAAATTTGAAACCCGTCATAATAAAGATCGTAAAAATATGGGATACGTCAAACCAAATAAGATAAATTGCGGATTTTTTCCTAACTAACTTTCCATACAGCAAAATTTGCTGAAAACCAATTAAATTCTGCTGAAAGATGGCTAAAAGTATTAAAATAATGCAATGTCATCGTGTTCTGAGCTATGATAAAAGTTTCAAATGTCTAGCTATTTGGGAAGTTAGTCAAAAATCGATGGCCAGATTTGTACCGGACAAACAAACAAACAAACAAGAAAGCAAGCTAATAAAAACGTAGTAAAAACGAATGAGAATTGGAATTAAACTCAAATAGAAGGTTATTTAGATGCAGGTTATAAACAAAGATAAACATGGTCAAAAAAGCGCAGTTCCGCCAACCTGATTTCAACAACTTCATTACATTAGCCATTCATTTTCTACTATTTATAAAACAATTAAGCTGCAATCTCTACTTTTTTGCCCTACTTTACTTTTTCGCCCTACTTTTACTTTTTCTCCCTACTTTTTGAGTTCAGGGATGAAAAAACCCTGTTTTAGTCCCTCTAAACTAATTCTCAACTTTTTCTCCCTACTAGAGATAAAATAATATTTAGGAGGGAACATTAAATCAACTATGTCCAGAACTTAAGTTTCACTTTTAATGCGTAAATCTCACACAATTATTTTTTATTTTTTTGGATTCCTTGTAAATTAACAATTAGTTAAATAAAATAAACAGATCAAGTGTGTGCTAGTCAGCACACAGCGAGGGTCCGTAGTCAAGTGTGTGCTGGTCAACACACAGCGAGGGTCCGTAGTCAAGTGTGTGCTGGTCAGCACACAGCGAGGGTCCGTAGTCAAGTGTGTGCTGGTCAGCACACAGCGAGGGTCCGTAGTCAAGTGTGTGCTAGTCAGCACACAGCGAGGGTCCGTAGTCAAGTGTCAGCTAGTCAGCACACAGCGAGGGTCTGTAGGCTACACTGTATAGTTTAAGTAGTACCCTATTGATAGTGTTTTTTAAAATGCTAAAAAGCTTACTTTGAACTATCCTATAGGTCTGATATTCTCAAAACACATAAACAAACTTCTGATAAAGTATTTTTTTGCCACTGAACCGGACTACAACCATATAAATACATCGAAAAGACCATAGTTATAAAACAAAGCGTATTTTGTCAATAAAAAATAAAATAATATTTTTTTCGAAATTTCCAAAAAGTGGTATCTTTACTTTTGGTAAGAAGAATGTTCAGGAACTTTTTCAGATTTTTTGCACTTCACATAAGCGAGATAGTGGGGGGGGGGGGGGCATGTTTTACACCCGCTTCAAACTTGCCTACGCTCACCCTATCCAAATTGTAACCAAAGAATTATATATTTTTATAATCAGCTCGACGTACCCGTTCATTTGATACCTCGGCCTCATCACAGTGTCGAAAAAAATAAACAAATTATAACCATTAAGTTATTTTACCCTAATATTTTTTAAAAATATTTTTATGATGTTTAAAACGGATTTCGGTCTTGGATTTTTATATTCTGATACAAAAACATTAAAACCATCACAATGCTTGGTTTGCCTTCAAGCAAAGGGAAATTAAATGAGTCTATAACGGTTTGTAAAACATCAAGTGAATACATCTGGGGATGCTGCACAGATTAGTGTCGAGTCATTCATATTTGCTTACTGAATCCCATACAGTTGGATTCTATCACGTTACGTATTGTAATACTTATAGGACACAAGTCAACCTTAGTCAATATGCAAATTAATAAACACATTATGATAACTAACGATGTATATTACGGTAAAACCCCTAATATAAAAAATATTAATATTACCGTAATATTGGATTTATAACCGTAAACTATTTTACTACTGTAAGTTGTACAGGACTTCTATAACAAGTTATTTGCTTAAAACCATTAATGATTAGAAGGACACTGGGTCGTTGACATTTTATTTTAATTGAATTGTAAAAATATGAGCGAGCGAGTGTCTCGAGACGTTCTTTCAAGTTATTATGTTTTATTTTATAACGACTTTTATTTTATCTTTTTAATTATTCTCGGTTCGTTGTTAGTGTGGGAAAGTTTATTTATTTGGAAGTTATAAGCTGGTTGTCATTATAATAACGCTTCGAGCTCAACTTAACAAACAAACAAAACTTGGAGCCAAGTCAGACCGCACTCACATCCTCCCACTTTTCTTTTCTTTTTCTTATTTTTTACTACGTTTTTATGAGCTTGCTTTCTTGTTTGTTTGTTTGTCCAGTACAAATCTTGCGATCGATTTTTAACTAACTTCCGGAGTAGCTAAACATTTGAAACTTCCAGAATAGCTCAGAACACGATGACAATGCATTATTTTAATACTTTTAGCCATCTTTCAGCAGAATTTAACTAGTTACAGCAGATTTTGGTGTATGGAAAGTGGAAAAATCCGCAAGTTAATTTTTTTGTTTTGACATATCCCATAGTATTTACAATCTTCATTTTGACGGGTTTCAAATTTGTGATTTTTTATTAAGAGGTAAACATTGAATGACAGCAAAAAGTAAACAAAGAGATAAATTAATTGACGTGTGACACCCAGGTTTGTTTACACTTTGTGTCCTAGGTATAGGTTTAATTTTTCTGCATCTCTACTTCTTAACTTGTACACATTTTACTGTCCCTACAAAATGTGTGGTCTGCTGGGCCACATAAAAAATAAGAATAGCAGTTTGATCTAATTAACTGGGAATCCAAATTGGCGGCTAATTCCTATCACGGGGAAAAATATTTTTTACATTTTGAGTGTATATTACAATCTACACAAGTAGATTGAAGAGTAGATTACAAAAATATATAACACTTGTGGAACATGTTTAATTTTTCATGCCATTTTCTCAAAAAACATACAAATTTTGTCCCCCCCCCCCCCTTATACTAATTTTATGTTGACGATACCATTGAACCCCATTTTACGTGAGACTTGACGCCCAACCAATTTATTATTTTATTAATACTGATATTCACCATCCTATTATAAAATTCACTTTCATATTATACAGCGATATAATAAATATCAATCAATAGTTACAGAATCGATCCCACGATTACAACACTACGACAATGCTTACTTATAAGTATGAACAAAGAAGCCATTACTAAGCCGTAACAGTTGATAATGGTGATAACAGTGATAAGCCAACCGCAACAGTGATAAGGCGACCAAACTACAAATGTTATCATTAGTCATCACTAACTATGACAACAATAGTTACAAATAGTTTAATACAATAGTTTAATATGTTGCCGCTTGGAAGAGCCTCCAGCTTTACCCTGCTTATTGATTAAACTTAAGTTGAAGGTATTTATGAGTCATCAAGTGACGGGACCGACTACATTCAGAGAAACCTGTCAGCTGCCAATACTTATTTTTGACAGCGAACTTTCTTCACTCTGAGTCATTTTCACTAAATCATAGTGGAAAAAACTAATTGGAGATTAATTTTGTTTTTAGGCAAAACCGAGGACCCTGTGCGTTCCTGCGCTTGTAAAGCAAAGTACCCGACACAATTATGTTAAACTTTGAAATTATTTTATGTATAATAACCTAAACTTAGGAAACATGTACTGAAGCCCAAAAACCATCTATTAAAGTAAGGGCTTGGAATTGTTTGTAACGGAAATGTGAATATTGAATAAAGGTCTCAGTACAAATATATTTAGTTTCATTTCTCAACCAACTCATCTTCGAGTCACTGTGTTTTTTTCTTCATTCACAGAAATATGTTTGAGACTTCACGCCGGGTATTGGCAGTGGCGCACGCATGGGGGTATCCGCCATACATTTAAAACCAAACAAACACTGTTATGACAGATGCATTCGATTGTTCTGTAAATATTTGCCGATAAAAGGAATTAATTTAGTATTATATCAAGGTGCTTATTTACTTAATCAACCCAAATGCCGGCTCGGCCCGGATTGAAATGAAATAATTAAACACAATACCGGTCCGATGGTCGGGTGGACCCGGATTTTTGCCGATGGATTTAGATTAATTGAATTAAATTAGGGTGGATCAACTAAATCGGTCCAATTGCCGGCAAGGCCCAGATTTTTGCTGATGGGACTAAAAAAAACAATAAACTTGATCGACCCGATTGCCGGCTGAACCGAATATTTCCCGATGGAATTAAATGCACTGAATTAAATTTGGATTCGTAAACTAGACTGGCCAGATTGACAGCAAGGCCCGGACTTTTGGCTGTAGAATTAAATGGATCGAATTGAACTAGGATGAGTACAATGAATCGGCCCGATTGCTGGTGGGCCCGGATTGTGTCGATAAAAATAAATGCATTGTAATGATTTTGGATGTGTTGAATATTGGGCCCGATTGCCGGCTCGGCCTGGGTGTTTGCTGATGGAATTAAATTAAATTGAATTAAATGAGGCCCGAGTCAATTCCAACTTTTGCCGATGAAATAAATTAATTTAATTAAGATATGCACACTAGACTGGCTTGGACGGGAAAAAGTAGGATAAGGGAGTTGAGGACTTCATTAGAATTTTTTATTTTGGACCAGGATTGTGTGTAGAAGACAAGGCGTGCCCCCTCGTCTAGGCATTCCCCGGGCTGCCAACTCGGGCCGGACAAGTGTTCGTCCACATAAAGTGGCAAAACAGAGGCGATAAAAACCAACCAACATTATCTTAACAACTATTCGTCCGATTTTAATGAAATTTTGATGGTGGGTCATAATTAGCCAGTTCATAACATTGCTGGTATAAGTTTCAATCTTCTGTACATATTTGTTTCTCTTCCACATGCGCACAAGCATACATTAATTCACACCTATAGCTTTAAAAGTACACATCTTATTTTTATGTGATTGAAATGGTTTGTTTAAAATAGCCCGCAGATAACCCCAAATTAATTTCAACCGTCTGTGCACTTAAAATATTACTTAACTAATGTAAAATAAGTTGCCAACTTGTACCCAAAGCTTCCTCGCGTCCTGTTTCGTATAACTTAATGGCTTCATAGCTTTTACAACCCATTTTTGTCAAATTTATTTTAATTTTCTTTCCGTTTTTTAAATGAGTCAAAATTGTTTTATTTTTTACATCTTAGTGCTTGTCGATCTGTAAGCTTCTCTCGACAGAGCAGACTAAATTCATAAAAATCAGATGCGGACGTTCGTATGTGTCATCGCACGTGCAAGAGAAACAAAGGGGTGCAGAAGATTGAAACTTATATGGGACCAAGAATGGGCTGGTTATGACCTACCATCTAAATTTCATTAAAATCGAACGAGTAGTTTTTAAGGTATGCTATGCTCCCGAACATTGAGCGAGAGACAGACCGACAGGCAGACACAGGACTAAAAATGTTACCTGAAAACTGAAACGGATTTCTGTCTTGGAATTAATAGTCCACAGGCCACCATAAGAAGTGAGTCGCTGATTGATAAAGTTTTCTTACCTTATGGAATCGCTTATTTATGCCGTGTCCACCGATGAATTGGGTATATGACAACTGGGCGCTGGGCCATTTCTTTTTAGTTGACATGCCAAACTTGCCCTTCTGCGGGAACATTGAAAAGAGATAGATAAAGTTTTGATTTTCACAGGATCGTTTCGTTAAATTATTTAAAAAACAGTGCACGTGGCCACCGATAAGAGTGGGCCGTTTGGGGTGTCCACCGCCCCAAACATATCGCTCTGCGGGGACGTTGAAAAGAAAACGGCCCACTCGTATCGGTGGCCACCTGCACCACTGTTTTTTAAATAATTTAATTAAACGATCCTGTGAAAATCAAAACTTTATCTATCTTTTTTCAATGTTCCTGCAGAAGGGCAAGTTTGGCATGTCAACAAAAATGAAATGGCCCAGCGCCCAGTTGCCATATACTCAATTTATCAGTGGACACGGCATAAATAAGCGATTCCATAAGGTAAGAAAACTTTATCAATCAGCGACTCACTTCTTATGGTGGCCTGTGGACTATAATGAAATTGGAAACATAGAAATATGTCGGTTCTTTAGGAAGATCACATAGCTTCCGTTACTTTTTATAAGCTGGAAAGCTGGGGGGTAAGTTAAAAAGACCTTAGTAAGTACCCTACTAGCTTGACTCCAACATGTCGTCCCCCTTCAACAAATTATAATTATAAATCTATATATTGTTACAATTATACTAAAAGGTTTTTACTTGACGAGGGACGAGAATAGAATATTTGCGTAACTGGAGGGGGGGGGGGGGGGGTAGACAGGACAGAGGAAGCGTTGCTGTCAGCTTCTTAGAGAATTGATTTTAACTTCCCGAGAGTCATTAATTTTAATCAGATTTTCTTTTTGAAAAAGTAAAAAAACCCGGACAGGTTGTTATTAAGAGCGGCCCTCAAGTTATTACTTATAGATTTTAGAACAGAATATATTTCGGGTAAATTAATTTACTTTACATTATAGATGTAAATTAATATTTTTTTATAATACTAAATTGTTTAAATTATTCACAAAACTGTACTAACTAACTATTTAATTTAATGTGTAAATTTTTAATAATAGGGAAACCCTTATCTGCAAAATTTATTATTTTCAATTTAAGTACATTACTAATACCCCAAAATCGTACAGAAATATCTAATAAGTTAAATTCCTAATCACATTTTATAAAAAAAAGTAAAAATAAACGCGTTCCAGGCGAACCAACCCTGTCATAGTAAATTCTCTATACATCAATTACCTACAGCTTTATCTCGAATCAAGGTTATCATTTTAAAATATCAAATTGTTTGAAACATATTTAAAATATTTATAGAACATTAATAATTAAATAATTGTAAAATAAACTTATACGGTAAATAAAACAGATTCGGAATTGAGCTGTGAAATGTTACCTCCAAGCCAGGTTACAAAATGAATCGGGTTATAGACAAGCTCCTCTACACCGAGAGGTAGATAAGTTAAGAAGAGCTGAAGAGTCGAAAATCGACTGTTTCAAAATAACCCATAAATGAACACTAATTACTCTGGTAGTAAACAGGAGAACTAAGAATTATACTATTATGCTCGTGACAGTTTAGAATCTACTAAGTATAATCATGCACATGTAATACCATTCAATCCTAGGAGAAGCTGTATCAAAACATTTTGAATTGCCTAATTCGACTATTTTAAAAATGATACAATGGTACTCTGATGGCAAATCTGAGAATTAAATGGAGTGCTACTGCGCATGACAGTTAAGAGTTTTAAATTTACAATAGGTTTGTTGGGAACCAAAGCTAGAAACCGACAGCGGGATCGTCAGCGTGCGGGAGGCACGTGACATTTATAAAAACGGCTTCAAGTCGACTGTGGACTGTGTTTGTACCGCCTCCACTCTGATACAACCTACGCGAGGATCGCTTGCGAATCCACTACCGAACAGTAAATCCCATCCTCAGCCAGGACCAACTACCTGTCGGCACGACTTGCCCAGTAATGTCAACCGTCACACATATCAACAGGAAGGTTACACGTTGGTTTGTCTTGAATGATTTTAATACGTTGCGATTAATTAGTCAAAAACACGTTCCAAGCCGATGAAGATTTGATAACAGTACAAGGTATGCGCTTGTGCGTAAAACCTGCCCTGAATGATCCCTTGGACCATGTATGTATGTGTGTGGTTTATGTATGTATGTGTCAACAACATTCCGTTTAAAAACTTCAGGAAAATATAGCTTCCAGTATTGATTTGACTTAGTGTTTCCATGCATGTTTCAATATCAAACGGTTTAAATCCTACATGAAAACATAACTAAAGGCTAAAGTAGAAGGGACTGAAGTGTAGGCTTACCGAGCATGCGTATAACCCTGTTCTGATGCGCGACGCATTGAGTTTCGTGAGGACGCTTCATGAGTCGAGACCTGCGCAGTTTGATGCCGATGAGGATGTAGAGTCCGGTGATGAGGGTCATGGGGAGCACGAAGAACACGAGGGTCGAGACCACGAACGTGTGGATCAGCGAAGACTTGGTCGAGATCATCGAGCACAGCGTCTCCATCGAACCGTTCTGCGCCGGGTCCGCGAACTCGATCAGTCCGAACTGATTTGCCTGCCACAAAAACATATACACAATTATGACAGGATATAATAATACGGCATATACAATATAGAAAAGTCTATATTTAATATTTTGTCCATTTTTCAAATCTACAGTTTCATTCCGGGCTTGAAGAAATTTAGGACACATGACCTTTCAAACAAGAGGATGGTAACTGTCTACATGATATTTCGAAAAATCACCCCTTCCCCACCCCACGGGTAACGTTGATATAACACAATATTCGATTTTTTGACACAACTAGAAGAGAACTAGGATTATGAAATATGGCAGCCATATTGGCACATCCAGCTACCATAAGCGTGCCAATTAGATGATTGTAGCTGTCCTATAAGTATGGAAAGCTGAGACAACGATTAGAAGCTATAATCACCGAGTTACAGTCTCCAAGTAGTTACAGTCTTCTATTTAACTTCACTTATTTATAAAGTGCAGATTTTCTAACCAATTTTTATCACTTTCCGACTACCAAGAAACTTACAAAGATGATATATTTGTGAAGACAATGCATGTTAGTCAAGCACACACAAAGTACTTGTTTACACATAAAAAATCGTCAACAGAAATTTTAATGACAAAGCGTATTCTTTTTTTATGTTTTACATTACGTTTATGTAAATTTTGTAAGGATCGAAATTTTATATTGAGTGTGTCTTGGTGTATAAAAAAGTATTTAGGTTTCCATGACGACGACGAGATCACTCGCAGCCGTAAAGTTGCCAAGTTTGTATTTTCGTCGAACAAAGAGTCCGCAGGCAACTTAACAAATTTGAATTTAAAATAAAATAAAATGAAAAATAAATTTAATAACCGGACCGAACTCTGTTTATTGCTTTTCCGCCGTTACAATCGTATCTCGACTATTCTTTAAAAAGAAAACTTATGAAAATGTCGGCAAATACTGGAAAACAAACCGACTTTTCGTAAAGAAAAGATGCCAACCTTCCGAGAAGGGTTTCTTCCCCTCGGATAGAAAGGCAGCCAACTTTAAATATGCTCGAGTCTGCCGACTTGTACGAGAAGCAGAGATGGGGGAATTGCAAGGGAAAATGAAACCATCTGAGAGGCTCCCGCATTATTCTCCCTTTTCTTCTTCCTCTCCGCAGATTTTTCAAGGAATTTTCTTTTGTTCGTTTCTACGGTGGATTCTTATTTCTTGGTAAATGTTAAGAAGATTAAATTTCGAATAAACCGATTGTTTAAGGGTCAAGGGTCAAGAGAAAAGTCCAACCGACATAATAAACGAAAATGTAATTCTTCTTTTTCCCTTTAATATAATAATAGAAGTATATTTAAAGATTGAAACATTCAATGAATAAATAAGAATAAAAAGATATTTTCAATTCTTTCGATATCGTATCTCAACTTAACGGTCCATTTTCATTCACGATTGAGAATAATAATTTAAAAATACGATCAATACGACGCATCGTGTTTCGTGAGTAAAAAATGAATGAAGAAACAAACAACATTGATTGTACAATTGAAAAAGTTGTACAAAAATTCCGAGTATTGTCAACACACTAATTTAGTCATATAAATATAAATAAACTTTTTTTAAATTAAAAAAAACCATCTGGGTTTTTTTTTTTTTTTCATCTGAAGACCTTTCCCTTCCTTGAGTTTATTTTTAAATGAAATATAATTTTAAAAAAATACTAAATGGCTCAAAAGTATACAAATAGAAAAATAGCAAGATATCGAGAGCAGTGTTTCCACTTGCCTCAATCAATTTTCCTCTCACCTTTAACCAGATTTCCCCTTTTCCCCCCTCCCATTATTTTAAATTTTCCTTCATTTTCCCCCTCGCCTTTAAAATGTTTATCTACAATTGATACGAAATATAAACATTGTATCTCTGTTTAGATGCGTAGAAAGTGATTCTTTACGTACTTGTTCTTTATTCATTGCTCATAATTCTGAAGAATTCCTCTTTTTTTCGCCCTAGGGCGGTAAAAAAGAGGAATTCTTCACCCTTACGCAGGATTAGCGAGTTTGTTTCCATTTAACAAAACTAATTTACTGTTTGTTTAATAAAAGTAACAGTTTATATCGAGTTTTTTGTGAAAAACAATTTATGTGATTTATGTGATTATGACGAACATGAGGAGAATAATACGCCTCCCAAATAATTAATTCCGCACAACATAAAACTAATGAAATAATGTCATCTTTATTAAAAGAGAAATATCAACTTACATACAGCAAGTTTATTATTTTTTTCTGTATTTATTATTAAAATCTAACAATCGTAGATAAAGTACGGTACGCAACTCGTGCAAAAACGGTATTTTGCCGCTCATGTGGTTTCACTACCCTCGCTGCCGCTCGGGTGCAAACTCCACACTCGCATGCAAAATGCTACTTTCCTCACTAGACGGTGTAACGCTTTACGAGAAGCTTTTTTTTACAAATTGCAAGCATTGTTTGATAGAGAACATTATGTAAGCAATATTATTCTATAATAATAATACACATTAGTATTATCTTCATAAAGTATAGCAGAGAAGGTGGTGCCCAAAGGCTATAATTTTATTATATTTTAGGCAGATGATTCAGAGGACACCAATAATGTATTTATTTATTTTACTAATTTTACATTTAACAAATATTTAAAATAGACAGGGTGGTCCCCTATATGTGAAATCTGCCATTTTTATACTTTTACCCCCATATAGGGGGCAAAATATTGACAAAATATTTTAATTATAAAAGATACTCTGCTTTTTATACACGCATTGAGTGGTTGCGATACAGCGTCATCTTTTCTTTATAAAAGGAAAATCAAAAACGGTAAGATTCAGAATTGAGAATTACAATGATGATTATTGAAAACTGATATCATTTTATAATGCTATAAAAAATGATGTAAAAGAAGCAGCAGAAAAATGTATCTTGAAATTGTACAGTATGAGTTGATCTACTTGATTAGATCAAAGTAGATCCCAAGCCTGTCGCAACTCAATAGTGTAATGTCCCTAAACTCAAAATTTAATATGGCCGAACTTCCACCGACATCTTCAGCTCCAGAGCAGCATTCTTACAGAGTATATTTCCAAGTGCAGAAATGGTGAGGAAATATTGAAATTAATGCTGCTGAAACCAACAGAATTTACATGTTGAGCCCTGTGCAAATATTGTGCAGGGTCGTCAAAGTTTGGAATTTGACCACAGTGAGGAACTAATTGATGAAATGGACTTCTAATTATTCTATTAGACTTTATTTACTACATTTTATTTCTCTTTCGTTTTAATATTCTCTCATTTATTTTGTCTTTTCTTGTTTTATTAATTTTCATTTATTACTCAACAACCGGGGAGCGCCCATGGCGCACGAAAGGAAGTTTTAAAAGTTTTATCTCCAGGCCTTGAATTGATAATACGGGCTATATTCGGGCCATACCTGGGCATCTCCAGGCCTTGAATTGATAATACGGGCTATATTCGGGCCATACCTGGGCATCTCCAGGCCTTGAATTGATAATACGGGCTATATTCGGCCCATACCTAGGCATCTCCATGCCTTGAATTGATAATACGGGCTATATTCGGCCCATACCTAGGCATCTCCAGGCCTTGAATTGATAATACGGGCTATATTCGGCCCATACCTGGGCATCTCCAGGCCTTGAATTGATAATACGGGCTATATTCGGGCCATACCTAGGCATCTCCAGGCCTTGAATTGATAATACGGGCTATATTCGGGCCATACCTGGGCATCTCCAGGCCTTGAATTGATAATACGGGCTATATTCGGGCCATACCTGGGCATCTCCAGGCCTTGAATTGATAATACGGGCTATATTCGGCCCATACCTAGGCATCTCCAGGCCTTGAATTGATAATACGGGCTATATTCGGCCCATACCTAGGCATCTCCAGGCCTTG
Source organism: Gerris lacustris (assembly GCA_951217055.1). Classification (NCBI taxonomy): domain Eukaryota; kingdom Metazoa; phylum Arthropoda; class Insecta; order Hemiptera; family Gerridae; genus Gerris; species Gerris lacustris. The sequence goes on along the minus strand of OX578282.1, from coordinate 301,968 downwards.
AATTGATAATACGGGCTATATTCGGCCCATACCTAGGCATCTCCAGGCCTTGAATTGATAATACGGGCTATATTCGGGCCATACCTGGGCATCTCCAGGCCTTGAATTGATAATACGGGCTATATTCGGCCCATACCTAGGCATCTCCATGCCTTGAATTGATAATACGGGCTATATTCGGCCCATACCTAGGCATCTCCAGGCCTTGAATTGATAATACGGGCTATATTCGGCCCATACCTGGGCATCTCCAGGCCTTGATTTGATAATACGGGCTATATTCGGCCCATACCTAGGCATCTCCAGGCCTTGAATTGATAATACGGGCTATATTCGGCCCATACCTGGGCATCTCCAGGCCTTGAATTGATTAGATTTACTTTATTGCTATTTATAATTTAACATTTACAGTTGGAGTATTCACATGAGTGACTGCCGGAGCTATTGACAGATGTCGTCTCATTCCATTGTTAGCGAGTAAACAATGCTATGAATAATATTAATTACACATTCTATCAACTTAATTAATAAGAATTATATTTTTTAATAATATTCCGTTTCAAGGATTTGTTTTTATCTCTTATATCTCATTCTCTTCTAAATAATATTTTTATTAGTTACGGCTTAATTATTATTATTGTTATGGCTTAGTTTTAAATAAATAAATGTAAACCTTATGTGTGTCCTAAAAAATCCCGTCAAGTACTTGCCAGCTAGCTACTAAAAGAGTTTCTTCGGTCATAAAAATTCATAATTTGAACATTATTTAAAAAAAAAAAAAATAATAATAATACAGGGTGTTACCGACCAAACCGAACATTTTTTTTGGGTGAAACTAAATCCAAAATGGAGCAAAACTCCACCAAGCTCACTTTTCTATCTCAATCCGTTGCCGAGATATGATTGTTTAAAGATTTTTTTTAAAAAACACGTTTTTTGAAAGTCAATTCTTTTTAACTTTTAACCATATTTTCGAAATCAGCATTAAATGTCCTATAAAACTAAAGCATTTTTATTTTTGGGAATAATTAACTAAATACCGAAATATCAGTTAAAACGTTCAAAAATTTCTGAAATTCTTTGAACGCTCACTATTTTCCTAGAAAAACTCTTGACGACTGGCAAATCTCACAAAAACTTCCTCATTTAATACTCTTTCGAACGGTATAAATAACATTGCGATTCCGTATCGATTTCATGGAGAAATTTAAGTTTGAATGCAAAAAAACGTCACCTTATGCACGTAAACTTTTAGCTGGTGCCTACCAAAATGCTTGGATGGAACGAGAAAAATCCTCAGCAATTTTTTAAAATGGAAATTTATTACATAAAACATTACAAAAGAAAACCAATTTTTGATACGGACAATTAGATAATGCATTTCGAAGTGGTTTTAAAAGTGGATCAAAGTGATTTCTTCTATTGCGAATGCAGGCTATTGCCCTTTTTCGGACCTACAAACCCAACCGTCACACGCATAGACAAAATATGGCGGAGTGTTACTTTTAATAAGGACAGATTGCATCCCTTTTATTTCACAGCTGTGCAAGATTTAGAGGAAAATGATCCTGCTCATCGAATCGATGAGTTTTCTGCAGGTGTTTGTTAAATACCGCTATGAAACAACCCATAAAAGGCCCGATCACAATATCACAAATAACACTCTAGTTTGGAATGATGAACTATGATGAGTCCTGTTAGGGATTTCATGGAACTAGTGGTGACAATTGTGTGTGTTGAACACACCCCCAACGAGAAAGTTGATTCATCTGTCCACAGAATTTTTCTTAGGAAATGTATGTCGGTATTGTGACGGTTGGGTTTGTAGGTCCAAAAAAGGGCAATAGCCTGCATTCGCAATAGAGGAAACCACTTTGATCCACTTTTAAAACCACTTTTCTAAATGTCTTATCTAATTTTCCGTATCAAAAATTGGTTTTCTTTTGAAATGTTTTATGTAATAAATTTCCATTTTAAAAAATTGCTGAGGATTTTTCTCGTTCCATCCAAGCATTTTGGTAGGCACCTGCTAAAAGTTTACGTGCATAAGGTGACGTTTTTTTTTCATTCAAACTTAAATTTCTCCATGAAATCGATACGGAATCGCAATGTTATTTATACCGTTCGAAAGAGTATTAAATGAGGAAGTTTTTGTGAGATTTGCCAGCCTTCAAGAGTTTTTCTAAGAAAATAGTGAGCGTTCAAAGAATTTCAGACATTTTATTTTTTCAAATTTTTGAACGTTTGAACTGATATTTCGGTGTTTAGTTGTTAATGATTCCCAAAAATAAAAATGCTCTAGTTTTATAGGAAATTTAACGCTGATTTCGAAAATATGGTTAAAAGTTAAAAATAATTGACTTGAAGTGGAGAAATTGAGGTTTTATTAGCAAAAAACGTGTTTTTTAAAAAAAAAAAATCTTTAAAAAATCATATCTCGGCAACGGATTCAGATAGAGAAGTGAGCTTGGTGGAGTTTTCCTCCATTTTGGATCTAGTTTCACCCAAAAAAAAATTTCGGTTTGGTCGGTAACACCCTGTAAAATAACTGAAATACATAGGTACAAAAAGTGCACTTTGGAGGAACAAGGTGTGCATATATTAACTTTGGCATCTTAGGTATGCACTTATTAGGTTCTTTTAGGGGTAATGGCCGCCACTAAGGAAACGCGATGTATATTTTTGATTTTCTTTTTTGGTTATTTTGATTTTTCCTCATTTCAGTATACATTTAAAATAATACCCCATTTAAAAATAAAAATTGTTGTTCTCTATAGTTACGGCCACCTAAAATTTCTATTATGTATTTTTGCCTTAAAATAAAAATGTTGGGTGTACGTGTACATACTTACGGCCCCCTTAAATTTCTAAAATTTGATATTTATTTTTTATGTATTTATGTATTTTTCCTTATTTTTAGGACCTGTCCTAATGTGGTAGCGGAAGGGAGGACAATTTTTCCGTTTTTTTAAATTATTTCGGGGACAAAAAGGGCGCCACTTTGGAAACGCGATATATATTTGTGATTCAAATTTCAATACCTTTGAAATTATACACCACTCAAAAATTACAAAAATGTAAAATATTGTGATCAGTTCGCAGTTGCTCGCTGATCGAAGAAATTTGGAGTGTTTAAGTTCGCAATATTTTTCCTTTTTTTGGGCAAAACAGTTTAACTTGTATATAAAATTTGAAATATCTAGCTTCAGTAGGTCGGGAGATATACTCCAAGATACGGCGGACGGACCAACTACCAAAAGCATAAGAGTTTCTACGATGACCTCGAAACCCTAAAAATGAGGGGACAAAAATATTTTGTCACCTTGGAAGGGGGCCTCAAAAAAAAATCTTGCACACGGGCCTCAGTAAGTCTAGTTCCGTCTCTGAGAAAGATCGCGGTCGTGTTAATAGATATTCAATACTCTTTTGATACTTGTTTCTTTCAAATTTCTCATACCGCGTTCCACATTCAAGGTGGGACCTGTTCGTTACACATAAAACAATGTTTCGCTATTGCGATTGTCACCGTAACAGTTACCTTTATAAAATATTAAATCACTGGGAGACTAATATTTTTAAACCACGTCCGAACAAAGTAGAAATGTCGCTCGTAGATATAGAATAACAGATCCCACTATGGAGTTGCCTCAGGGAAAAGCCTAAGTTATTGGTCGTTGTTACGCCTTCTGCAGAAACTTCGGAGCAATTTATTATCCAAAATGTTTATTGTACGTAAAAAATGAACATAATGTTTCCTGTGTGAAATTTTATAATCTTTAATTTTTATTTGATCCTCAATTGGTCTCCGTACCAGAGGAAGCGAGATATTCGCAAAAATACGTAAAAAGTAGTGCAAACACAAACACTAAGCAAGCTATAGTAAGCTAGAGTTGTTGCTTATTCGTGCTGAATTTATTTACCGCTGTTATATTGTTTTAAACGGGGTTTGTTACTTTGGTCGGTTATTAGTTCATTGATATTATCCCGCTGTCATTTTTCTTAAATTTATTTCTTTGTTTTGTTTACGTTTCATTTTTTTATCATTTATTAATTACCATGACAACTAAGAACATGGCTACAAAAAATAAACTTATACGCGGCAAGTTCAAACCGTTAATGATATGGTTCCAAATTTGGAGAATAAAGAGATCCGCGAAAACTTTCTTACTGGATTCTGGATATAGTTCTATGTATGAGGCACAAAAAATTCTAAATTATTTTGGATGAATTAATTGATTGTGAATTGAAAGTTAATTCCGATTATGATGCAAACCATGAACCGCTTGTTTCTTTTGACACTTCACACAAATATTTTAGTTGCTCTCGATGAATTAAACTAAGACGAAACATTTAAAAGTTGTATGACTTAAGAAAAAGAATAAGTTGATGTATGGTGTTGGATCCTTTAGGGTAATAATGCAAAACCTCTTATTTACGTGGCAACGTTTCGGCCTAGCCGGCCATTCTCAAGCCTGTAATTTGGAACTGTGAGGATCGTTACATGTTAAGTGAAAGTGAAAGTATTGTTAAATCGGAACCACAAAGTTCCTTCGTCAAAACATTGGCTTTGAAACATAAAATAAACCATCTCCTCACTACCGATCATACAACTTTACGGTTGCATCGCAGCTCAATAACAATAAAATTTAACATAACAAATATTAACACCAAGATAAAACAATAAAAACATAATAACAATGGGACTAATTTAAAAAGGTAACTGAAAAAAACCTAAAAGAATAAGGTTATTGTGAGGTTATACCCGGTCATCTAATTAAGTTTTCAACTAATCTTCCTCCTCTTACGATTAAACCTTTTACCGGATAAATCCGAGGTTGGGTCCGCTTTCGAGATTTATTTACAAGCATTATTAAATAATGGTGGATTAACTCAAGTTGAAAAGCTACATTACCTTATCACTTGCTTATCCGATCGCGCAGCAGAGTTAATAAAGAACTACCCACTTTCTGATGCAAACTTTGAGCCCGCTTGGAATACTCTTAAGGAGAGATATAATTGTGATAGAGTTTTGGCATGTTTCTATTACGAACAATTTAGTAAGGTAGAGACGTTCCTGTTAAGCCTGGTGACTAGATTCCCTCCAAGCCTTTTTTGACCAAAGTAAATGACAACGTCATTAGTTTAAAAAAGATAAACCTCGATGACTTGGCTGATTTTCAGCATAGCTGTAATACAATTAGATCCAGTGACTCGCAAAGAATTTGAGTCTAAAAGTCCATCTCAAAGTTTCCCCTCTTATGATTCATTAATTTCTTTTGTAAAAAATGAATGCCGCCTACTTGAAACGACTAATTCATATTCTGTGACTAGAAACTTGTCTCAAGATAAAATTAGCAAAAACAAGCCGAATATTCCGTCATTAAGTTTCAGCCGACACAGCAAGTATTGACTAGAGGAGACCGGGGTTAGTTGGCTCGCAGGTTCTATTTGTCACCACAGTAGAGTGATAGCGCTGTGGTTTAGGAAACAGAGGGAGCTTGTTATGTTTCAGCATCCATATTATTGTCAGTTGGTTTGAAAGCATTGACGGAAGAGGACACTCATTATATTGTTTTTCTTATAGTTAAGTAGATTTTTTTATGAAAAGTTTTTTTCGGTCTGGTGAGTTAGCAGAATAAATTGAAGCGTTCCAACTGGCTGTTTGGAACAGAGTGGTTACCTGTGCTTGCTTTCGTGTATAATTATTTTTTGTTTCTGATGTGTAGAATTGTGAGGAAGCCATCTTGTTCGGAAAATGTATGTGGGGCTAGTTGGCACAGACAATGTGCCTTATGCCAACTTACCCCGCGCCTTTAACACGTAATTTGGTATCATAAATAATTGAATTTTTTTCACATATAGTCGATATTGTCATTTTTTACATATTGTCATGTTTAAATAAACATTTTTTTCTTGAATATTATTGAGTTCTACCAACTTACCCTTATCCCTATCACACTATGCCAACTTACTCCTAGGGGTTGCCAACCTACCCCGCACGGTATGCCAACCTACCCCGCACGGTATGCCAACCTACCCCGCACGGTATGCCAACCTACCCCGCACGGTATGCCAACCTACCCCGCACGGTATGCCAACCTACCCCGCACGGTATGCCAACCTACCCCGCACGGTATGCCAACCTACCCCGCACGGTATGCCAACCTACCCCGCACGGTATGCCAACCTACCCCGCACGGTATGCCAACCTACCCCGCACGGTATGCCAACCTACCCCGCACGGTATGCCAACCTACCCCGCACGGTATGCCAACCTACCCCGCACGGTATGCCAACCTACCCCGCACGGTATGCCAACCTACCCCGCACGGTATGCCAACCTACCCCGCACGGTATGCCAACCTACCCCGCACGGTATGCCAACCTACCCCGCACGGTATGCCAACCTACCCCGCACGGTATGCCAACCTACCCTTTACACTGGTCTGACGTCACTTATTTTAAGGGTTTCGAGGTGGCCCTAGAAACCCTTATGCTTTTGGTAGTTCGTCCGTCCGTCGCATCTTGAAGTATATCTCTCGACCTACTGAAGCTATAGACTTGAATGTTGGTATATAAGTTAAGTTTTTTTGCCCAAAAACAGAAAAACTATTGCGGACTTACACATCCAAATTTCTGAGATCTGCGATCAATTGCGAATAGATCGCAATATTTTATATTTTTTGTAACAATAATATTTTGATACAAAAATATATCGTGTTTCCATAATGGCGGCTATTTTACCCCCAATAAATTAAAAAAATTAAAAAATGTCCCCACCCCCGCTACCCCATTAGGGCAGGAGCTAAAAATAAGGCAAAAATACAAAAATATGCATCTCTGTGGTCCAATGATATTTCCGAGAGTTGATATAAATAAGTAAAATTTTAGGGGGCCGTAACTAGGGAACTCCTAAATTTTCATCATTTGAAAATTCGAAGTAGGGTATCATTATAAAGGTATTGAAATTTCATTCACAAAAATATATCGTGTTTTCAAAATGGCGGCCATTTTACCTCCCCCAAAAAATAAAAAAAAACGCAAAAAAAAAATGTTCCCCCTTGCACTACCCCATTAGGCCAGGTCCTAAAACTAAGGCAAAAATACAAAAATATGCACCTCTGTTGGCCAATGATAAAAGAGTCAAATTTTAAAATTTTTAGGGGGCCGTAACTCGGGAGCCCCAACATTTTTGTCATTTGAAAATCTCAGGTTGGGTATCATTTTAAAGGTATTAAAATTTGGTTCACAAAAATATATCGTTTGTCCAAAATGGCGGCTATTTTACCCCCCAAAAAATTAAAACAAAACACAAAAAAATGACCCCCCCCTCCCCGCTACCCCATTAGGACAGGTCCTAAAAATACAAAAATATGCATCTCTGTGGCCCAATGGTATTTCTGGGAGTTAATATAAAAAAACTCAGTTTTAAAAATTTTAGGGTCTGTAACTCGGGAGATCCAAAATGTTAGTCATTTGAAAATTCGAAGTTGGGTATCATTTTAAAGGTATTGAAATTTGGTTTAAATAAATATATCGCGTTTCCAAATTTTACCCCTAAAATAATCAAATCAGTGCATAATACCGAAGATAGTAATGGATAATATATGCACACCTTGTTTCAAAAGTGAATTTTATACATAGTTTTGTTTAAAAAAAAAAAATAATAATAATAATAATAATGTACTTATGACCAAAGGAACCCTTTTAGTAACTTGCTGGCAAGTACTTGACGGGATTTTTTTTAATGTTTGTCAAACATATATTAAATTTGTTATAAATGTGTGTTCAAAAATATACGGTCGGAAGTTACAAACTTGTACATTCCTTTACTCGAAACCAATAGATTTCACCATATTAAGAGACAAACTAATAACAAATAAAGCTCTTGAAAGCGACTCATTTACAATACTTGTTAATTTCACAAATATTAGAGACATTCTCTACTCATGTTACGTATATGAGAATGTATAAAGGTTGTTTAATTATTGCGCTCGTAGTTTGAAATACTCCCGTGTGGAGTTCCTACAGTTTATTCTCGCAGAGGTCAATTTATAGGGTCTGAGTGTTTCCCTTTCTGTAAAAGTGGGGATTTAAAGGTTACAAAGTTGTGGTTGGTTGAAAACAAAGCTACAGCAGAGTTTCTACCTGGAGTCAAAGCAACTGCAAACAGTTCTGGCTGTGACGTGTAACTCCAACACATAACAGAGTTTCCATAATAAAAACCCTGAAAAGAGAATCTCCACACACAGTGCCAAGTCAAACCCCATTTTCTTCACGTAAGCAACCGTTTTTCTTTACATGAAAATCTTCAGATATTCAAGAGGGAGAGTTTTCTTCTTTTAGTTTCTCCACATTGGATCCCCCAAATTTGACCTTGCACTTGCATTGAAACAAACAAAGCTATACTCGCACCAAACAACATAACAGTGCGGAGCAAAAGAAAACCTCTTCAACTCGGTTTGTCCAATTTTTAAAAAGGGAAAAGATCTGTTTGGAGCTCGCAGTCGACTTTAATGTCCTATTCTTAATGTTTGACAGATTTCTCAAAATGGAATCGAAAAGGCCAGATTGCACACCCATTCAGATATAGACGGAGATGCCGAAAACTAATCGAATATCGTAAAAGTAAGCTTTTAAATTTTCAATAGAACTCCAAGAATCTGATAACTGACTACGGTCCACGCCTCCACCCTTAATTATTTTGTGAATAATACTTAATGGAGATCGCTTGTTCCTTGCAACGGGTGTGAAACGTGGGAATTTACAAAATCTCGAACGTGATTCTTAGCAGTAGATCTACACTTATGTGACTCATAGTCCACAGGTCGGTAAAGAGGAAAGCATGTTTGTACAGGAGAGTGAGGTTATAAGTAAGGTTAGGTTGAGGCCTGGTTGAGACACGTGGACAGTGAGAGATGCCCGAGATATATCCTGAAGCCTGTTTGTTACCTTGTTAGTGTTAGAAGAGAGGATATCTGACAACACTCGTTCTCTTCAACTCGGCTATTTGTCCATGTCACGGATATTCTCTTATTTGGTTTTATTTATCTTTTCGCGTCGTTTTTCTCTTTTTCGCCCTTAAAAATGATCGTTTTTCAATAAACGAGTTACTCGTTTGTTACCAAGTTAAAACTATTCATCAAGATAATTATGCTAGTAATATTTTATATCTTTACATTTTATTCGGGAGATACGATCCAAAATGCGACGGACGGACGAACTACCGAAATCAAAATAATGCAGTAAGTAAAGGTCGGGTGCATTCACCTCTAGCAGACTTGTCTCCGGCATCACCCTAACTTCTCATTATTGATACAGAGTAGATAAATAATTAGATACTTTGTTTAGGGCTTCATATTAGATTGATTGGATTTTTTTTGCCTTATTAAAAGCAAGTATAGTGAACTAAGTTTCCTATTTATTCATTTAAAATTTTTAATCTTCAATTTTAGATGAATCGTATTTTATAACGTGTGTTTCTACGTTATCTACGTCTTCTAAACTTTTCTTTTACAAGTTAATCCTCCGACTAAAGAGAAAGGGAGCTCGGAAACTTTAAGTAACTTCCACAACGACCCGATTTCATCCTTCGTCCAAATAGATAATAACCGGATCAAAACATTGTTTGCCCTTTGGAAAAGACTCCGGAAATTCCCAATAAAAAAGAAAGATTTAACCCTGTAAAAGGTTTAAGGGCCGCCTGATTCGGCTTAGAATCCGGTCAAGTAAAAGCCGTAGGATTTAGACGGACCACACAGACCGAACTCGGAAACAAAAAAATATAGAAATTTTCGCCTCACATCCTGACATTTCTGTTTTACCCCAAACAAGGTATAACAAAGAATCCAATTTTAGACAGATATTTTTCTGGAAAATAAAAATTTCATTTAGTAAATCGATTTTCTTTTCGTTTTCATATACGGTTAGTTTTTTATTAATAAGTCTTGTTATACAGGCGGACTTGAAAATCTCCATTTAATTAAACTGTACGTACTATTTGTATATGTGGTAACACTGTTTATTTTCTACTTTTCATTTATATTTGGCTAAGCCGATATGTAAGGATATATACGACTGAATTCACCAAGGGATCCAGAATCGAGGAATTATCAGGGGATGGGGTTTTCGATGGTGAACCCCGAGATAAGTATCTTCACTGACAGCCAGACAACGATCAAAGCGCTGGTTGCACCGAGATGTACATTTAACAGTTCAGGTACGCGGCAATCTAAAATAATAAGCCGCATATAGATGTGATATTTTGACAGGCGGTGTTACTGGAGACTGCAGGCAAACTCGACATCCAAAGCTTGGACTAGCTGCCCAGTGCGCAGGACGAGTTTGGAAGAGGATAAAACCCCCTCTCACCTGCCCTGCATTAACTCGGCTGAGGTGGAAAGTCTTTGGCTCAGCCATTCTGCTACTGAACAACTAAGGGTGCATCCTCTAAGTAAGTTTCTGTGGTGGGCAGAGTGCTAAGGGAGGGGTTAAGAGAACCGGGTTGGCACCTCGGACCTTCATGTCAGGTCTTGCTGCTTCGCAATCTATTTTAAAATTTCCCAGGAAAGAAAGAAAACCGAAAAAATATGTTATTATATAAATACTTTCAAGAAATAAGGGGACGAGTAAATAACAACAGACGTTAAGGAATGTGGGATGTAGGTCGAAGTTGCACTTGTAACAAGCCACCAACCCTAAAACTAGAACAAGGTAATAACGTCTTCCAACACATTTAAGCTGTTGTGGGAATTAAGTGAGTCAAGCCTCGTTCAAGTAATCTAAAACAAGGAAATAATGAAGCTTCGACAACTCGGTGAACATTTCCCACAGAATTATAAACAACGGCCCGACTACTTCTCACAAGAGGTTCCCTTGAAATCAGCTCCTTCCATTATTTTTAGCAATCAAGGTAAAACTAAGGAAACTCGGGATTCGGTCTCCCAGTGAGATCTACTTGAACGAGGCAAACTTGACCTTTACAACTTGATAACTTGATTTAATTTCACAGAATTTGTAAACCATTTTCACTTCCCACATACCTCAACATCCTGCCACCACTTTAGCATCCTTTGCAGATGATAAATGTATTTTATTTCCAGTAGGGAGAAAAAGTTATGATTTTGAATTAATTTAGAGGGACTAAAGTAAGTCTTTTCATCCCTGAACTCAAAAAGTTCCCTGAACAAAAAATCCCTGAACTCAACAAAGAAAACTTTATTGTAATTAATAATTACTTATAGTTAAGCTAACAAAAATTAAATAAATAATACTTCAGTATTATGACTTGAAACATGATTTTAGGTTAATGTCCACTGACATTCCTTAAACAAGTACAATAATAGAAAGTTTTCACATATTTACATTTTAAATAATGAGCGCGGTAAACTAATATGAACTAAAGAATAAAAAAAAAGAATAAAAATAAAATCGGATTAAATAACTGCTAAGAGATCGACAGGTCTTTTCCTCTTGAGCCTTCGCCTTGGTCGATGTGGTGGAGGGTTTTCGGCAATATGATGAATCAGTTCATTAGGGTGATGTTGCATGACAATGTTAAGTCTTACAGCTGTATATTTTAGTACCTCTGATACCAGTGGTAAGTTGAGATCATTGTGAAGCGTTGAGTTGCGAATGTACCAGGGGGCTCCTGTTATGATCCTAAGGAACCGATTCTGAACCGTTTGTACTCTTTTAATCTGTGAATCACTGGCAGAACCCCAGACGGAGCAGCCATATTGCCAGATGGGTCGAACCAAAGATAAGTAGATTAAACGTTTCAGGTGAGAGGTTTCAGGAGAGTGGACTTAGAACATATCAAATGGCGTAGTTGACGGTTTTGTTCTCTAATTCTAGAAACAATTAAGGATATGTGTTTATTCCATGTAGAACGGATGTCTAGTTCTAGCCCAAGGTATCGGACAGAGTCACATTGAGGTAAAATGGTTTGGTCGATTATTATAGGTTGATAGTTAAATTTTTTTAGATAAGTGAAGGTGACTTGTTTGGATTTTGCTGGATTCATTGAAACTCTCCATTTCTTGCACCAGTGTTCCACTTCGGAGACAAAGGACTGAAGATTTTCTGCGGCTTGAGTAGCTAAGTTATGGCTACTTAGACTGGCTACATCATCACAGAATTGAGCAATTGTGACGTTCTCAGAGATAGGGTAATCTGAGCAGTATATTAAGTACAAAAATGGACCGATTACACTTCCTTGAGGGACCCCAGAGTGCATAGATTTACTTGAAGAAATAGCACCTTCGTATGACACACTAAAGGTTCTCTCTGAGAGGTAAGATTGTATTAGTTTATAATAAGTATCTTCGAGGTGAGGTTTTACTTTGAACAGTAATCCAGAGTGAGCAGGTGGTTTAATGGTTGAAGCAATTTTGGTAATAAAAGCCGCTCAAAAATCTTCGAAAGGAGTGGTAGCAGACTTATAGGGCGATAGTTGGTAGAATCATTTAGACTTTTACCTGCTTTAGGTATCATAATTACTTTAGCATGCTTCCATTTGGATGGAACGTAAGCCAATCGTAACATGGCGTTGTACACTTGAGTTAAATAAACTAAGGTTTTCCTGGGAAGTGCTTTCAGTAATGGTGGTGTAATGCCATCATAACCTGGAGATTTTTTAGTAGGACTACGTTGAACTACATTTTTCACTTCAGATGGAGTAAAAAAATCATTGAAGATTGAGAGAGGCAATGGTTCAAGGAGGGATTGTTCTATGATATTATTGTTGTCTTGATCTATGATTGGATTAGGTGTAAACTGTACGGATAGATTGCTAGAGAAAATATTTACCTTTTCTTGTGGTGTGGAGTGCCAACTCAAAAAGTAGGGAGAAAAAGTAAAAGTAGGGAGAAAAAGTAAAAGTAGGGCGAAAAAGTAAAGTAGGGCAAAAAAGTAAAGATTGCAACTTAATTATTTTATAAATAGTAGAAAATGAATGGCTAATGTAATGAAGTTGTTGAAATCAGGTTGGCGACACTGCTTTTTCGACCATGTTTATCTTTGTTTATAACCTGCATCTAAAAAAACCTTCTATTAGAGTTTAATTCCAATTCTTATTTGTTTTTAATATTGAATCTCTTATATCTGCTATTAAAAGTGCTAATAATTATTGTTATTTATTAAAATAATAAATAAAAACTGTGCAATGGACGAAAATGTGTATTTTCTCCCTACTGGAGATAAAATATTGTATGTACCTCGTGAGTAATGTGCCATTATTCCCCTCACAATAATTATCTCCCTCGGCTGCGCCTCGGGAGCTAATTAGCATTACTCAAGCCTACTCAATTAAAAATATATCACTTCCATACGCAAAAACATCAGCTTGTATCAGGTTTAAATTTTACATGTCTGTTTAAATTGTACTTTAGACGATATGTATGAAGTTAAATTAAAATCGTTACGTTAAAACGTAAGACATTGGTAAAAATGTTGTTTTCTCTATTTTAAACGTTTAGGTCCGCTATAATAAATTTAGTGATCTTAAACACTTCATAGCGGTGTCGGTGTTGGTTTCACTAAAAAAAAAGAAATAAAAGGAAGTTGTTTGTCATATTGAACAGATGAAGTTAGACATTTTTCCCGTCCTAAAATTCCAATTTTACATTTGAAGCTAACGTTTACGCGAGCGTTTAGCGCGAACGCTTTGGCTGATAACATTGTCCAACAAACTCATTCTAACTATTGGTAAAATGATCATGGGTACTAAATTTCAACTTAATCGGTCAGGTTTTACTCGAGTTATCTTCATCGGTCCATTTCGTGACGGTCGGTTGTGTGACAGTCAGTTTTGAGACGGTCGTTCTTAGGGTTTCGAGGACATCCTAGAAACCCTTATGCTTTTGGTTGTTCGTCCGTCTGTCCGTCGTATCTTAAAAAAATCATTTATAAAAGTTGTTTGCCTCATTGAATAGATGAAGTTAGAATTTTTTCCCGTCCTAAAATTCCAATTGTACATTTGAAGCTTACGTTGACGCGAGCATTGCGCGCGATTGCTTGGGCGGAAGTATAACGTTGTCCAACGAACTCGTCGTGGGCATTGGTATAATGCACATGTACATTAAATTTCAACTAAAATCGGTCATCATTTGCTCAAGTTATCGTCGTCATCAGTCGAATTCACTATAAAGTGCCATAAGGAACTTCGTATAAAAAATCGATTTGGTTTAGCCAGTTGTACGTCTATAAAGTCGGACTGGTGGCGACAGACACGCATGCACGAGGGCCGTATTCGGTTTTAGGAATGTAAGAAATAAAAAGTTTTTAACAATTTTTCAATTCTGACCAATGTATAGACAAAACTTTAATTTTATATAAATAGATATTTTATTGTCCTAAAATCATCAAACATTATCTTCCTCCACCTTATTTCCCCCACCCCTCTCATCTCCCCACCCCTCTCCTCCCCCACCCCTCTAGTTAGTCAACATGTTGCAAGTGTACAACACACAACAGGTCGTGTATTTTCTATTTACATTACATGCGTAAGACAACACAACCTCACACTCTTCTGGCATTAGCGTATGTAAAGGTGGGGGGGGGGGGGTCCCTCCTAGAATAATAATAAGACCACTCCAGACAAATGTGGGTAGATGAGGGAGTACAACCTCGCCTAGAATATTAACCATACCCCCCAACAATCATCACGATGTCGTTTAGTACTGTACTCGTGAGGCATTAATTGTACTAATAGTAATCATGCAATTTTTTAAGTGTATTACTAGTAAATGGATTCATGTACCTGCACTGCTGTCAAGTACATAATGTAATTCACTGCGGATGATTTCTTAACGGTTACTAACAAGTTTACAATAACACGCAATAGAGTTTTCTGAAAACTGTCGATCCCGGAGATTCGACGGATCCCGGGTATTTACCGCTTCTAAAAATAAGTTTATCTCCAGTAGGGAAAAAAAGTTATGATTTTGAATTAGTTTAGAGGGACTAAAACAGGTCTTTTCATCAAAAGTAAAAATAGGGCGAAAAAGTAAAGTAGGGCAAAAAAGTAAAGATTGCAACTTAATTATTTCATAAATAGTAGAAAATGTATGGCTAATGTAATGAAGTTGTTGAAATCAGGTTGGCGGCACTCCGCTTTTTTGACCATGTTTATCTTTGTTTACAACATTATAACCTACATCAAATAACCTTCTATTTGAGATTAATTCCAATTCTTATTTGTTTTTAATATTGAATCTCTTATATCTGCTATTAAAAGTTCTAATAATTATTGTTATTTATTAAAATAATAAATAAAAACTGTGCTATGGACGAAAATGTGTATTTTCTTCCTACCGGAGATAAAATATTGTATGTACCTCGTGAGTAAAGTGCCATTATTCCCCTCGCGATAATTATCTCCCGAGGCGCAGCCGAGGCTGCGCCTCGGGAATTAAAGTGTCTAAATCCCTCGGCTTCGCCTCGGGATTTAGGGACCATGGTTCCTTCGGCTTCGCCTCAAGAACCAACTTTTTTTCGCTCAGGGAATAATGGCTTACTTTACTCCCTAGGTGCATAAATAACTATTAATTCGCGCTACAAAAAATGGAGGGAAAATAAATCCCGAAGGATTCGTTTCGGTCGAGGAGCGTGAATCGTTGAAAAAATAAAGAATAGAATGAAAAACTGGTGGGGCAGAGTTACTAGCCTGATGGATTAAAGGGATTAATCCATCAGGGGATGGATCCATTAAAGGGAAAAACCCTCTTATTAAAGGTTTCGACGAGGCAGCTGAGTGGCTTCCAGATCAGGACTCTCCAACTTGATGTGAAACAGAGGAGCCGTGAAGAGGGAGGACAGAGCGGCTTGACTCTGGTCAGAGCCTGGGCAGACTCGGGCACAGCTTCTAGTTGGGCAGCATTTCCTTGTAACCCTGCCCACAGTTCTGCACAACCAACACAACGGTCAACCATCGACATCGATGAAAAACTATTTCAATTAAACAACACTCGCCGCTTACATCCCGCCGTACCTCGAGTTCACCACATTATCTACACAACTAGTTTCCCTCCCAACTTCCCACTGTTATTAACACCAGCGACTATAGTATAATGTCTACTATATGTAGGGACTATAATGTATAGAATATTATACATGTCCGAAGAAATCAAAGTATCGCTCGATTGCTTCAAGATTTGGGGTTTCGCAGATCCATCTCGAAACCCTTATGACGAGGGTGATGTGTCTGTCTGTCCGTCGCTCTTTGATTCATGTCTCCCGAACCGTTTAAGCAATAAGTTAAAATTTAAAACACCGGCGCATCTTTTTGACCCATACCTCAAAAATGACAAATAAGTTAAAAATTAAATATGCGCCTGCGCAATCCACACAAATGTGGGAACTCAATTTTTAGGGTCCGTAGGCAAAACCAAGGACCCTTATATTTTCCTGCGTATGTCTGTCCGTCCGTCCTCACGCGCGCTCTCACGGCTAGACCTTTCGTCCGATCACTATGAAATTTGGCATGTATGTGTCTTGTACCTGCCCACATATTTTAAAAATATAGCGACTTAAAAAAAATATTTTTCAAAAAAATTAGGGTAAAAAAACTTAAGGGTTACAATTTTTTTATTTTTTTTCGACACCGTGAGGGGTATCATATGCAAGGGTACGTCGAGCTGATTACAAAAATATATAATTCTTTGGATATAACTTTGATAGGGCAAGCGCAGGCAAGTTTGAAGTGGGTGTGAAACGTGTCCCCCCCCCCCCCCTCTATCTCGCTTAAGTGAAGTGCAAAAAATCTGAAAAAATTCCTGAACATTCTTCAACCAAAAGTAAAGATACCACTTTTTTGAAATTTCGAAAAAAATATTATTTTATTTTTTATTGACAAAATACGTTTTTTTATAATTATGGTCTTTTCGGTGTATTTATATGGTTGTAGTCCGGTTCAGTGGCAAAAAAATACTTTATCAGAGTGTGTCTTGAGAATATCAGACCCTTAGAATGGTTCAAAGTAAGCTTTTTAGCATTTTAAAAAAACAGTGTTTGTACACTTTACAGTTAAACACTATATAGTGTGGCCTACGGACCCTCGCTGTGTGCTGACTAGCACACACTTGAGCTGTCTATTTTAAAAAAAAATTTGAGTGGGGTAAATGAGGACTGCTGAAGAGTAGGTTACATATAATATATGCTTTTTTAAAAAAAAAAAGTTTATTCTTTATTGGTTTTATGAGTTAAAATATACCCAAAAAATCCCCCCTTCCTGCCAACCACCTTTTAACGCAAGTACAATATTTTGAAATAATGCATGCAAATAACTAATGGTGGGCTGAAAATTACTGACTTATGTAGCCATGAAAATTTCCCGGAAGAATGATTTACCTTGGTCCGACCGGGGGAACGAACCAGGGACCCCTTACTCTTGGATATTGTCTATGTTTTGTTTTTAAATTCCCTTTAAATTATTTATTACTTTTCCTCTGCTCTTGAGCAGAAAAAGTATTGTTCAGCAGTATTGTTAGATGAAGCCCAGGCTTTTAATAGGGTATGACATGCCGGCTTACTTTGGAAGCTCACGAGTCTCCTTCCTTCAACCTCAAACTAATATCCTTCCTGGAAAACCGTTCCTTCCAAATCTCTTACAACTCCTCCACTTCTTCCATATTTCAAATAAAAACTGGGTCCTATTCTTTATTCCATATACACTTCCGACGTTCCTCCTTCAACGTGCATCCTTCAACGTGCCGTACAGTCTCCGCCATGCCCAACAGTACCTTACACTCCTTGAAACCTGGTTCAAGAAATGGCGAATCAAGGTAAATGAAACGAAAGAGGCACGGTATATTTAAACCTGTAACCCTAAACCAAATCTTTAATCCTCATACCAGTTCCGTTCACTACCTGGGTCTATACTCACTCGTAGATCGTGGTTTAACGGTATGGGCACATCACACTTAACATAAACGTCAAACACGCAATACGCGCTATAAATTTTACACAGACTCTTACACTGCAGATCTAAACTCAACATGCAAAACAAAGCACTTCAACACAATAATGAAATCCATTTGGACAAATGGCATAGAACACTGGGGTTGCACCAAACCTCCTATTCCTATAACATCCAATCACTACAATCCAAGATCTTAAGAGAAATAGCTGACTTCTCCTTGTACGTTTCTAATTCCGTCCTTCATAATGACCTCAAAGTACCTTTTGTCCGTGAACAAGCCATTTCCAGATATAAATCCTTCCACGACTCCCTTTTCGACCATTCCAATACACTACTCACTCCAAGGTCCGTTTTCCCGGACTATTCCTGGCAATCCTCCCAGACTCTTGAAGAGGCACAGGTCACGTGGCCCTTAAGTCAACTAAATTATATTTATTTCAATTTCACGACTTTATTTATGTTAATTATTTCATTTTATCACACATATAAATCTGTCTCAATTCAGTAAGAGTTATCACTGGATAGTTCCTTAAACTATGTAATTTTTCTAGTCACTAATTATCGAATCTATACTGGGTATAACAATGATGTATTGGAGTTGCAGTAATCTAAAAAAAAAAATCTTTTTTTAAATTGTATATTTAGTCCAATTTAAACTACTTTGTAAAAATGTTCGTTGGCTAATTAAGCTGTAATCATTTTTTTTTAGTTTTACTCAAAATTAAAACAGATAATTTCATTTCCTCTTCACTGAATGTAGAGCATTTTATATTATATCTTCTTGGCTATAAGGGAAGAAAAAGATGGGAAAGAAAAGCTACTTATTCCTCGAGAAAAATTTGTCTTCAATATTAGTTCCAACGTCAGGTAATCCACAGCATGTTGTTAAGATCCAGGGAGGAGCAAGTACTGGCCGCAATATGCCTTAGAAGAACCTCAGTAAGAGGTGAGTGTGGGGGGGTGGAACTCAGTACGGGGTGAGTGTGGGGGGTGGAACTTAGTACGGGGTGAGTATGGGGGGGTGGAACTCAGTATGGGGTGAGTGCAGGGGGTGGAACTTAGTACGGGGTGAGTGTGGGGGGTGGAACTCAGTACGGGGTGAGTGTGGGGGGTGGAACTCAGTACGGGGTGAGTGTGGGGGGTGGAACTCAGTACGGGGTGAGTAAACAAGCCGTAAAGAGGTGACCTAATTGCTAGGTTGGAACAAGCGGTTGTCTCCCTGTTTTATGCTACCTACTACCATGTCTAAATTATTAAATATGAGTTTAATTTCAAAAATGTTAATTGAATTACCTGGGGAATGGCTAGGACTAGAGCACTTAGCCAAATGGCGATGACGAATTTGATGGCTCGTGACAGCTTGGAAAATGTGTGAGACAGGAAAGGATGACAGATGGCGACGTAGCGCTCCACCGTGAAAGCCGTTATCGTGAGAACGGTCGCGTTCGCACACGTCTCGGCCAGATAACTGTTCAGTACGCACATGAACCCGCCGAACACGTACTGCCTGAAACAATCACATTATCAGCAACATTTCATTTCAACTGTTATCTCAATATTATTTAATAGTGATTTATTATAATAGATAAGATAGTTATTGTGGATCATTACAAAAAACATAAATACAAAAACTCAATACAAGTAAACAAAACAACCCCTGTGAAGCCCTCAAGCCTGATTGACTAAAGTGAGGGCTCCGTCTTCGCCTTCATCTTGTTTATACAATTAATTAAATAGTTACATCATAACCCGTAACAAGAGTTTATACCAACAAATATTAACAACAGAATAATTATCACAAAATTAATCGAAAACTTGGTTTTCCGGTGATATCCTCGTCACGAAGTGCTTGGTTCCGCTTCCACTGCTGGAAGCATGTTGAGGGGTGAGGTGCATCGTGGTGTTGACTCGAAGCTAACACGAGGTATACTGACGGCTGCAGTATACCTCGTGAAAAAAAAATGTTTTAATTCTGACCAATGTACCGACAAAACTTTAATTTTATATATATTTGTAGATTAAGTCTACATCAGGACCTTAATCATTCCTAGAGCTTGATTATTTAAGGCGAAAAAACTAACTAGTCTTGTTTCAATATGCTATCCTGTGGACCCTTAACAATAGATGCCATTAATGCACGGTTAAACTAATTAAATGTTCCCTTCTCGGACCAGGCTATAAAAACAAACTTAATTATATTACGTGACTAAATTAGAAAGGGAAATTTCCTCAGTAATAAATATTTTATTTGGAATTTTCAGTTTAAAGGGTTTTAGATCTTGAATAACCAAGTGAAGGAAATTAAACTGCTTTATATCTTTCAAAGTAAAGAGAAAATTGTGAAAGGTTTTGGGGCAAGTGGCTCAAACGACTGGGAAATCTTATAGGGAAATTATTTCCACGGTAGATTGACTTCCATCTTCATAGCTTTGTTTAATTGAACTTCTCAAACCCTCTCAAATTGTGGCTTATCCCTTCCCTTGGAGCTGCCCGTTCCATCGAGCAGCTAGCTCAGCCTTCCTTGGAGCTGCCCGTTCCATAGAGTAGCTAGCTCAGCCTTCCTTGGAGCTGCCCGTTCCATAGAGTAGCTAGCTCAGCCTTACTTGGAGCTGCCCGTTCCATAGAGCAGCTAGCTCAGCCTTCCTTGGAGCTGCCCGTTCCATAGAGCAGCTAGCTCAGCCTTCCTTGGAGCTGCCCGTTCCATAGAGCAGCTAGCTCAGCCTTCCTTGGAGCTGCCCGTTCCATAGAGGAGCTAGCTCAGCCTTCTTTGGAGCTGCCCGTTCCATAGAGCAGCTAGCTTAGCCTTCCTTGGAGCTGCCCGTTCCATAGAGCAGCTAGCTCAGCCTTCCTTGGAGCTGCCCGTTCCATAGAGCAGCTAGCTCAGCCTTCCTTGGAGCTGCCCGTTCCATAGAGCAGCTAGCTCACCCTTACTTGGAGCTGTCCGTTCCATAGAGCAGCAAGCTGTGCCTTACTTGGAGCTGCCCGTTCCATAGAGCAGCACGCTCTGCCTTACTTGGAGCTGCCCGTTCCATAGAGCAGTTAGCTGAAAGAACGGAAGAAAAAACATATTGACACATACCCGCAGTGGACGTATATTATGTAGCGTTGGGAACCAATCGATTGAAAACAGTCGACTAACCGGTTGTTTTAAAATATTCATTCATTCGGTTGTAGATATCTAGTTTTCATTCGAATGATTTCAGTCTATAGGTTGGAGTTGTATTAGTTGTAATTCGGACGTGTATATGTGGACGTGTGTATAACGAGATAACGAGTGCCATGCACCTTCTCACCCCTCCTCCGCTCTGAGCCCTTCACCGTCGTTCCTTTCCCCTACCTAAAACCAAAAAACATCCGAATGAAACATTCGAATGGAAAAGTCGACTGGATTCAGTCTCAGTCTATATTTTTTCATTCGAATGAAAACGATGTCGTAGCAGGCTGTAGTTTGGGACGAGATAACGAGTGTCAAGCGCCTTCTCACTCTCACCCCCCCTCAGCTCTGAGGCCTTTACGGCCTCCACCGTACTATTGCTATATAAAAAAAAACCATTCGATTGAAACATTCGACTTGCGGGTTCAGTCTCGGTCTATATATTTATTCGTATATCCTATACCCGCTATGAGACTGTTTTCAGTCGATTGAATTCAATCGACTGTTTTTTCCCGAATCGACTTATTCATTCGGTTGTTTTTTCTAGTCGGTTGTCCCAACGCTAATATTATGTCGTATAAATATTATTGTTCGTCACTAAAAGCCAACGGCACTAAAGTTAACAGCTTTCCTTCTAATACAATTTTTTTTATCTAACTCCATTTACTTTTACATAAATTGTAAAAATTACCAAAATTAATGGTAAAAATGAATTATTTATTAGTTATAATTACTTGCTTTTTCAACAATATTAGATCGCAAAACATGAAATTTATAAATTCAGCAGACGAAAATACCTTGAACGAAATAACAATTTTTTTAAGAGAAATCACGAGTGAAGATGTAAACGTTATAATTAGAATAAATATTCGTCTTTACATGGGTAAAGCTCTAAACATTTGATGCATCGGTTTCCCAGTATGAACTGAGCTTAAAAGAGAATCTAACATTTGGCCCTCGTGGTATAAACATGACAAGCCTGATCTAACACTCACAAAGCACAACACCCAAAACCTCTAATACTATCAACAGACAAGGATTAAAGGCTTCACCCGGAGGAAAATTAATACCACGAAATTAAAAACTGCATTATTAAACAGTGCAGTATGTTAGCTAAAACTAAGCAAGTTTAAACTCCGATATTCTACGGTAAATAATAGAAGTCCTGTTTTGAGCTCAGCTGATCGACATTCCCCAATGTTATGAGCTCAGCTGATCGACATTCCCCAATATTATGAGCTCAGCTGATCGACATTCCCCAATATTATGAGCTCAGCTGATCGACATTCCCCAATGTTATGAGCTCAGCTGATCGACATTCCCCAATATTATGAGCTCAGCTGATCGACATTCCCCAATATTATGAGCTCAGCTGATCGACATTCCCCAATATTATGAGCTCAGCTGATCGACATTCCCCAATGTTATGAGCTCAGCTGATCGACATTCCCCAATGTTATGAGCTCAGCTGATCGACATTCCCCAATGTTATGAGCTCAGCTGATCGACATTCCCCAATATTATGAGCTCAGCTGATCGACATTCCCTAATGTTATGAGCTCAGCTGATCGACATTCCCCAATATTATGAGCTCAGCTGATCGACATTCCCCAATATTATGAGCTCAGCTGATCAACATTCCCCAATGTTATGAGATGTTGTCAACTCAGTGGACGATCAAAGCTTGTTTTGGCTGCTGTCAGTGTCGCTCCTTCTTACTTGTATTGTTTTCATATGTAGGTATCCATTGTGGCCTGCCATACAAGTTTAAATATAAACAGATGAGTAGTTTTCAAGATATAACGGTTCTCAAAATTTAAACGACTGACCGGCAGACCGATAGACAGACACGGGACCTAAAATGTTCCCTTATGTCTGCAATGAATTTCTGTCTTGGAATTTTTAAAATCGGAGACATCAAAAAATTTCGTTACTCCGTTACCTTCGGTAAGATCGGAAGTAAAAAGGGGAAAAATATCTCAATATATTTTACAATAACCGGACATAACAGCAAATATCATTAAAATGTGTGACAGGACGCGAAGAAGCCTA
Source organism: Gerris lacustris (assembly GCA_951217055.1). Classification (NCBI taxonomy): domain Eukaryota; kingdom Metazoa; phylum Arthropoda; class Insecta; order Hemiptera; family Gerridae; genus Gerris; species Gerris lacustris. The sequence goes on along the minus strand of OX578282.1, from coordinate 278,842 downwards.
AGAAGACTTTTCAGTTGTGCTGCACTAGTAGTGCGAGTTGTGTTGCAGACTAGTACAGCTAGTTGTGTTGTACTAGTAGTGCTGCACTAGTAGAGCTAGTTGTGTTGTACTAGTAGTGCTGCACTAGTAGAGCTAGTTGTGATGTACTAATAGTGCTGCACTAGTAGTGCTAGTTGTGCTGCACTAGTAGTGCTAGTTGTGTTGTACTAGTAGTGCTGCACTAGTAGTGCTAGTTGTGTTGTACTAGTAGTGCTGCACTAGTAGTGCTAGTTGTGTTGTACTAGAAGTGCTGCACTAGTAGAGCTAGTTGTGATGTACTAGTAGTGCGAGTTGTGTTGCAAACTAGTACAAACGTTTTAATTTGATTTGAAGATAGAGTTCCTATTAAAAACTTTTTACTCCGAGCAAATAAATAAATTATAATGTACGTAGCTATTAGTAGAATGTTAATGAATTATTTCCAACTAAACTCTCAGAATACTGGATAGAGATAGAGGAATATATTTCAAACAAAAATCAGTGAAATAGTGATAAGAAGCAACACTATGGATTGTAGAGAAGGAAAGACAATTAAAGATGAAGTTATTTAAGTTTGTAAAAGCTAAGTAGAAAGTTTTCTTGTTTTAATGTTATCTGACAGAAACAGATGTGTTGAAACAGGGGACTTGAAATCAAGTCCTCTTATAAGTGTGTAACACTTGAAAACTCGAGATCCAGAACTAAAGCTCCGGGCTTCACTTCGCTCCTCCTCACACTCACACGCACCCAACTTTTCTTTCTACTTCTTTTTATTCTTTATTCGCCGAGTCGGTGGCAACTTTATTTGGAGGCAGAATTATTTCTTCCGTTTTAAATCTATCGTCTTTAGTCTCTCATGTACGAAGAATATATTACATAGAAAAAGTAGTGCGACAAGTATTGCGAAAATGACATTTTACCATATTTATGGATTTACACGTTTTAAAGTTCTCTGATTCAAATAAGTGACTTAAAAAAAAATCTGTCTCCAGTGTGTACTGACGCGTGGGCCGTGGAGCCTCCACTGTCGGCTTTATTTCAACACGATTTAACGAACCTTCGTGTTAAGAAAAATCATAACCCGAGGCCAAATGGAGCAATCAATTTTATACCGAGTTATTCAAAAACTATTTCTCGTAATCAGTTCCGACGATTTTTAATACGATAATTTAAATACGACTCTAACTATATGAGTGGTTTTCCTTGAGAAAATCTGAGTTTCCGAGACATTGGTGAAAATACATTTGATTTGACTGAAAATCGAGTTGTGTTTATGACTTGTTTGTTCAAAACTTGAACGACCGCACGGGACGAAAAATGTTGCTTTGGTCTGAATCAGATTTGTGTGTTGGAATTCTTGAAATGGGAGGCATTGTAATGTCGGGTGTTGAGAAGGATTTCAAAGCTTCCGTTGCCTCGGGTAACTCGGAAGCAAACATCTTCCTGGATATTTTCCAAATGAACTTATTAAAGCGACTCATACATTTATTTTATTTTTTTAAACAAGGTTGGAATTGGTGTTTTGGTTCCTCTCTGTTTCTACTAAGAATGAAAATATGTAAAGAAGCGGACCAGTGTAGACGAGGTGTTGGAAGGCTGAGTATGGAAGCAGCTGTGAATACAGAATGAGTCCGGGTCGAGTGTTTGGAATCAAGTAACACGTCCCACAGTCCCTACAGACTAACAAGCATTGTTCGTAAAGCCCTCATTCTGTCCTACAGTAAATTAGTTTCATTATTACCTTATCATTTTCTATGGAACAAGCAATCTAAAGCGAAATTTTGAATTCTTATGCCAAGAAGCTGGATGTTGTTCCTTATTTTTTCTGTACTGTCCTCTATCAATGTACATAAAATTAAAGTTTTGTCGGTACATTGGGCAGAATTGAAACGTTTTCATTTCATACATTCTGAAAACCGAATCCAGCCTTAACTTTTGTCGTGTATGTATGTATGTATGCATGTGTGAATATGTGTCTGTCGTCACTAGACTTTATAGGCGCAAAACTGGCTAAACGAAATCGAAAAATTGTTTTTAGAGATGAGCGCATGTTGTAGACTTGGTTTCATAGAAAAATATTGAGTAGAAGAAAAGTTATTAAAAATTGTATATTATATATTTAAGGCGCCTTCACTCAACTTCTCAGCTGAGTGGTGTGGGTGCTTTATATATATATATATATATATATATATATATATATATATATATATATATATATATATATATATATATATATATATATATATATGTATATATTAATGTATACAAAAACTATCACCTAAAAGCATTAGGTTGAACCACCACCATAACCAAAACCCACAGACTTGCTAATCAAAATGTTTGGGTACTTCTAGACCACGCAGACTCAGTTCTACCCCAAATTTGGAGCTAAAATTTATTTGTCGATTTCACCTCGGGGTATGCTTTTTCTGACACTGTATGCCAAATTTCATCGATATGGGACTAGTAGATTAGGCTCAACGTTTGATGTAAACAAATCAATTTTTTTATTAAACCAAGCCTACGTCACGAGCCACTCAGTAGGACACATTACAACATAAATAATAATGGATTTCGTTTTGACAATTAATTATGCGCCTTTAAAGTCGGACCGGTGGCCACAGACACATCCATACAAACAGATAAGGACATTTTATGGGTAGTTTAGTTTTCGTTATAAATGAAATGGAAAAGTATCCAAAACATTTCCGATTGTGATGAATGTACAACAAGACTTTAATTATATACAAAAAATAGATTAAATAAAAGCTATATATAAATTAAAAATATTTTAAAAGCTGTGGAAGCCGAGTTGAGTTGTAAGTAGATTCAGATAAGAAGAGATAGACGCGGCTAAGTTTGTGAACAAAGTAATCTATTCTACAGCTAGGCATTGATTTATACCAAGTATGAAGGTCTAGAATGCTTTGCAAGTCCTAAGCACTTCAAGTCCTGCTACTTGTTACCAGGAGACCCCCTGGATGACAAGTAGCTGCCTTGCTTCTAAATTATTCAGCCAGGCAGCTGCTCTTATTCCTCCAGCTCGTAATAACCAAACTGTGGATTAAATAAAGTAGTGTGACCACACACTGGCTTGCCACGTTATCATGTCATAGCTCTCATATTAACTTGTTTAATAATCTTTTCTCTTTCTTATAAAACAGAATGAAAAAACTTTAACAATCTTTTATAGAGAATAAATTATATTTTTATTATTCTAAAAGTTTGTTTAATATTACTCCTCAAGTTAAATATATTTGTAATTAAATATAGTCATTCAATTAGTGTGGCACATAGATTGCTCGCGTGCTTTACTGGACGAATGGTGCCACAGGAATGTGAAGTGTGGCTGTTTAGAGCTATTTGGATTCCAAGTGAGATCAAATTTATTGTTATTTAGTAAGAAATGTGCACTGACAGTGAACACTGCTACCAGACTGTCTGCAGTGTTTCCACAGGCTGTCTACTTCCTTCTATTAACATTTCTTTAAAAGCGTACAACATGCGATAATAAAATTAAATTTGACGAAACCGTCTAGGCTGTTTCTTTTTACTTTCCAATATACGTAGGAAATAGAAAGGTTAATTATTAATAATTAATATTGATACACCCTTGTATTCTGTTAATAGAAATTTCATTTGGATGGAGAATTTGGTGCAGAAATAAATCAGTAGAACACTGATTCATTCTAAAAATATCTTCAGTCGTACTTGATTTATTTACTTCGAACAGTCAAGCCCGTGGCAACGGCCTTAATTTAATAACTTATTATATATCTATTTAGATAAGTTATTTCTATTTTAAGACCGACAAAACAAACATTTATTTTTATTGGATCAGATGTGGTTGCCTTAGTTTAGCAATAATAAATCAGTCGTCTCCGTCGGGACTCTACTCCATTATAAGGGGGGTCCAAAAGTCTCCCCCCCCCCCCCCCTCTAAACTTTTGAACTGTTTGAGATAAATTAATTAAACATGGGGTATGGTACGGATCCCCTACGCTCCATTAATTTATCTCAAACCGTTAAAAAAAAAGAGGGGGGGGGGACTTTGGACCACTCTGTATAATTGTGATATAACTTTGAAATGGTACCTACTTAAAATTTTAAAAAAATTAAAAATTTGGGTCTCCATAAATACCACTACCTAATTTTTTTTTAAAATTTGACTTTTTTTTATATTAACTCCCGAAAATATCATTGGACCACAGAAATGTAAATTTATGTATTTTTGCCTTATTTTTAGAAACCTTTCCATATAGGGTAGCGGGGAGGAGGACATTTGTTTGCGTTTTGGTTGAATAATTTCGGGGATAAATGGCCACCACTTTGAAAACTTGATATATATTTGTGATCAAAATTTCAATACCTTTATAATGATACCCTCTTAAAAATGACAAACAAATATAAAATATTGTGATCTGTTCGCAATTGATGCTGTTTTAGGGAAAAATAGTTTAACTTGTATACCGAATTTCAAATCACTAGCTAAAGTAGGTCGGGCGATATACTCCAAGATGCGACGGACGGACCAACTACCAAAAGCTGTAGGATGACCTCGAGACCCTAATAAGATGCAGTTACATACTTACTAAAGAAAAACATTTTTACATTTTTACAACATCTCAAAGTTACATTCTAGTAGGTACTTCCCAATCTTATTATCAGTGCTAAACATGTTAAATCCAACAAATCTATCACTGTGCAAAATCATTTATAAAAGTTTAGCATAACAAGGCAAATCATTTCCTCCTTTTCCTTCATAACTGAGTCAAATTAATTACTTAGAAATAATTTAATAAATTTAACATTTTTTGATGGGGGAATGTTTTTACCATACAAAATACGATAGGTATGAAAACTTTCGGACATCAGCTGAGATAACGACGGACAGACAGACAGACGCGGGAAATTATTAGAGTCCGCGTTGGACTACGGACCCATGAAAGGTAAATTTAATATTAAAAGTTGATAACAGATACAAGCTATAAGGTGACAAAACACAAATTATTGATAACAATATAACAGTTTATTCATTTTTCCGTGTGGAAGCACTTGCTGCAGTCTCGTTAATCTTCTCTAAAATTAGAACTTATATTTCTAAATCTTAATTAAAGATTCAAGTTGGAAAATAATAAAGGACTTACTTGGACCAAAGTTGATACATTTCCTGGGGGAGCCCGCTGATGAGAAGGAGCACGTCGGACACGGCCAGACTGAAGAGGTAGTAGTTGGTAGCGGTGTGCATGTGTCTGTTCCTCGCTATCACCACGCACGTGGACACGTTCCCGACCACGCCGGACACGAAGATAGCGCTGTAGAACACCGTCATCGGCACCACGATGTACAGCGGGTCTCCCAGCACGTTGCTACCGGAGCTGCTCTCCCACGGACCTCCCGAACTCACGTTCATCTCGCACCGCTCTATCTTCCCGTCATCTGTAACACAACAAACACCCAAATAACTTTAAATTAAACCCATAACAGAAACAGTCTACATAATAGTGTGTTGGACATCCTTCCTGTAGAACACACCGCCTCACTGTGTTCAGTAAGACTCTCTCCTTCCCGCTTCATTTCATATCCCTCCAAGCCAATTAGTGTGGCACATAGCGTTATCGGAACAGAGTCACAAACTAATGCGATCCCACTGAGGATTAAGTGGGTTGTTTCCCGCTGTTTTATTCGTAGTAGAGTTACCACTGTCATTCAGTAATAAACGTGCTCAGATGTTATGTACGGCACTATCTGTGGACTAAGTAACAAATAACTTAGTCTTTAATAACTTTAGTCTCATAAAGCTCATTCTGAAAGATGGGATTTACATTCAAGCTTATGCAGATGATGTAGCAGTTCTGGTTCAGGGCAAGTTCACTACCACAGTATTTGAGCTTGCACAAAGAGCTCTTCATTCTGTTGAAAAATGGTGTTATAATCACGGCCTCGGAGTTAATCCTGAAAAAACAGTGGTGACACTATTCACAAAAAAAAGAAAATTGGATGGAAGTAAAGAACTGATGCTAAGTGGTAAGAAGCTTAACCTCGCAGACTCAGTAAAATATCTAGGTGTAATTTTGGACAAAAAACTGACCTGGAAACTTCATCTTGAAGCAAAACTGAATAAGGCAATGGCGGCCTTTTGGGTATGCCGGAAGGCCATTGGTCCCACCTGGGGATTACAACCTAAAGTACTGCATTGGATCTTTACTGCCATGGTGAGACCAATTCTTTCCTATGCATGTGTCGTCTGGTGGCCAAGGATATCCTTAGGAACTGCAAAGAAATCACTTCAGCACCTTCAAAGAACGGCTTGTGTTGGTATACTAGGAGCAATGAAAACTACACCAACCCTGGCACATGAGGCTATGCTATGCTTACCACCTTTAGAGATGTACCTGAAGTACGAAGCTATGTTAGCTTCATATCGCCTGCACTGTGCTGGTTTATGGATGGGATATGACAGTATAGGACACAGTGCAATATGGAATTGTATCACAGAAATCTGCCCGGAAGTAGTGATGTTACAGGACTCTATGATACCACAGTGGGATTTTGACATTAGCTGGGAGTATCTGCTTCCTTCAAGACAAGACTGGGAACCTGGAGATGATCCTCAAGTGCCACCAGGAACAGACATGTGGTTCGCCGACGGGTCCCGAATCGAAGAATTATCAGGGGCTGGGGTTTTCTGTGCAGAACCCCGATATGAGCTTAGTGTGAGCTTAGGCAAATATGCCACTGTATTTCAGGCAGAGATATATGCAATTTTGGCCTGTTCTCAAATTATCCTGAATAAAAATATGCTTAACAGACAAATCAGAATCTACTCTGACAGCCAGGCAGCGATCAAAGCACTGGTTGCACCAAGGTATACATCTAAGCTGGTTGCTGAGTGCAAAAGCCATCTTAACACTCTTGGACAACTTAACAAGGTACAACTGATATGGGTTCCTGGACATTGTGGCATTGAGGGGAATGAGATTGCTGACCAGTTAGCTAAAACGGGTTCCAATTCGACCCCAATTACACCAGAACCAGTTGTTGGCGTGCCACGTTGTGGAGTGAAACATTCCATAAGGACATTCATGAGGCTAGATATGATCAGAATATGGAACACTGCTTCAGGTATGCGACAGTCAAAAATGATGATCCGGGAACCATCTCAGCATCTTACCAGATCGCTGCTCTCGCTCAAAAAGCAATCCTGACACCTTTTGACAGGATTTCTTACTGGACACTGTATGCTAAATCGACATCTACATCTGCTTGGCCTAGCAGAAAGCCCAGTGTGCAGGTTGTGCGAGGAAGAGGATGAAACACCTTCTCATCTTATTAGCAGCTGTCCTGCATTAACACGCTTGAGGTGGAGAATCTTTGGCTCAGCCATCCTGCCAATTGAAGAACTAAGGTTACTTCCCCTAAACAAGGTGCTCACTTTCTGTGGGTCTGTCAGCTTGCTTAGAGGATAGGGTGCTATAGGATGGACTATTAAACCGGGTTTGCACCTTGGATCCACTCATGAGGTCTTATTGCTTCGGACTTTTTTTTTTTTATAAAAAAAGTCCCCCGGATAAAAAAAAAAAAAAGTAACAAATAAATACGGTCGGTATGACAGTGAAATACAATTGATTTGTACTCAGTTCTTTATGCGCCGCATCACCACATCGTATAATGCGATTCATTTCCAGGTGTTGCGAAGTCTTTCAAACTAAACCAAGAAAAACATAACAATTGAATAAATTGGTAAGGCGTGAAGTCTCACGTAAAAAGGGTTTCGTTGGTATTGTGAACACAAAATTAAAAGGGGGGGGGGAGAGAAAAGTTATAGATACAATTTGATTAGTTGTTATAAGAAAGATCTCTATTGGTAAAACAAAAATAAATAAATTAAATTAAATAAATTGGTTGTGCGTGAAGTCTCACGTAAAGAGGGTTTCGTTGGTATTGTAAACACGAAATTAGTATAAGAGGGGGGGGGGGGGGGGAGAGTTTTGATGTTTTTTGACAAAATGGCGCCAAAAAATAAACACTATCCCTAAGTAGTATATATATATTTGTAATCTACTCTTCAATACCTTTCATTTGATACCCCACTCAAAATTTAAAAAAAATATTTTTTTCGCGCGACGTGATTTATCCGCCATTTTGAATTTGAAGAGCTGATAATTTTGAGTGCGCTATATTTTTCCTGTGTCCGCGTCAAAACGATCTTTTATACTGGAAAGTTTCACGTTTTTATCTCTTTTGGTTTAAAAGTTATTGGAACTGTACAGAGTGACAGACAGACACAGGAACGAAACTATAAGGGTTTCTTTTTTTTTGGTTTTACCAACGAAACCCTAAAAAACACTGATAAAAATAAAACCTTCACACAAGGTTACCGAAAACGTTTTTAACTAAAAAATAGCAAAAAATAAAAATTCTTGATTAAAAGAGTCAGAAAAAAGGAAGTCCAGCTTTAAACACTCAAGAAAACCACTTTTATACAACTACCAATCCAAACTTTATAAGAGAAACTTAAAAGAAAAATTAATATTATAAAATGCAAGAAAACAGTGACGGGATAGAAACACATCGGGACGTACAAGTGATACCAAGTGAAAAATTACAACCAATACCGCTACCAAATGAAGAATGCTGCTTGTTCAAGAACACTGACATCGGTCCATACCATGTAATTATTGAAAACAAAAATTTAATCCCAGGAAAAAAAGGCTTGTCACGCTTACACCCAATGACGATGGGTAAGTTAATACAGGGCAAACTTGGATACATTTCAAAGGATATAAATAAAATTACAAAAATAGGAATCGATAAATTAAAAATAACATTCAATACATACAATACTGCAAATAAATTATTAAATAACATAGAACTAAACAAAGAATATAAAATTTATATACCAAGATCAATATTATTTAAAAAAGGTGTTGTACGTGGAATAGAACATTCTCTTACAGAAAACGAAATTTTACAAAATATGGAATTTCATAATATGCCAAACATTAAATTAACTCATGTTAAACGAATAAATCGAAAAATTTTTGAAAATAACGAACCAAAATATCTGCCCACTCAATCCGTCATAATTACAATCCGAGGCCAAATTTTACCGACTCACGCTTACTTACACTTTGTACGATGTCCTATCGAAACATTTATACCGCGAGTAATTCAATGTAGAAAGTGCTTACGATACGGACATAACGAAAATAATTGTAAAGGATCAGCCCGCTGTGAAACATGCGGGTTAAACCCTAACACACACGGTCTTAATGAACACAATATAATCAAATCATGCCCAATTAAAGAAAACCCAATATGTCTTTATTGTAAACAAGGGCATAAAACAACTAATATAAACCAATGTCCTGAATTCAAATCTCAATAAAAAATAAAAGAAATTATGGTCAAAAATAATATATCTTACGGTGAAGCAAAATCAAAAATAACTAATACTAACACCTATTCAACAACGGTACAACAAACGGTATCACAACCTATTCCTACATCTAATAAAACTGAATCTCGCAAATTTCAAAATCAAACAGTAATATCAACCCCTTCAGTAGCACCAAAGCGACAACGATTAAATCATGTTCAACCAAATAAAGAATTCTATTTTCAAAAACTAATCACTCCAAAACAAACACCTGGGGGACTGATACAGTCTAACCCTCATAAACCGACACAACAAACCCCAAACAATAATGAAACATTACATCATGATCTAGATAAAAATCTCATCAACCTTATCACAGAAATAACTAAAATAATAATAAAAGAACTAAACGCGGAAAAAAATATTCAAATCGACGATACAGTCATAAAAAATATACTTTCAAAAATAAATTTCCCATAATATGGATCGACTTCGTGACATTCCAAAACCAGACTATAGTGTACTGAGTGCTCGTGAGTTTAACTTACGAACATTTAAAATATTACAATGGAATATAAGATCAATAAATAATAAAAAAGATGAACTCGAACACCTCTTATATTCATCTAAAATTGACATAGCCTGCCTCTCTGAGACTTGGTTTAAACATGAAACAAATATTACATTTAAAGGTTATAATATAATAAGATTAGACAGGCAAGATGACAGAAGAGGTGGGGGAGTCGCAATAATAATTAAATCCAACATACACTACACAATACTTAACAACCTTCCAAAGATAGGAACGGATCATATTGGCATTCAAATAAAATATAAGAACACAAAATTAAATATTATATCAATATATAACCCTCCAATGACTCAAATTCTCTCTAACAAATGGCATGATCTAATAAAAGCAATTAAACCAACATACCTTCTAATAGGAGATTTTAATAGTCATCACGAAGCCTGGGGTAGTAGTAATACTGATTCCAAAGGTCAAAATTTATTAAAAGCAATTGATCAAAATAATGCAATAATCTTAAATAAAAATATACCAACCCTTATTCCTAAAATAAACCAAAAAACACAATCTGTAATAGACCTTGCAATAGCTTCTAATAACATTGCAACTGACTTTGAATGGAAAATTTTAAAAGATCCACATAGTTCGAACCACTATCCGATAATATTAGAAACAAATTCCTCCCACATAGAAAAAATATATCGATACCCAACAAGACGTTGGAATGTTGATAAAGCAGATTGGACAAAATATGAGGATAATATGGAAATACTAACACAAAACAGACTAATAAAACATACACTATTAACATACAATGACTTTATAGATGATATAAACACAGCATCTAAAGATTCAATTCCGGAAATAAAAAAAAGAAAAATTACTTCAACTCCTTATCCCAACCTTATTCATTGGTGGGATACAACCTGCGAACAATCAAAATATGAAAGATACAACGCTTATCAAAACTTTAACGCCAATCCAAATTTAACAAATTTTATTAATTTCAAACGTAAACACACAAAATTTAGACGATTAATTAAACTTAAAAAAAGAAATAGTTGGAAACAATATTGTGATAACCAAACTTTTCAAAAAATACACCATCCAGTGTTTGGAAATCGTTTAAAAAATTAAATAAAAATCCATCAAATGAAATACAAACAAATCCAGGAACCTGGCTAGAGGAATTTATGGATAAATTAGCCCCCCCATCAGTAACAAATATAATCCCAAAATCTTTAAATAGTAACAACACTCATGTACTAACCAAACCTTTTACATTTTCCGAATTTAAAACGGCTATTAAACACAGCAATACTTCCCCTGGACACGATAATATTCACTATGACATGATACACCACCTACCCCCAATTTCAAAAAACACACTTTTAGAAATATTTAATAACATTTGGGAAACACAAAAAATTCCTGAATCATGGCAAACATTTATAATAATCCCCATTAAAAAACCAGGAAAAACAGCCGATTTAGCCTCAAATTATCGTCCAATTTCATTATCATCATGTATGTTAAAAACTTTTGAAAGATTAATTAAAAATAGATTGGAATGGTGGATAGAGTCGAATGAAAAACTTGCAAAATCGCAAAAAGGATTTAGAAAAAATAAATCAGTTTTAGAAAGCCAAAGTCAGCTTGTAACAGACATACACAGCGCATTCACACAAAAAAAGTCAGTATTAACACTACTTCTAGACATTACACAAGCTTATGACAATGTTGACCTTAATATATTACATCATAAATTAATACAAATGAACATACCACAACAAACTGCAAATTTTATTATAAAATTAATAACTAATAGAACACTACTTTTTCGAGTCAACGGAGAAATAGTAGGAAGTAGGATAACTAGAAAAGGTATCCCACAGGGGGCTATTTTAAGCCCCCTATTATACATAATTCACATTTCAGACCTTGAAATAACAATACCCCATCCTGTAAAAATACTCCAGTTTGCCGATGATGTATTAATATACTCAATCAGTAAAAAAATTGATGACATGGTAAATGATCTTAGTCAAGCATTACAAGCAATTCAAAACTGGACTAGAATTACTGGACTAAAACTATCCCATGAAAAATCAGAATGTTGTGTTTTCACAAGAAGAAATAATCCCCACCTAGAAAATTATATCAATTTTGGAAATATACAAATAAAACGAAAAACAGTAATCAGATTTCTTGGTCTCTTCCTCGATCAAAAACTTACATGGAAAGAACACATCAAGAATATTTCCTTAAAATGTGAAAAATACCTGAACATAATGAAAATGACCTGCAACAAATCATGGGGAAGTGATCCAAAAACCATGATTACATTTTATAGGGCAACAATAAGATCATGCTTAGACTTTGCATCACCTTTCTACGGTAACGCAAAACAATACTTACTTACAAAACTCGACCGCATTCAATACAGGGCCTTACGATTATCTATGGGATATTTAAAATCAACACCAATAATCATTATATTAACTGAATGCTGCGAACAACCACTTAACCTTCGCCGACAACATTTAGCTGACAAACTACTATTAAAATTATACACTCAATACTCTACCATATACAAATCTATATCAGAACTATCTAACAAAATAAACAGAGTACACAGATACTGGCGACATAAACCTACACCCTTACTAAACAATAGCTACAATAATCTATTACCTTACTTAAATCAAAGTATATACCAACACGAATTATTACCAATTCATCAAATTAATTATGAAAACCTATATCAAAAACCAAATATATATATACCCAAATTTACTTATCCTTACAATAACATTACATTCGAAGATCAACTAAATAAATTACATCCACACAACACTTACACTATATTTACAGACGGATCAAAACAACAAAATTTAACAGGATATTCTTATTATGACCCCCAATTAAAACAAGGCATCGGCTACTCATGCCCTCAACATACTAGTATATATACATTAGAAAGTTTAGCAATTTTACATGCACTAGAATACATTAACACATTACAAAATAACTATAACAAATACACGATAGCATGTGACAACCAGGGCGTTCTTAAAAAACTTGACAACATTTCATACACTACACACTTGGATCACATCTTCATGAATATTTTAAACAATATAGCAGAAATAAGAAGAAACAATAAAGAAATAGACTTTATATGGGTCAAATCACATCAAGGAATTGAAGGAAACGAGGAAGCAGACAAACTTGCCAAAACCCCTACACAACAATCTGAAAAACAAATACCAACAAGAGACCTCATAACACTATCCAAAAAGAATATGTTTGAAAAATTTAATATAAAACTACAAGAAGAAACAGAAAAAGCAAAAAATTTCAAATTAATAGTCAAAAAAATTCCACTTAAACCATGGTTTTGGAAAACAAAACTACCACGTACAGATATAATGAAAATTAATAGATTAAGAAGTTACCATGCACGATGCATTCAGTACAACTATATAATAGGACTAAGTGATTCACCAATATGTTATACTTGTCCTGAAAAAGAAGAAAATGTAGCTCACATCCTATTGGAATGTCCGAAATATAAATCAGAAAGAAATAAATTATACCAAGAAATTAAAATACAAGAAATTCAAGACAAAAATGAAAAAATCAAGACCATCCTATTCTCAAATTTAAAAAATATTAAACTTACACTAAAATTCGTAAAAGAAATAAATTACTCCCCTTAGCCTAAAATTGAAAAAATCTGGAGTCCACTCACCAACAGAAATCCACAAACGAAATAAAATTTAAAAAATAAATAAAAATTACTTAGGGAAAACATAGGAAGAATTTTGGAAGGACTCGGGTCCACCCAACCTAATTGAGGTTTTCTGTGGTTTCCCTCAATTTACTAGGCAAATGCCAGGTTGGTCCACTCTTAAGTCAGTCCACAGACTGCCTATGATACCCGTTTAAATACCTGCAAACAACCCTAACAAAAATCCATTCAAAAACTTCCGTTTAGAAAAATAAAAAAATATAAATATATACTCCGAAATTATCCATTATACCCTTCCCCAAATTTGATTAAAAAGCTCCAATCCCTTACAAAATATCAAAATTATAAAAAGGCACAAAATAACCCCTCTCAAAATAACATTATGGCTCCGGTAAACACAAATATTTTTTTTGTTACTTATGCCAATAAAAAATTTGTTTAAAAAAAAAAAAAAAAAAAACTAAAAAATAGGGAATGTTGCTTTGGCCGGAATTATACATTGTCCTGAAGACGGTGAGGAGCAGCTGCCAACTAAAAGTTCTAACACAAGCGGGGTAATGCATACTCGTATTTTGCCCAATATTAAATTGAGTTGCTTAAAAAAATCTTTCTTACACCCCCCCCCCCCCCCCGGTAAAAAGTGTGGGAAATATAAGTTAAGTTGCGTTTTCATTTCTGTGAAAGTATATTTTTCTTGTAAATATCAGATTCAGTGAAAATATCTGTCGGGGAAAGTTAGTCGTTACCCCCTACAATGAAAATTAAATGATGTGAAAAACTGTATTTTACTTCGAGCTTTGGCAAAAATAGTCCACTCTAACTCCATGCATCCGAACAGCCCTATTAGTTCATTTCACTGCTGCTATAGTAGCAGACATGCTGCCCGCTATTTACTTGAGTATGCTATTCAGTTTCTTACACAATATAGCACTTATAACTATAATATTATTTCTAATATATATAGTTCTGTATATAATAAAAGTCACATCCAAGTTGTGTTGGAATTAATACTTAGAAAAATTATGAATTGTTTTTACTAGTTAGCGTTCGTTAAAAATAAACATGGAAAGAGAAAACTTGTTTCTTTCTTTTTTAATTGATATGTTTTAATAAAAAAAAGCCGCGAGACAGTTGCGAGACATGTTTGTTGTGATGACGGCCATGTTGGTGTGGAACATCTCGCAGAACAGATTTCCCCGAGGGCAGCGGACTCTAGGATTTCATTGGGATTTTCACTTTCCAAACCAAAAATTGATGTTGAAATAAAAAAAACTTATCAATTAGAAACAACTTTTTTCACATAAAGTTTTATCGTGATCAATAATAGTAATAGAATTGCAAATTTGTTAATTATGTAAATAGTAATTAAAAATAGTATTAATAATATTAACAATAATTATTTTTAGGTTTTCGAGGTCATCCTAAAAACCCTAATTCTTTTGGAAGTTGGTCCGTCCGTCGTATCTTACATCGGCTTCAAACATGCATAGGACCTTTTTTGTGCAGAATTATGTGAGGAATAATTTTGGTAATAACACTTCTCTTAAAAAAATAAACCGTTTGGCGTAAATAGTGAAAATTTAGTAAATTTTGGACTTTAAGGGGACGCGCCCCCTCAAGAGGGGGGAACTTTACTGTTTCTTACTACTACACCCCTTAAAAGTGTTTTCACAAAGTTTCAAAACTTTATAAATTATTTCCCCTATTATTCCTTATTTTCCTGGACTATATTATACAACAATCATTTTTGCCCAAAAACAGGAAACATGTTGTAAACTTCACAACTCAAAAATTCTTCGCATGATTTTTATTTTTTTTTTAAATTTTTTTTTGAATGGGGTATTTACCCCGCCAAGTCAAAAAGTCAAAATTTCACAAAAGCTGCCAGTGTATATAACTGTAGGTGACAAACTAGGGTTTTTGAGGGTCTGTAGCGTGAAATGCGTATATGCTACCCAAATAATTTTTTAATATCTTTGAAGGCCGTGTCCTGTAGATCAAAATAAAAAAAAGGCGAAAACGGTCAAGCAGAAGTAAAGAAAAATAGGTTTGAAAATGTTAGTTTGATGTCTTCTTCTTATTCTTATTGTTAGGCCCATAGGGTTCACACCTTAAGCCTTGTCCACACTAGTAGACATGTTGCGCGATTTTGGTCTCTGAGACATGTCTAGCGATTTGTCTATAGACATCGGCTGAGACAAACGGCGTCTACGGTCTCGTTGCTAGACCAAAATCGAATGTCTATGGTTTTCCATTCTAAATGGTAGACATGGTGCGAGACATTTCTGTAGACGGTCTATGAGACCGTCTACTGGTGTGGACTAGGCTTTATATGAGGATCTAAGAAAAATCATTTCCAAAAAAAAACTGTCTGAAATGAAGAAAATATATATACCCAAAGGACTACCCTAAAAGGGAAAATAAAGTAATACGAACAAAGATAGGTTTAACGAACGAGCATTATAATAATATAATAAAATAAGTTAATTATGTGGCACACGCCACGATGTGTAAAATGGTAACAAGCAGTTGTTGTACATAAATTTAAATTAAATTGAAGTTAAATTACAGATAAATTGTCTGTATTTGTTCCGAAACCAAATTCAGACAATAGATCATGAAAAAAAGGTGAATTTAATGAAAGTGAAGCTTCAGTCACACACACATTCATACAAGTTAAAAGTTAAGTTAAGTTATATAAGACAAAATGGTTTCACACCAAAACAATCATTCACGCACACATTCACACTGAATTTAAATTAATGATACTTAAAACTTAGATAATAAAAATCACAGGGAAGTACTTGCGTCCAAGTACTTTTTAGGGTTTTGTAGATGATTAAGCATACCCGTTATGTAATAATGATTTCTTTTTATCTATTTCAAGGGTCCTGGGTTCGATCCCCTGGGGGGTCACAATGTTTTTCATCAGTAATAACGACTAGATAAATTGCATTTTTTCAAAACATTTTCATCGATCCACCATAAGGTATAACCATAAATTATTTCGAAATTTTAGGACCAGCCGTTATATAATGTTTGGGGGGGGGGGTTTGAGAGTATATTATGACTTATAAAACCAATAAATAATGAAAAATTTAAAAAAGCAAATATATATATATTTGTGTCCTGCTCTTCAGCAGCTTTCTTTTTATACCCAACTCAAGGCGCATTTAAAATTTTTGCACCCTAAATTAGTAATTTTTGAAAATTTGGGATGAACTCCAGGAATTTTCATCGCCCCACAATAAGGCATTAGTATGAATGATTTCGAAATTTTAGGACCAGCCGTTATATAGTGGTTGGGGGGGGGATTTTTTTGGGGGTATATTTTGATTTTTTTCACCCAACAAGGAATGCAAAATTTAAAAAAGCACATATATATTTGTGTCCTGCTCATCAGCAGCTTTCATTTGATACCCCACTCGAAAATTAAAAAAAAATATAAATTTTTGAGTTTACCACATTTTTGCGAATTGCGCATGCGCATATTTAATTTTGAACTTCTGTATATTTTTCCTATGGTTGGGTCAAAAAGTTACACCGGTGTTTCAAATTTCAGCACTTTCGCTTAAACGGTTCGGGCCCTATGAACCAAAGAGCGACGGACAGACGGACACATCACCCTCGGCATGAGAAGTATCTACAAAACCCTAAAAATGGACTAAGCCGTGGTGCCTGGCTGCAGGTAGGTGCTAAGTTCCGACGGCTTGTTCCTGGACTCGATGGGAAGTGAAGATGTGATTTAAGTTAATGAAAGATGTAGCTGAGGGCTCTGAGACTAAATTAAGTAATTAGAGTTAATGAGACATGAATAACTGGAGACACGTGCACGTGTCCAGACACATCGCTTCTACCAAGTGAAGCGATGTGTCTGATGTCAGATCCTGAGGTCGAGTGCGTACAGTAGAACCTATGTTCCGTATTCCTTACGCTACGTTACGTATAATACGCAAATATGTCTGGGAAAAGATATCCGAATTCCAGCGAAGAGTGATACCCTTTCTGAACATACCAAGGATCTTATATAAAGGGGATGGAATGTTAAGAAGGGGTTTAGAGCAAAAAAGTGACCCCATGGAAGTAAGTGAAATTGGAGAGAAAAATCATATTGCCCATACTCCATGACCTTTGAACTGGGACAAATTACCTTCTTTAACAGGTTATAAACTGAAATTATAAACAAATTCTTAGTAACCTATAACCAAGAGGAAGGTCATTTGTCCCATTGGAGCTCATATTTTTTACATATCTTAATGGGGTCTCTTTTTTGCCACAACCCTCCATCCCCTATGTATGAGATCCTTGGAACATACAGCAAAAGAAAGGAGGTTGCACCGTGGTTATCCTGCCCGGTAAACAACCCTTTTACGTTATTTATAACAAATATCAAGTTAAACGAAATTTAAGTGTAGAAAGTGATGTGTCGGTTTGAAGAAGTCTTGTGCTAAACTGTGCCATTTTTAAAGAAAAGAATACATTATAAATAATAAAGTAAAAATACAATTAACAACTGTTGGTCTCCAATACTTATTCTTCCTTCATTTTACGTTGACGCACCTACAGCCTAAACTACTGAACCGATTTTAATGAATGAGGGCCGAATCTACTTTAAAATTAAAATTGAATCCCCCCCCCCCCCCCCCCCCCCCCCTAGCTGCTGACAACCCAATCGAATCACCCTGTTAGAGATGTGGCTAATTCCCTTCATAACAGAGATTTTGCCACGGGAATTCCTCCAAGGAAATGTTTGGGAGAATATTTTACGGTTTAATATAGAGATAGAAAGTGAGAGCGGGGAGGGGGGGGGGGGGGGGTTAGTCGATGTCAGTAAAACAAATTGGATCCTTCCTGAATCCACCACATTCTGAGTCAGATCCTTTGGGGGTTTTATATTTAAACAAATTAATTTTTCTTTGCTCTGCGTAAGGTCATTTTATGTTGCTACGAATCGGCATATTTTCAAATATTAATTTATGTTTCTCTTATTGAAGCGAGCTTCTTACACCGTACAAATTAGCTATTTTAAATATAAAATAATAAATTGCAAATGATTTTTATATTAAATAGCTGTACTTGTAATAATCTGATGACTCTGAAGAAGGAAGTGTTTGTTTCCAGGTAACGGAAGCACTGTGCTCACTTTGAGGACAAAACAATGTTATGTTTCCCATGTTAAACATTCATCTATTCAATGAGACAAACATATTTTACAAATACAATTTTTTAGTAAAACCAACAGAGACACCGCTATGATGTTTTAAAGATCGCTAAAACTATTAATAGTTTTTATTATGGAGAGAACGCGGGGAGGGAGATAGACGAGGGGAATAGGAGATGACTTGATTCCCCCACCTCTCTATTTGACCAACCTCTTCAATAGCACATCGAGCCTAGGGACCTCAAGACCAGGCGACCAGGCTTCATTCGCTTTCTGTACACTGTTGTACTCACTTGTGTGGACACGTTATCCATTATATTATTACGAATTTGAACACTTTGAATATTGCCACTGCTCTTTCCTTTCCTTGTATTTATTTTACACACCCTCATCAATATTATTTAAAATAAAGTTGACAAAATATCAATAAAGTAATGTATCAATAATGTTAATATAACAATAAAGTACATGATAGGATGCGAGGAAGCTATGTGCTACACTAATTGGCAGTCTATTTTCTTTTTGTCAGAACAATAGAAGGTACTACACACTACTGTACAATGAAGGTACTACACACTACTGTACAATGAAGGTACTACACACTACTGTACAATGAAGGTACTACACACTACTGTACAATGAAGGTACTACACACTACTGTACAATGAAGGTACTACACACTACTGTACAATGAAGGTACTAAGAGAGAGTCAAGGGTAAGATGGAGGAGAGCCTATATAACTAATTTATTGGCATTAGTGGTATCGACTTTGTCAACTTTTCTAAATATATTTTATAGTTTACGCTGTAAACCTGCAGATCAACAATAGACAGTCAGCCAAACTAACATTTCCCAACTTTTCCAAAATAAAAGAAAAAAACTACTTATAAAAGACAATTGACTTTGCTCAAGGGTTTTTATATAATTAACTAAGAAGGAAAAAGCAAGTAATTAAATTAAAGTCCAATATCGGATATCTAACAGCAGACAAATAACACAAAGTAATGTTTAAACTAAACAGAATAAAGGATTGATTTGTGGCTCCTGGCAGAGAGTACGTAGCAACGATACAATATAAAATGTAAATTTAGAACTGTTGAAAACACTTTCAAGTGAACGAATCGAGACCAAGTTCCAAGTGGCAGCTTTAATAAACAAAACAAATAAAAATCACAGGGAAGTACTTGCGTCCAAGTACTTTTTAGGGTTTTGTAGATGATGAAGCATACCCGTTATGAAATTATGATTTTTTTTCTTCGATCCTAAGGGTCCCGGGTTTGATCCCCCGGGAGGTCACAATGTTTTTTATAGGTAATAACGACAAGATAAATTACATTTTTTTAGGAAATTTTCATTGCCCAACCATACGGTGTAACCATGAATCATTTCAAAATTTTAAGACCAGCCATTATATAAAATTTGGGGGGGGGGATTTTTTTGGGGGTATATTTTGACTTATAAAACCAATAAAGAATTAAAAATTTAAAAAAGCAAATATATATTTGTATCCTACTCTTCAGCAGCTTTCATTTGATACCCAACTCAAAATTTTTAAAAAATAAAATTTTGGGCGCACTCCAAATTTTTGTGCACAAAATTGGTAATTTTTAAAACCTGGGAATGAACTCCCGGAAATATCATCGCCCCACTATAGGGTATTAGTATGAATTATTTCGAAATTTTAGCACCAGCCGATCTATAGTGGTTGGGGGGGGGAAATTTTTTTGGGGTATATTTTGATTTTTTTCCCCTATAACTAATGCAAATTTTAAAAAAGCATATATATATTTGTGTCCTACTCTTCAGCAGCTTTCATTTAATACCCAACTCAAAATTGTAAAAAAATAAAATTTTGGGCGCACTTCACTTTTTCGCGCCCAAAATTTACAATTTTTGAAAATTTGGGATGAACTCCCGGAATTTTCATCGCCTCACAATAAGATATTAGCACGAATTATTTCAAAATTTTAGCGCCAGCCGATCTATAGTGGTTGGGGGGGGGGAATTTTTTTTGGTATATTTTGATTTATTTAACCAATAAGGAATGCAAATTTTAAAAAAGGATATATATATTTGTGTCCTACTCTTCAGCAGCTTTCATTTGATACCCTACTCAAAAATTAAAAAAAATATAAATTTTGGGCGCACTTCACTTTTTCGCGCCCAAAATTTACAATTTTTGAAAATTTGGGATGAACTCCCGGAATTTTCATCGCCTCACAATAAGATATTAGCATGAATTATTTCAAAATTTTAGCGCCAGCCGATCTATAGTGGTTGGGGGGGGGGGAATTTTTTTTGGTATATTTTGATTTATTTAACCAATAAGGAATGCAAATTTTAAAAAAGGATATATATATTTGTGTCCTACTCTTCAGCAGCTTTCATTTGATACCCTACTCAACAATTAAAAAAAATATACATTTTTGAGTTTACCACATTTTTTCGAATTGCGCATGCGCAAATCTAATTATGAACTTCTGTATATTTTTCCTGTGGTTGGGTCAAAAAGTTGCACAAGTGTTTCAAATTTCAGTACTTTCGCTTAAACGGTTCGGGCCCTATGAACCAAAGAGCGACGGACGGACGGACACATCACCCTCGGTATAAGGGTTTTGAGAAGTATCTACAAAACCCTAAAAAAACACCCAGCGGACACAGGACACAGAAAAAAGAAAATGCTCGCTATCTAAATAATAGTCAAAAAAGCAATTTGTGAAAATTTAAAATTTAAAAATAAACATAGAACAAATCCATACTGTTTCATCAAGTGATCACATCCGTACAAAAGAGAAAATTCTTTATCGAGTCTGCTACAGAAACGTATCTTTAGTTTTTCATATACGTGCGAGTATTATAATGACTCGATGACAGGGCCTCCGACAGGGGGGGGCAAGGGGGGCAAATGCCCAGGGGCCCGGGTCTCTAGGGGGCCCGGGCCTCCGGGGGACGGCTCTGGTTTTTTACAATCAAAAAAGGCAAGATAGATATTGTAATTAGTGGCATAACTATGGGCCCGAATCGCGGGCGGACCCCGGTACCAAGGGGCCCCTAAATCCAAATAATAATGAAATTACTATATTTGTACCAATGTCGTTAGGGGCCCCTTTAGAGCATAATAAAATTTAACTTAAAATTATACTTATATACTATTGTAAAGGGGACCCCATTCAGTTCTGAATGCAAATGTTTTTTTTTCTTTTCTCATCAATTTTTTTTGGCGTGAGGCCCCTATGCCCTAGCTAAGTTTGGGAGCGACAGGCTCGGGCCCCCTTGAGCCCCGGGCTTTGGATTTTTAACAACTAAAAAGGCAAGATGGATATTGTTATTAGTGGCATAACTATAATAAGCATCTAAAAAAAAAACTTGAAACTACTATCTTTGTACCAATGTCGGTAGAGGCCCCTTGAGAGCATAATAAAATCTAACTTGGAATTATACTTCTATACTATTGTAAGGGGACACCATTCAGTTCTGAACGCAAATGTTTTTTTGTTTTTTTTCTTAAGATTGTTTTTTTTTGCGACGGCCCCTAATGACCTAGCTAAGTTTGGGAGGCAAAGTTGATTCACGCAATGGAAATTAAACAGACACAAATACAAACTTAACCAGCAGTACATATGTATTTGAAATCCGTCCCCACCAAACATCTTTTTTTTAGGACAAACTTGCCCTCAGAAATTCTTAAAACTCATCTTTTTGCTCTTAAATTTAAAAAATTTTCCCGTATTTTCCCGGACCCCCCGCCGTTATTTGTTCAAAGAGGCCCAGATGCTAAGTTCATCGCTAATTGTGAAGAACATAAAATTATTCCTAATGTGTCATAAGTATGGAAGTTTGAACTTTAGTGTTTCATTTAGTTATGCACGTAGATTTTTATCTCATTCAATATGGTCGATGTTGATTTATAGGAGAGAAACTGACAGACAAATCATATTGGCATACTGATATTAATATTTTTTTCTAGTTATGCAACTTTTGTATAAAAAGAAGATGCGTAACTTAATCATTTTGATTTGTTTTTTCTTAATCTCACTATTTTAGCAAACAATTTATATTATGTTTTATTTTATATAATGTATTTTACAATGTGTAAAAGAAGGTTTTTTAATGATACCTGCTACAAAACTACTCAATTATGTGTTGTTTTTTCTTTTTTTAGCCCATCTTAGTTTAACATCAAAAATTGTCCCCACCAAACATCTTTTCCTCTAAGGACAAAGTTGCCCTCAGAAATCTTTAAAACTCATATTTTGGTAATTAAATTTTTAAAATTTTTCCGGGGGAGGACCCCCGACCCCCCCCCCCCCCCTTATTTGTTCAAAGGGGCCCAGGTGCTAACTTGCCCAGGGGCCCGGAAATCCTCTCAGCGGCTCTGCACGATGATTAAATTTTAATGGATCAACGCGTTTTGAAGTTCTAAGAGTCCAAGTAGGTTTTTCGTTTTTTTAAACTTGCACAAGCCAAAATAATATGGCTCCGGTATAAAAAAACAATTTTTGGAAATGACGCCAATAAATAACTATAAATATATTTTTAAATGTGCAGATGCGCGAAGACCATTTGCAGACGCAGGTGCATCAAGGCATTTGTGACAACTGTACACTTTTTGGAGTTTTCACACTTAATATTTCCAAGATGACGGCCAAAATAGTGGGCGACTAAAAAAAAGTTTAGTCACCATGACACGCTATACATAAATTTAAGGTCTTGAAATGTAGAAAAAGAAAATGTTGTAGGGAAACGCGGATAGGTGTCCGGTAGAGTCCCTTGAATATCAGTCGGATGGGACTTAAGGACCTATACAGTGGGCTCCCTCCTTATCGGCTTCCCATAACTTATTATAGTACATAATCTAATTTGTTTCTTTAATAATTTATTGAGCAATTTAATTCAAGATGGCGGACCTAATTCACATTATAGATTTAGTTAAAGGATTAAGATTATGCTAAATCTGTAGAATGAAGTCTACGGACTGAAAGGAGAGCACAGCAAGGGCCAATGGGGCGGTTCCCGGTGTCCGCTCAACAATGCTGATTTGATATTTTTTACATTTTAATATATTATTTCGTAAATCAGGCAAAATTGTAACTCAAATGGGTGAAAATACCGGCAAAAGAAGTTCATACTGCACAATGAAGGCATTTATTCGATCTTCATGCAGGGCCGTAACTACCACCGGGGCAACCGGGGCAGTGCCCCGGGGCCCCCAGTCCTGGGGGCCCCCGATCCTACGGCCCTTTTTGAATTTCAGTGGGCAAAACGAAATAATATGAATTTTAAAAGCCATTTATAAAAAAAATTCGTTTCAGGAAAGAATAATTGTGGACTATTATTAAACGGTTCTTTTGAAACTAGGGGGCCCCTAGACATTTACAGAAAAAGATTCAATATTTTCACTCACCAGGGGCCCCATGACAAACGTAGTTGACCAGTAAGTTTTTTGAGGACTATTACACAGTGAACTGACAAAAAACTCTGACGCTTACTCAATGTATTGTTCACCTTTATCAGAGTTTTTTCCTTGAACTGTTACGAAGAGATCGTATAAGTTATATATGTATTTATGTAGTAGCCTAACTAAAGTAACCAGGAGGTAGGTGAGGATTTAGCTATAGAATAGAGGCTAAATTAGACATTTTCGATTTTGGGTCATGTGTAAAATAAAATATTATAGATGTGGGTAAATTTGACCTCTAGAATGCATTAAAACACGTTTTGGGGCGTTATTTTTCATAAAATTTCCGGGGGAGGACGCCCCGAACCCCCCTTTTTCTGGGGGGGAGGGTATCCCCTCGACACCACGAAGGGCCCCCAGAATAATCTTGCCCCAGGGCCCCCAAAATTGTAGTTACGGCCCTGTCTTCATCTTACTTTACGACAGGGAAACAGTTTTAATCTAAATTTTTTAATAATAATGAACTTCACATTGTATCTTTATATTATACTAGCTGGATACCCGTGCTTCGCTACGGAGTGTTTTTAAATTTGATAAGTTTATAAACTACCAGGAAAGCATACAAATTATTTTACTATGCGAGAATATCTAGATTCTATCCCTCCTAGTTATATCCCCCACCTCTTTAATAAGATCATTTGCAAATATCCTAAATTTACCCCCTCCTAAATGAAAATATGACAAAACTGAACACATAACAACAGTTACTGTACTCTTAAAGAGCATTTCAACGATATGCATCATGAAGATGAAGGGTATTCATTACTTGTACCCCGTACCCCTTTGAACCAAAAGTTATAGTTCGAAAATTCATGTAAACAGTTACCTTCCCCTTGCTTTGAAGGTCAAGTGTGCAAATTTTCATCGAGATCAGAATAAAACTGTAGATTTGTATAAAAGAACATGCATATGTACACACATATGTTGACTTTTATATACATATATAGATATATAGATATAAATTTCCATTTTACCTCTCCCCCTTCTAAATGAAAATAAGACAAAACTGTACGTAAGAACGATTACTTTTCTCTTAAACAGCTTTTCAACGATTTGTATCATGAAGGGTATCCATAACTTTGTCATTTGTACCCTGTACACATAACAACAATTACTGTACTCTTAAAGAGCATTTCAACGATATGCATCATGAAGATGAAGGGTATTCATCACTTGTACCCCGTACCCCTGTGTACCAAAATTTTAATTTCGTAATCTCATGTAGGCAGTGACCTTCACCTTGTTTTGAAGAAAAAGTGTGTAAATATTCATCAAATTAGGATAAAAGACATACCCTCATACGGATACACTTCTTTTTATATAATATACTAAGTGAAAATATGATAAAACTGTACATAACCACAATTACTGTCCTCTTAAAGAGCTTTTCAACGATATGCATCATGAAGGATGTTCATTACTTTAACATTTGTACCCCGTACTCCTGTGTACCAAAATTAAAATTTTGAATATTCATGTAGACAGTGATTTTCCCCTTGCTTTGAAGGTCAAGTGTGCAAATTTTCATCGAGATCGGACTAAAACTGTAGATTTGTATAAAGAACATGCACACATGTTGACTTTTATATATGTATGACCGCCATCTTGAATCAATATGCCCGATTGGTAAACTATTTATCAAAAGTTACTAATTTCATAAGACAAAGCCAACTTCTGAATTTCAAGGTTCTAGTACAATTGGTTCCCGAGATATCGTCTTGTCGAATTTGGTATATAAATGGCCGCCATCTTGAATCAAGAGGGCGGATTTTTAAAATATTTCTTAGCGAGCACCTAGGAGGTAAGAGGAACACACCTACAAAATTTCATGGTCGTAGGTCCAGTGGTTTCAGAGATATCGTGATGTGTCAGTCAGTCAGTCAGTGAGTGAGTGGTATTTGGATTTTATATATATAGACTAGCTGGGTACCCGTGCTTCGCTACGGAGTGTTATAATAATTAGATAAGTTTATAAACAACCATAATGAAACATTATAAATTATTTTACTATGCAAGAATATCTAGATTCTTCTATCTCTCCCACCTAATTTCTATACCCCCTCCTCTTTGATAAGGTAATTTTTAAATATCCTAAATCCCCCCCCCCCCCGCTTAAGTAAAATATGACAAAACAATACATAAAAACTATTACTCTACTCTTAAAGATCTTTTGCATCATGAATGGTATTCATTACATTGACCCCGTATTCATTACTTGTACCATACCCCTGTGTACCAAACTTAAATTTCCAAAATTCATGTAGGCTATCATTTTCCCCTTGCTTTCAAGTTCAAGTGGGCAAATTTTTATCGACATCGAACTAAAACGGTAGATTTGTATAAAGAACATACACCCACATACGTTGATTTTTATATATATATAGCTATAAATTTCCATTTTACCCCCTCCTAAATAAAATTGTACATAACAACGATTACTTTTCTCTTAAAGTGCTTTTCAACGATATGCATGATATGAAGGGAATCCATTACTTCGACATTTTTACACCGTACCCCTTTGTACCAAAATTTAAATTTCGAAAATCCATGTAGACAGTGACCTACCCCTTGCTTTGAAGGGAAAGTGAGTAAATATTCATCAAATTAGGATAAAACAGTAGATTTGTATAAAAGACATGTACCCTCATACAGACACTCTTCTTTTTTTATAAGATATAGCTATATTTTTCCATTTTACCCCCTCCTAAATGAAAATACATATGACAGAACTGTACATAACAACAATTAATGTAATCTTAAAGAGCTTTTCAACGATATGCATCATAAAGGGTATTCAGTCCTTTGACCCTGTATTCATTATTGTACTCCGTTCCCTGTGTACCAACATTTAAAGTTCGAAAATTCATGTTGACACTGATTTTTTCTTCCTTTGAAGGTCAAGTGTGCATTTTTTGATCGAGATCGGACTAAAACTATGGATTTGTATAAAGACCATACACACATACGTTGACTTTTAGATATATTTTTCCATTTACCCCGCTAAATGCACGTAAAAAAAATATTGTACTCTTAAAGAGCTTTTCAACAGTATGCATCATGAAGGGTTTTCAACTTTGACATTTGTACCCCGTACCCCTGTGTATCAAAAATATAATTTCGAACATTCATGTAGACAGAGATCTTCCCCTTGCTTTGAAGGTCAAGTGAGCAAATTTTCATCGAGATCGAATTAAAACTGTTGATTTGTATAAAGAAAATAAACACACTCACACATACGTTGACTTATATAGATATACATTTCCATTTTACCCCCCCTCCTAAATGAAAATATGACAAAAACGTACTTAACAACAATTAATGTACTCTTAAAGAGCTTTTCAACGATGTGCATCATGAAGGGTATGCATTACTTTGACATTTGTACCCCGTTCCTCTGTGTACCAAAATTTTAATTTCGGAAAATCATGTAGGCAGTGACTTTCACCTTGTTTGGAAGAAAAAGAGTGTAAAAATGCATCAATTTGGGATAAAACTGTAGATTTGTATAAAAGACATTCTCTTATATAGATACTCTTCTTTCTATATATAGATATAGTTATATTTTCTATTTTACCCCCCTCCTAAACGAAAATATGACAAAACTATACATAACAACAATTACTGTACCCTTAAAGAGCTCTTCAACGATATGCATCACGAAGGGTATTCATTATTTTGATCCCGTATTCATTACTTGTACCCCGTACTCCTGTGTACCAAAATTGAAATTTCGAAAATTCAATAGACCTTGATTTTCCCCTTGCTTTGAAGGTCAAGTGTGCAAATTTTCATCGAGATCGGACTAAAACTGTAGATTTGTATAAAGAACAAATAAGATATAGCTATATTTTTCCATTTTACCCCCCTCCTAAATGAAAATATTACAAAAGTGTACATAACAACAATTACTGTACCCTTAAAGAGCTTTTCAACGATATGCATCACGAAGGGTATTCATTACTTTGACCCCGTATTTATTACTTGCACCCCGTACCCCTGTGTACCAAAATTGAAATTTTAAAAATTCATGTAGACAGTGATTTTCCCCTTGCTTTGAAGGTCAAGTGTGCAAATTTTCATCGAGATCGGACTAAAACTGTAGATTTGTATAAAGATCAAACACACTCACATACGTTGACTTTTACATATATACTAGCTGGGTACCCGTGCTTCGCTACGGAGTGTTATTATAATTAGATAAGTTTATAAACAACCATAGTGAAACATATAAATTATTTTACTATGCAAGAATATCTAGATTCTTTCGCTCCCACCTATTTCTATACCCCCTCCTCTTTGATAAGCTAATTTTAAAATATCCTAAATTCCCGCCCTCCCTAACGTAAAATATGACAAAACAATACATAAAAACTATTACTCTACTCTTAAAGAGCTTTTGCATGATCAATGGTATTCATTACATTGACCCTGTATTCATTACTTGTACCATACCTCTGTGTACAAATTTAAATTTCTAAAATTCAAGTAGGCTGTCATTTTCCCCTTGCTTTGAAGTTCAAGTGGGCAAATTTTTATCGACATCGAACTAAA
The DNA here is from genome assembly GCA_951217055.1 of Gerris lacustris. Lineage (NCBI taxonomy): Eukaryota > Metazoa > Arthropoda > Insecta > Hemiptera > Gerridae > Gerris > Gerris lacustris. Next base: position 249,988 of record OX578282.1, on the reverse strand, counting down.
ACTGTAGATTTGTATAAAGAACATACACCCACTTACGTTGATTTTTATATATATAGCTATAAATTTCCATTTTATCCCCTCCTAAATAAAATTGTACATAACAACAATTACTTTTCTCTTAAAGTGCTTTTCAACGATATGCATGATATGAAGGGACTCCATTACTTTGACATTTTTACACCTTACCCCTTTGTACCAAAATTTAAATTTCGAAAATTCATGTAGACAGTGACCCCCCCTTGCTTTGAAGGGAAAGTGAGTAAATATATTTATCAAATTGGGATAAAACTGTAGATTTGTATAAAAGACATCCCCTTATACAGACACTCTTCTTTTTTTATAAGATATATTTTTTTTTTTTTTTTTTTTTCGTTTTATTTTATAAGATATAGCTATATTTTTCCATTTTACCCCCTCCTAAATGAAAATACAAATGACAAAACTGTACATAACAACAATTAATGTAATCTTAAAGAGCTTTTCAACGATATCCATCATAAAGGGTATTCAGTCCTTTGACCCCGTATCCATTATTGTACCCTCTTCCCTGTGTACCAAAATTTAAATTTTGAAAATTTATGTAGACACTGATTTTTTCTTCCTTTGAAGGTCAAGTGTGCATTTTTTGATCGAGATCGGACTAAAACTATGGATTTGTATAAAGACCATACACACATACGTTGACTTTTAGATATATTTTTCCATTTACCCCCCTAAATGCACGTAAAAACAATTACTGTACTCTTAAAGAGCTTTTCAACAGTATGCATCATGAAGGGTTTTCAGCTTTGACATTTGTACCCCGTACCCCTGTGTACCAAAAATTTAATTTCGAACATTCATGTAGACAGAGATCTTCCCCTTGCTTTGAAGGTCAAGTGAGCAAATTTTCATCGAGATCGAATTAAAACTGTTCATTTGTATAAAGAACATAAACACATTCACACATACGTTGACTTTTATAGATATAGATATACATTTCCATTTTACCCCCCTCCTAAATGAAAATATTACAAAAACGTACTTAACAACAATTAATGTACTCTTAAAGAGTTTTCCAACGATATGCATCATGAAGGGTATCCATTACTTTGACATTTGTACCCCGTACCTCTGTGTACCAAAATTTTAATTTCGGAAAATCATGTAGGCAGTGACCTTCACCTTGTTTGGAAGAAAAAGAGTGTAAAAATGCATCAAATTGGGATAAAACTGTAGATTTGTATAATAGACTTTCTCTCATATAGATACTCTTCTTTTTATATATAGATATAGTTATATTTTTTAGTTATAGATATAGTTATATTTTTCCTCGCTTTGAAGGTCAAGCGTGCAAATTTTCATCAAAATCGGGCTAAAACTGTAGATTTGTATAAAGAACAAACACACACACACACACACATACGTTGACTTTTATATATATATAGATAGATTACTTTGTAGTGACCTGTTACATCCGATGGAAATTGGCAATGTAATAAAGAATATATTTATTTACCTCCAGCGGGGAGAAAAAGTGAACTTTCCTCCCTAGTTTACAGGGAGGAAAGTAGCTCATTCCACCCGGTCGGGCTCAACAGGGAGTAATGAGAAAGGAGGGAATCATGAACTTTCATGATTCCCTCCAGTGTTGCCCAAGTGGTAAGCACAAATAAATAAGCTTGGTGCTAATTCACATTTCATTTATTAACTATTGTTTAATGTCTAAATCTATAATGTCACCTTCACACATAACCTTCACGACGTTTGTCATGATGACTCATCAGTAAAACAAACTAAAAGTTAAAAGAGAAATCATTATTTCTAAATGTAGATCTACTCATATGGATGATTATACGTTAGTTGTCAACACCATTTAATACACGACTCTGCTACCAGCTGATCTCCCATTTAATTTTAGCATTGAAATTCAAATAATTACTATCTATAATTTAATTTTAACATGATTAAACTTATCTGGTGAATTATTATTAGTATATATCAATTTTTTTAAATATAAAAATGTTTACATTTTTAACATGAAATACTTTAAAATTAAAATCTTATTAAATTATTTTTTCTCCCTTCTGGAGGTAAAATCTTGTACGTACCTCGGGCGTAAAAATCACTTGCACCTTCGCGATAATTAACTCCCTCGGCTTCGCCTCGGGAGTGAACGCTATGGTTCCTTCGGCTTCGCCTCAGGAACCAACTTCATCGCTCAGGGTGCAATCACTTACTTTCCTCCCTTGGTGCGTAAATAACTATTATCTCCAATAGGGACGAAAAGTAACTTTTCAGGGCTAGTTTATAGGTAATAATGTTGGTCTTTTCATCCCCGTTCTTAAAAACGGGGAAATAATGTGAAAACAGGGAAATAATGTAAAAACGGGATTATAATCCACGTTCGTCAACCTAATTATTTTGTAAATAGTAGAGAATTAATAGCAAATATAGTGAATTGATTGAAATCAAGTTGGCAGCACTGCATTAAAACTCCCAGCTGTATTGCGAGTCATTCTACGATGCTTTGTTTACTTTTGTTTAGATTTCGTTGAACTTTTTTGTATTACTTTAAAAGTGATTATTAATTGTTTTAAATCATTTATATTGTTTTATTTTTGTATTTAATTCGTTGAATAAAGAAATAAAAATGTTTTCTATATTGATTAAATCTTATACCGCGCTTTTTCTGGAGATAAAATTTTGTATGTACCTCGAGAATAATGCATTATTATTCCCTTGTTATAATTATCTCCCTCGGCTACGCCTCGGGAGCTAATTGATATTAATCCCTCGACTTCGCCTCGGCAATTAAAATACCTAATACCCTCGGCTTCGCCTCGGGATTTAGTTGCCTTGATTCCTTCGGCTTTGCCTCAGGAATCAACTCAGTCACGCGGGAAATAATATCTTACATTATTTCCTAGGTGCATAAATAACTATTATTTAATCAAGTTTCACGAACTTACGACAAGTAATACCTAGAGTTGCCATAATTTACGAAGGCCAGATCCGGACAGAAGGAACTCCGAGCGAGGGGGGGGGGGGGGTCTGGAAGAAAAATTGAACAAAAATATTTATATTCAGGGTGACTGGCGATATAAGTGAAAAAATGAAGTGGGTTACTCTACGCCTCAGGGGCTACAAAAAACAGTATATAAACCATGTCAAATCTTAACCGTTTTCTCACCAGGTCAAATTTTATGATTTTTTTAAGATCGCATGCCTTAGCTCAAAAAAAACACTAATTGCTCACAAATTATAAAAGCTAGAACCAAACATTTGGTTTCGTTGTAAAGCTGACAAAATTCCCTACAAGCAAAGTGCAATTTTATGTCATTTTCCCTCAAATTACATGACAAAAAGTATTACAAATTTTATTTTTAAGAAAATATATTAAATTTCAATTTATTTGTGGTTCTATAACTTGGAATTGAACCGAGCTTAATCTGTTCGGACTTCAGGAAAAACTTCCTTATTTCCTAACGTTTCGATTAATATTAATATTATTACCCATTCATAAGGTGGAATTTTTAGTAAACATAGCTTAAAGTAAAAAAAACCCGTCAAGTACTTGCCAGCAAGCTACTAAAAGGGTTTCTTCGGTCATAAAAATTCATATTTCCTACATTTTATTTTACTAAAATATTTATAAAAAGATGAACTTTAAAGGAACAAGGTGTGCATATTATCCTTTAGCATCTTAGGTATGTACTTATATGGTTCTTTTAGGGGTGAAATGACCGCCATTTTGCAAACGCGATGTATATCTGTGATCTGTATTTCAATACCTTTAAAATGATAAATGATACACCACTCAAAAAATAAAAATTTTGGGTCACCCTTTCTTTTTAAGGCCACCTAAAATTTCCAAAATTTGACTAATTATGTCAACTCCCGGAAATATCACCCACAAAGTATGTTTTCCTCATTTTTAGGTCATTTCCTTATGGGGTAGCGGGGGGGGGGATTTTTTGGTCGGAGTAAAATGGCCGCCATTTCGGAAACACGATATATATTAGTAATATACATTTCAATATCTCTACAATGATACCCCACTCAAAAATTACAAAAAAGATATAATGTTATGATCAGTTTGCAGTTACTCTCTGATCAAAGAAATGTTAAGTTGTCAAGTTGGCAACATTTTTCGTGTTTTTGGGCAAAAAAGTTTAACTTGTTTACCAAATTTCAACTGTGATTTACCAATTGATGTCAAAAGAGAAAAAATTATCAAAAGAATGCAAAATTTTGTTTAAAATTCCCAAAATTTCCCTACGGCCCTCCTACCTTAGTCTGGGAGCTGCAATAGCTCTACCACCCAATGTCTGACTAAACTTTATATTACGTTACGTACATTAAATAATGTACTGCTGACGCCCATGGTTTTATGAAATAACCTTAACACAGGATACATGTAAGGAAGCCCCAAAAAATACCCCCCCCCCCCCCCCCCCCCCTCCCAGTCAAAATATCCCTACTTCAATGGGGCGGCCAAAAACCTTCTTGTCTGTGGCGGCCAAAAGTGTAGCACCGGCCTGGTCGGGCCCAACCCCGTTGGCCTCGACAGCCACTAATATTTCTCCTACTATGAGCAGTAGGCGGGAAAACATTGTCAATCATATTGCCCAATATTCTAAATTCAAACAGGTAGCGCTCACTTTCAGCGTAAACTTTTTAAGCCGCGTCCGCACCAGACTCGCATTCGCAAACAGGATTTGCAAACAACTACAAACACGACGTCCACACCGGACGCGCATACTTGACAAACAGGGGTTTGCAAATGTTTGTCCTCGTTCCCAGTTATTTTTCATTATTTTCTTGTACACAACATCATCAAGTACCAAATAAAACTATATTGCACTTGTATTAACTTTGCAATATGCTTATTTATTATCATTGGTGAGTTAGTAAAACATGGCAATAGTAAAAGATGACGAAGAGTCTGGATGTCAAAAAAAAATGTCTCCTCGATCATCCCTGATTTTAGATTATTATTTCTACAAAAATTAAAACGCCAAAACATACAAACATTTTATACAAATAGAAATATGTTCATTTGATGGAAAAAAGATAAATATCAATGTAATATTTCGTCTTATGAGGGCCCTTAGGAGGCTCGGGCCCATAGGCCTGTACTAATAAGTTTGGAAGCAATATAATTATTTTAAAAAATAGTATGACGCATTTTTGGACTTTTATGTCATATATATATTTATCTATTTATCCTGTTTTTTTTTCATCTTTGATTTACATAAACTCATCTCTAGTTTCAATCACTATTTATTAATTAGTATATATTATTATTATATATAGTTATTAGATGCTATAGTCATAAATAATAAGAATGAAAAAAATATACATTTCCCGGGTTAATTTTATATAAATAGAAATCTGTTCTTTTGGTGAAAAAAAGATAACTATTCCCCCATAGGAGGCATAAAGCCCATAGGAGGCATAAAGCCCATAGGAGGCATAAAGCCCATAGAAGGCTCGTGCCCGTAGGCCTGTGCCTTAGTAATAAGCTTGAAGCAATATAAAATTATCTAAACAAATAGTATGACGCATTTTTAAACTTATGTGTAATCTTTTCTATATATTTATCTATTTAATCCGGTATTTTTAATCTTGGATTTACATAAACTCATCTCTAGTTTCAATTACTATTTATTAATTAGTATATATTATTAGTTGATTAGTTATTATATAGTTATTTGATGCTAGTCACAAATAATATGAAAGAGAATAAAATATCTTACTTGGCTTTCCATGTCCAAACATAGGCTGTTTGCGAATGCTCAAGGAGTTTGCTCAAAAAGAGTCCACACCAAACGCGCACAAACAGCAAACATCCTTTGATGTACCGAGTCTACCCGGAGCACCCGCCAACACAAACAAGCATTCGTTCGTGCGCGCGTGTGCCGTCCACACCGGCCGCGCATCCCTGTTTGCTAACACGATACGCGGCCGGTGTGGACGCGGCTTTACACAAATTGAATAGTTTTGGTGAAATATATAATATCTTAGCCTAAACTGTCATTTTATAAAATTCCACGGCAATGTAATATGTATAAAAATACCTAATGTACAACATGACTTGGTTTCATCTATTCCATGATATTATAATAATAAAGTAAACAAATAAATATGAATTTTTTCTTTTGCTGTCCCCTCCAGACTTGAGAGTCAGTTGATTGAGCTCTAGTTACTCACATCAGGTTTTATATGATGTAGCAGATTCAGACTTATACCAAATTACCGGTAAAGAATATTTTAAAATGAAACATTGACATCAAAACAAGATTTGAAGATATCCCAATTGGGGGATGAAATATCACCTTTTCTTACATAAGAAAAGTGTTTAACCCCTGAAGACCTAAGTAAAAATTCATTAATAAATAAATATCGGTTCTATCGACTTGATTCGATTGAAATATAATTCGAATCTAGATCGATATAATTTAAGGAACGGTAACGTTGATGTGACGTGAGTTCAGATATTCTAAACAAATCTGCATTCATAAAACTTGGGCACAATATGAATATCAACTAACTATAACATGTAATAACAACTTACAAACTAAATATAAAAAAAATATACCAAAGTCACTACGTACCTTGAAAGCACAATTCCTTAAGTTGGCTTTACCACTGAATAAATATTACTTTGGCATCGTTATTATGTATTATATACGTCAAAAACATTAGTTTATCTTTAAAAGTAACGGAAAACTAAATACGTCCGGCAATAACTTAAATTCACACTTTAAAACGATAACTTAAACTAAGCACAATGAGTATATTTAACAAAATGGCGGATAAGAAAACTGAGAAATAAAATCTTTGCAATATGATCACTGTTGCCAACAGTTAATTTTTTCTAGAGTAATTCTTCTTTTTCATTATTTAATTGAAATATTTTTTTCCTAAAAAATAAAGAATATTTTTAAAATAAGAATGATAACACTTTGATATATGTTTTTTTTTTAAACAGGTATAATACTATAGTCGAAGAAAACAAACTATTTCACTTGCAGGGGTTGTCTACCTCTTTCCTTATTTTTGGATCAGCTGTTCGGCTTTCTTTTTGTTCATTTTTCGACGAATCTACCACGTCACTAACTTCGTTTTAAAAAAGTTAACGTTCGGATTTTTCTTAATTTATTCATTGTAATAGAGAGTGAAACGGTTGATATTCTCGGAGTTGTTACTCTAAAACAACAACTTCGTCTACAAATATTTTATTTTAATTAATTTGTGTTCTCTTCTAGTTTTTATTTAAGAAAGTGAATTATTCAAGTGAAATTGTTTAGATTAAAGATCATTATAATTATTTTTTCTTCACACGTACTTTACTTTACTTCAACAGGATGATAGAGGATCTAGAGGATATCATAGAGGATAGAGGATTCTATGATAGAGGAAAATATCTGAGGTAAGCAATTTTATTTTTTATTTTCAATTAAATTTGTTAAATTATTATCTAAGGTCTATCCAATGAAAATGAGTTTCGATTTACTCGAGTAGAGTTTTATTTATTTAACTAGCTCAAGTGTCCGGCGTGACTCGGGCTTTACGCAGTGAAAAGAGGCTTCATTTCTTTTTCAAAATTGTCAAACTTCGATGTAAAAAAGGTTGATCAATTTTATCAGTCAAGAAACGGTATTAAATATGGAAATAAACTTATAAGTAATTTTCGTGTTATTTTGAACAACGCCAAGTGTGCAAAAAGATGTGCGCGGGCTCACATAGTAGTTGAAACCATGAAGCGTGTATAGTGACTCCGTGTATAGTGACTCCGTGTATAGTGACTCCGTGTATAGTGACTCCGTGTATAGTGACTCCGTGTATAGTGACTCCGTGTATAGTGACTCCGTGTATAGTGACTCCGTGCAGCCCTAACTTTAGCACGGAAGAACACGAGAGATGCGTTACCTTGATGCTTACATTACTTCTTCAGAGTTTAGCAATTGATTCTAAATTCTAACATCAAATTGTACAGTGGTTTCCTTAAAATTCATAAAATTTCTGTTCCTGATGAAACAATCCCATACAAAAATTATTACTATTGTGCTTATTTCGCCAATATTGCGTTTTTTAGCGACAAATTTCACCCAAAAATGCCCCCCCCCCCCCCCCAACCACTCTATAATGGCTAGTCCTAAAAATATGAAATAATTCATACTTAATACCTTATGGTGGGGTGATTGAAATAATTTAATTTAACTTCTCGTTATTACCAATAAAAAACATTGTCACCCCTCCGGCAGATCGAACCAGGGACCCCCCCCCCCCCCCCCTACTCTACTCCTTGTTTATATTTTTTTTACGTTCATATAGAGCGGGATGAAGAAATAATAATATGTTATTTGAGAATATTATAACGCATATAGGTATGCTTTAATAACTGGCGAAACCCTAAAATGTACTTGGGTGAATGTACTTGCCAGTGATTGTTTTTAGTTTTAACATCTTAATACAATATTTAAGTTTGTTCTTTATACAGAAAAACAGCTTTACATTAGCTGTAGGCTTTACTTTACGTGCTTTAATAAAGTTAAATAAACAGGTCAAGTGTGTGCTAGTCAGCACACAGCGAGGCTCCGTAGGCCACACTATATAGTTTAGTACCCTATTGAGGGTGTTTTTTAAAATGCTAAAAAGCTTACATTGAACTATCCTATGGGTCTGATATTCTAGCATGATAACTAGCATGATAACTAGCATGCTATCCAAGCATGTTTAACACACAAACATCTGGAAATTGCAATAAGATTTTTTTTATTAACTATTATTTTATTCTAATAAAGGGTGCAGTAAAGGATTTCTTCTATCAGTATTGTTAACAAGATTTTTTTTTAATAATTACTTACAAGTATTTATAATACACGAGTATTATTAACTTAACGCCCACACTCGGTCTTTAAGCTCTAAATAATAATGAAATAAACTTTACAAATGTCGGTGGTTTTTTTTTAAATAAAATGATCAGGTTCTACTCTTAAGGTTTTCTTCATATTGAAGGTGATTTTAAACTGTAATTGAGCGAGAAAGAGACCGAGAATAATTATTATTGACATTGGGAATTATTTAAATATTGGCTGCTGAAGCTGTAAGTAAATAAACAGGTCAAGTGTATGGTAGTCAGCACACAGCGAGGG